>LNAC01000678.1:411927-837156 GCA_002007465.1 Ailurus styani | reverse complement strand
TATAAGAGTTAAGAACGTTAAAATAGGAAAAGGGAAAAATTTTAAAAGAAAAAAGTAAGAAAAAATTCAAAGAAAAAAAAATTCAATGAATTTAACTTTGAACGACTGAAGAATCATGGGGAAAAAGCCATGAATTGTCTCTGTTGCTTTTCCGTAGTTTTGGGGTTCCCCAATGCTTAGCAGTCTTGAGCTTGACTTTGACTGGATGGTTTGTTTTTGCTTGTTTGTTTGTTTTTTTCTCTTGGTCTTCTGGGGGAGGGGCCTGTTCCTGTGATTCTCAAGTGTCTCTGCCCGAGGCGGATTCCCACCTCCCTCGCCTGGGGCCAGGCTAAGTAATCAACTCAGGTTTGCTCTCGGGAGCTTTTGTTCCCTGAACGCTTTCCGTACCTCGTTGGAGGACGGGACTGAAAATGGCGGCTCCCAGTCTCCGACCCGGAGGACCCAAGAGCCTGGGGCCTCAGTCTTCAGCGCGCCTCAGAGAAAAGCAGTCCCTCCCGTCTCCTGGTCTCTGGCCACGCTCCGAGCTCACCCGGCCTGTGACCGAGCGTCTCTGTCTCTGGCGCGGCCCCGTTTAGAATCTCTGAACCCGGCAGATCCTGCAGCCGCTCCCACGCTGCTGCTCCCGGAGGAGGAAGGTGAGTCTCTCCGGGTCTGCCGCGTGGGGTCCCCTCTCACAGAGTAGTGGCCCGGCTGAGCTTCAGATCACAGTCCAAGGTAACCCCGAGCTGAGAGACACCTCAGCTCAGCTCCGTCTCTCCCGCCGGCTTCTCTCTGAGACCTGGGAGCTCGGTCGTGCTCAGACACCCGTGGTCTTTTTGTGTCCCCGTGGGTCCTGAGACCACACTGTCCCTGCAGGGGTTTCACCCCCCGCTTGGTCTCTGGGGCGACATTCCTCAGTGGAGCCGACTTCTCACAGTTCCGAGTCTGTGCTCCGCTGCTCGCTCCCTTGACGGCAGCCGGCCCCTCCCCCCGGGGTCTATCCTCTGTCGCCTCAGATTCACTTCTCCGCACATCCTACCTTCCAGAAGGCGGTCAATTTTCTGTTCCTAGACTTGCTGCTCTTCTTCTCTTCAATCTCCGGTAGAATTTGTAGGTGTGCAGAATGGTTTGATAGCTCTCTGGGTGAATTCCTGGGACCTGATGATAATCGGTCTCCTACTCCTCCGCCATCTTGCCGCTCCTAGATAAAAATGCACTATTAAAATCATTTTAATATTTTCTTCATTTAATCTCAGACTGGTCTGTCCAACCCAATATCTTTTCTGAAATTAGCTATATATATAAAATATATATAAATCTATATTTAATTCTTTTATATAACAACATATATTATGAAAATTCTAAATTTTTATTACAGTCATTTTTGCAGACTTGGTGTTAGTTCCTATGAAATAATTTAAGGAATAAAAATACTAAAGCAACAACTTTCTGTTTCTGTCTAATAATTTGTACAAATTATGATAATTTCTATCCTTTTGGAACTCCTAAGAGGTGCACATTTAATATCGTCTATTTAATACAGAATTACATACTATTATAAATGTGTTCTGAATTACTTGCATGTGTATCCACAAAGCTTCCATAATAACACTGTGATTTACTTAAGGACCGGGAGTATATATCATTCCACTTTTATATTTCTTACAGCAAATTATACAATACCTGGCATATAACAATTTCTCAAATAATTTCTACTAGAATGGGAAAGGGTCAAAGGAAGGCATGAAGGAAGGCATAAAGCTTCACTCTGACCTTTTTCTTTGAAATAGCGAAATCACTAGGATTTAAGTGGCTCACATTCCACTTGAACTCCAGGATTAGCTTCTCACTATGAGAAATGAAGGGAGAGGAAAAGGCTGGCTGGCCATTGTTTGAGTAAGGGTAGGGATGAAGGAAAAAAAAAATTTCCCCCTGGATAATTTTCTCCACTCAACTTTGAAATAAGTGTAAAATCAAGTTAGGCAATCAATGTGTTGCGCTGGGATGCAAATCATGTATTTCTGGGGAAAAGGGGAATGACACAAAGGAAGCATGATAACTTGAGATGAAATGGGGGCTACTGTTGTAAACCACGAACCTGTGTCTTTCCTACTGTGACCTTATTTCATATCACCTTGTCTTTAACAGCATGTCTAAGGGATTAGGAATCAGTGTGCAAGAAATAAGCTCCCTACAAAGTTTTGTTTACTTGTAAGGAATTTAACACAATTGAGTTATAAAATCAACATATAATTAGAGTAATATTAAACATTTTATGAAATGAATAATTAGACCTTCTGGAGCTGATCAAAAATTGTATATTGATTAAAACATTTCAACATTAGCAACATTGATATCAGTAGTACTTCCTAAAGGCTTACCTTATGCAGGACACAGTTACAGGTTTTTGACTTGGAAGTGATGTAAACATATATTTGCTATAGAAGATAGCATATTAGTTGTCTAACCTGAAGTTATTCTCACTTCTTCTTAGCAGAAGCTTGCTTTATAAAGATATCCCCTACTCCTTCCTTCCATCCCAACGCCCCTTCTTGACCACCAACCCTACCCAGCCTTAGAGAAAGCTAACCTTCCTCTGGACCCAGGGGTTCAGTAATGAGTATGTGAACTGTTTCAGGCCTATGACATAGGAGCATGACATGAGAAAATCATGCTGTGGGTCTCTGAGAAATTTTCCACATCCTAAAAGGGAAGACATAGAAAACAACAGTATTTGTTTTTCCTTTGGGTTTTGCTGAATTATGTGTGAATGTGACATTTGCAATAGCAGCGAACTTCTTCCCATAGCTGTGAGAATGAAACCTTACGGTGAGTGATGGAGCAGAGGGACTGAAAAACTGACCTCACTGAGTCACTGCGTCAGCTGATCTTTAGACTACTTCTCACCCACCGCATACATAGTTTTCTAGATTTCCTGCAATGTACAAAATACATTTTCTTATTAATTAAGCCAGTCTGAATGAAGTTGTACCATTATTTGCAACTGAAATACATCCTAACTGATGCTCCAGGAGAATTTGTTAGAGATATTCATAAAATGGTAATAATAACTGTCAATTGAGAGCTTACCATTTGTTAGACACTTCTATATATCTTAAGTGTGTTACATCAATAACCTCAGTGACACACAAAAGCAAAGAGAGGTATTATTTTTATTAGCCACGTTTGTAAACAGAGAAATTGGGAGTTACACTGGAAGATAAGGACAGAATCAGAATTTGAATTCAGCCAGTTTGGCTTCAGGAGGACTTGAATCATGCTGGTGCTCCAGGAGGTTATATATTCTAAGAAGAGACCTACAGGCTCATTGAGGTCTATAAATTATTGCAGATATGAAATCTGCAAGTCTAAAACAAGAAAGATTTCATTGAGTAGGTAGAATTTGAGTTGGAGCCACAAAGAGAAGGGGAGGTGAAAACAACCAACATATAGTAGGAAAGAGATGTCGGAGCCAGGTGAAAGGGTAAACAATGCAGGTGTAAGTGAAGGCGCCCTCTTTTGTGGGGAGCAGTGTATTGTGGTGCCCAGATTCATGGGAGGATTAGAGATAAACAAGACTCAGAGGAAAGGCAGAATATATGGCAGACAGATTACTGCTTCCCTTCCCTGCAAGATATGCATATCATAATCCCTGAAACTAAATATGTTACCTTATACACAGAAGGGATTTTGCAGATGTGAGTAAGGTTAGAGACCTTGATGGGGGTTTATCCTGGATTATCAGGGTGGGACTCAACTTCTCACATGAGCCCTCATAATCAGAGGACTTCCTCCTGCTGGAAGAGAGGAGAGATGAGGCAGAAAAGGGGGTCAATGAATTGAAGTGTAAGAAAGACTCAACCCACCATTACTTGTTTCGAGGATGGAGAAAAGAGCCATGAGCGAAGGAATACAGATGACCTGAATAAACTAAGAACAACTCCTTACCTGACAGCCAGCAGGGAATCAGGGACCTGAACTCCTGGAATGAAATTCTGCCGACAACCTGAATGAGTTTGGGAAGGTATTCACCTCCAGAGCCTCAGAAAGGAACACAGACCTGTCCACACTTTGAATTTGGTCTTGTACAACCCATAGTAAAGAACAAGCTGAACTATATACTATTCCAGTACTTCAACCGACACAACTAGAAGATAATAAATATGTGTTGTGTTGTTTTTAACCACTAAATTTGTGGTAGTTTTTTATAGGCAGCAACTGAAAACTGGTAGAGGCACTAAGTAGGGACAGGAGATTGAGACAGAGCAAATACAAGAAAAACGTAAACTAGTGTCTCCTGTAGGGTTATCTATAGGAAACTGGTTCTTTAAGTAAAACACAGAATTAAACAAAGTTAACAAAGTATTTGCTTGACTTCTTGCATTTTTAATGTGGTCATAAAATGTTAAGGTGAAGGTTCAAAACAAAACGTATGTAGTGCTTTCAAGACTCAGGTTTAAGTTATGTCAGATTTGTTATAAGTGGCTGATATAATGCATCCCACTATAAATACATTCAATTGAACATTCATTTAAAAAATAAACTATATTTTACCTATTAATTCATTTATATGATCTTTAAATTTGTTTTTCAAGTTATCTGATTATTTTCCTAGATCTGCATTTTTTTCTCATATTTCTATTTTCCTCTTCCTTATCTTTTATTTATTCCTTATTTCATATAATGCTTTTGCTATTAACATTTTTAAAAGAAGGTAGGATGTTTCTTACAATTTTTAAACATATAAATAAAATACTGCAGCTATCACAGGGTAATATTCTACAATTTCTAGATAGATATGTATTGAGTATTTCAGGCTTACAAAATTGTGTGACCATAACACAGCATGAGGACGTAAGATTTAATATGATTGCTCAAGAGTTTCTGATGAAAAATAATTAGAGCGTCAGTTGTACTGAAATGAGTGAATATTTCCTTCTGGCTGAGCTTTCAGCACATTGAAATACATGTGTGCTAGGGGAAAATTTTAAGTGAATTATTAGATAAGACTAAAGAGTCTCAACAGAGAATCATCCAAGTAATGAATAAAATGATGTCATGCGTGAATGGACAGAGCAAGCAATAAAAATTTATTAGGGTAGCATACCAAAGATCAATAGAAATATAATTTTTATCTGTCAGTGTGAGAAATAATTTTGAGTATTAAATGATTTAATAAGACAGTAGGTTACCAATCATACATTTTTATGCATATAAGCTAAATAATCTTGAATTAGATGTTTTTTAAGTTTCTAATTAAAATGCTGGGGGAAAAATGAGATTTTAACATAATTTCCATGAACTGTATATGCTAAAAAATGCAATTTGTTCTAACTCAAGCATTTCTCTTATTTTACATCCTGTGTGCTTTTTTCACATTGATATTATCAACTAATTCATATGTTGGAAATTAAGAACCATTTTTCTCTGTATGTTCTTTCTCCTTTTTTTGGTTTATTAATTTTCTCATAAGCTTCTTTATGCATAATTAATATAAAATTTTTGCTACTGATACAAATAAGAAATATTAAGCAATGAAAGAGAGCACTGATGATGAATATAATCTAGGCCATAAAACACATACAATAAGTCTTAATTTGTTCTTATATTTTCAAAATGGTTGCTTCTGAGTATTCTCAATATTTCTATAATGTGTGGAACTATAGATAAAATCTTTATAAGTATGGTAACTCAAATACGAAGCACAAGTTGTATAACTGATAAAAAGAGGTCGAATTATTTTGTTTTACATCATAGATAAAAAATGTAGCTCAAAATTGATAATTTGTGCAAATTTATGTTGACATGATTTTTATGCAGTTCCTTGCCAAAAATAATGTGGAGATTGAAAACTCATTAGTCCACTAGACATAAGGATTGATAGGTACTGATACATTTTGCAGAAACCACAGAGGGCTTCACAGCATTAATAATCAGGTCTTATCTCACAAGAGCTTTTATTGATGCAATTTTATTTAACATGGTTTAGTTATAATAAGTACCAGAAATCATTCATAAAATTTAAATATAGGTATTTGCAAACAGATGTGATATTATAATTTTTTGTTAGTCCACATTTAAATTTTCCCAGCAATTTTGATTCATTCCCTATTCTTACTTTATTTTCTTCTGCAATAAAATGTGGCATCATTTATAATTATATCTGTCCTCCTCCAGTCTCTCCTCATTTTCTTCCTTTTCACCGCCCTACTTCCTGTATACATATGTAGGCAACCCTTCCCCTAGGGACTGTGAAGAAGCATTGGTTTGCAGCAAGGTCTCAACTTGAATTAGAAGCAGTGCTTCCTATCAGCACCTCCTCTGCACTGAGGAAAATCAAGGCTCCAATTTTATGAGATTTGGTGGACAATGAGACACAGAGAAGGTAGAGCATATGCCGAAGCTCTACAACTTGCTTGCATACAATGGACTAGGTATCAGTAGACATTTACAATATGTTATAAGTTTGGCAAAATAGAGACTAGATGTGGAGAGGCCTTTTAATACCAAAATTAGACACAAGATGATTCAGTTACTATTTTTCCTCTGGTTATTCTGAGGTATAAGGTAGTGAAAGGTGGAAGTGTTCATGTGATGAGGGGTGATGAATCATTGAAAATAACTGGCCCAGAAACAGATGTCAGCATTTGGAGAAGTAGGTAATTAGATTCTGATTGAGCAACAACCACTCTGGGATGATTCAGAGACCAAAGCCAGCCTTGAAATTTAAAAAAGAGAAGCTCATTGTATAAAAGTAAAGTAGAATGGATAGAAAAAATAATCTCAAATGTTTTGCTTAAATTTTTAGTTATCATCATGCTTATTATATCATTTCTATGGATCATGTTTTAAATATTCATCCATTTAAAAAACAGCCTTTCTATTTTGGAAAAGCAAGATGGTCTCTATTAAACTGGATCATTGGTTTTCTCTGCAGTCTCTAAAATGATATATAATTATAACGTTTTACAGTTTTGAACTTAAAATTTGTGAGCTGTGGTGACGTACTTGTGCTTCAGTCAGAATCCTGGATGGGATGGGTTGCTGGACGGCTTTTCTCCATTTGATCTCTAGATCCATTGTCTGTCTTTTTCTACAGTGAGCTCTGTCTTGGCTGCTTACCTTCTTGGACTGTAATATCTGAAGATCTTTTGCCTTGTTTCTAGCAAGTTTCAGAAAATAGGAGGCAAAAGGAAGAGATTATAGGACAGAAGGAGAAAAGGATCAAGGTAATTCTCCGCTTCCTTTCTGCATTGTCTGACAGTAGCCGAACACTTCTATGATGACAGCTCCAGCTGAAGTGCTCCTTCTACTTCATCTTAATTATCTCTGTGTTCTGATAACACCCTTTCCTCTTTCCTGCCTTTGCTCCTATAAGCCAAAGAATGGTGAAGGCTTACCAATCAACATATTCGTACCTCAGAGACAAAACACTTGTTGAGTCTCCTAACTTTTATTTCACCTCTCTAGCTTCTTTGTAATCCCATCAGAATGTTCCCTGTTTCTCTCTAGAAGTATGACTGATGCAGGTGAGGAATTCCTGGCCAATAAGAATGCATTAAGTGAGGGAAAAAAAGTCACAAAATATTCCAGTTCTAGACTAGCTGATGAAGACTTTATGACTGATGTGGGATTACACCTACATTTTTAAGGTTAACTGTTTTACTATCTAAGATAGGAAACTGGTTTCAAAGGACCCAACTAAGAAAAGAAAACAGAACAGAAAGAGAGGGAGCTAGAAAAACTAGAATAGCCAAAACAATTTTTAATAAGAAGAATAAAGTTGGCTGAGTCATATCATATGATTTCAAGAATTAATATAAAGTGGGGTGCCTGGGTGGCTCAGTGGGTTAAGACTCTGCCTTCAGCTCAGGTCATGATCTCAGGGTCCTAGGATTGAGGCCCACATCGGGCTCTCTGCTCTGTGGGGAGCCTGTTCCCCTCTGCCTGCCTCTCTGCCTACTTGTGATCTCTCTCTGTCTGTCAAATAAATTTTTAAAAAATTGCTATAAAGCTATGGTAATCAAAACTGTGTGGTATTGCTGAAAAGACTGAAACACTGATCAGTGAAACAGAGCGAGAATTCAGAAATAGGTCCACATATCTATGGTCAATTGATTTTTTATTAAACTCTGAAGGCAATTCTATGGAGAAAGAACAGTGTTGTCAACAAGTGGTATTAAACTAATTAGATATACATTTGTAAAATAATAAGCCTCAACCCATACTTCACACCATATGAAATAATTAATAAGAATTAACCATAGACCTAAATATAAACCCCCAAACCATAAAACTTTAAGGAAAAAAAACAAACTTATAATCTTGGTTTTAGGAAAGACTGCTTAGTTACAATGCCAAAAGCAAAATTTGTTTAAAAAAAAAAGAGAAAAAATGGGCTTCATAAAAATCAATAATTTTTGTTTTACAAACACTATTAAGAAAGACAAAACCATCTGGCTGGGAGAAAATATTTGCAACATAAATCTGGTAAGAATATAAAAAAGAACTCTCAAAACTAAATAAGACAACAAACCAGTTTAACAACTGGGCAAAAGACACTTCACAAAAGAAAATATAGAGATGACAAACAAGCAAGGAAAGTACACTCAACATCATTAATCACTACGGAAATGCAAATTCATCACAATCAGATGCACTATACCTTTATAAAATGGCTAAAATCAAAGAAACTGCCATTAACGCATGTTGACAAAGATGTGGAGCAACAGGAATTTTCATGCATTGCTAGTGGGAATCCAAAATAGAACAACTACTTTACATAATCGTTGGCCCATTTCTTGTGAAGTTAAATATGTACTCACCCTGTGACTCAGTAATCCCACTCTTAGGTGTTTATCTTAGAGAAATAAAGACCCATGTTCATATAAAAACTTGTATGTGGATATTTATGATCCCTTTACTAATAATAGCCCCAAACTGGAAAGCACTCAAATGTCCTTTGATTATGACTGGATAGAAAGCTGTGGTACAGGGCGCCTGGGTGGCTCAGTGGGTTAAAGCCTCTGCTTTCGGCTCAGGTCATGATCTCAGGGTCCTGGGATCGAGGCCCGCATCGGGCTCTCTGCTCAGCAGGGAGCCTGCTTCCCCCTCTCTCTCTGCCTGCCTCTCTGCCTACTTGTGATCTCTCTCTCTCTGTCAAATAAATAAATAAAATCTTAAAAAAAAAAAAAAGAAAGCTGTGGTACATCTGTGCAGTGAAATACTACTCCATAGTAAAAAAGAATCCATGTACTGATACATGGGAAAAAAAGTAAATAACAATTTAAAATGCTAAGTGGAAAAAAACACTACAGTATTTATACAGTATATAGTACCCTTAGAAATACAAACTATAGGGACAGAAAACAGATTGTTGGTTTCCAGGGGCTGGTGTATGGGGAGGGATATGGCTAAAAGGATTTTGAGATAAATTTTTGTAGTAATAGTACAGTTCTATACTTTGATTGTAGTGTTGATTACACAACTAGATGCATTTTCCAAGAGTCATAGAAATTTACACTACAAGGGAGTGTATTTTATTATAGTGAACTCTGGTCTCTTCAATAAATGGTGTTGGGAAAACTGGACAGCCACATGCAAAACCATTGTCTATTCTTGATTCTCCATTTCTCCAGCTCCCATTCTTGTTGCAACTCAGTCCAAACCGGTTTGTTCCCTCCACTCCATGGAAGCCTTCTTTCCCAGAATCAACCACAACTGCCATCCCACATTAGAAAAGTAAGCATGGACTTTTTAGCAGATGGGGAGAAAATCAGTCTGGTAAGAACCAAGTGTTTATATTCAAAGAGGTATTGCTAATATGGACTGACCAGAGTATAATAAAATGCATATTTAATGGTTCATTTGGAGAGGACCTACTTATTAGTGAAGGATAACATTGTCCTAGCTTTCTGGGCAACCAACCCAAATATGTCTACTGATATTGGTCCTCTAAACAACTCAAACAAACATGGCTTGTTTTTCAACACCATGAATCTTTTTTTAAGAACTTAATTGCATGCCTTCATATTACTTTTTGGATCTTCCTGGCGTAGACTGTTATCTCCAATAGCAAATATATTTATAATTATAAATCTGCTATTAAATATATTATTTATTTTCTCCCATTTTTGGTAATCTTCATATTAGGCAAATAAAGCTTAGAATCTTCATCTTAGACCATATTCATATTTTCCCATTGCCTTAAAGATTTCTTTTGGTAGGTGGTTTGTTTGAATCTAGACATAGTCTACACATTTCATAGAGTTTTTATGTGCATATGTGCAAAACTCTTTTTCGTTCTACAACAGTATCTCAGCATTAGCCCTTTTTACATTTTGACCCATCAAGCTTATGGTGAAGCCAGGTTATTTAGACTAGAGGATATTCAATATACTGGATTTGGTTGAGTATTCTTTGTAGTATCATTAGCTTGTTCCTTTATCACAGCTGCTAGCTCCTATAACACAGTATAGACCTAGGGGCTTGGTTAGAGTCCGGTTGGCTCTTTTAGACTTTCTTCAGAGAATTAAATTTCAAACTTCTGCCAAGGTGGGTCAGTGCCATCACCCACCTGCTTGGTGTGATGAGAGGTGGCCTGCATGCTTCTTTAAGCAGACTTCTGCCAGCCCTCCTAATTGTATTGCAGCATTCACTCCTATTTCCAGGAGCCTGCTGCAAACTACTTTTAGGTCTATTACAAGTTCTGCAGAATAAATGTATCCTCTGCTTTCTCTGCATTACTAGCTTTAGATACAGGTTCCTCCTCCCCACCCCCAAATTAGTTTCCACTTATTCTTCTGCCTTCAGATGCTTTCACTGATATATTTTACCTTATGGGTTAGTATCTTTAGAAAATGCCTTTAAAGCTTGATTTTGGAAGAGAACATATTTACATGTGTGTTTTTGATCCATCAGACTTAACTGTATTTAGAGTAGGTGTTCTGGTTTTAATGATGGGAAAATACAAAAATATTTTTGTTGCTCTCAGAGACAGTGATACAATCTGCTAAAGTTTAAAGGGAAAACACTGCATGAGGTAAGTATGCTTCTAGGAAAAGACAGCAATCAGAGTGCCAAGAAGACTCGTGTGTCATCAACTTACCCCATGGGTGGTGAATTCACTTTATCTGGCCCTCCCATCTTCAGATTCACAATATTTACCTTCTTATCACAGAGCATGTGGATCTACTTCTTATTTATTTATTCATATATTCAGTGAATAACTTTTAGTCTTTACCATGCATCAGAGGATGGACTCAACTTCTGCATCACAAAGGATAATATGTAAAATCAAATTGCCAATTGCTAAGTTCCAAAAAGAAATAGAGCTATCGTGTGAACATGCACATTTGTAGGAACAAGGCCAGAACAATAACTCTTTAAGCAGATTTACGGTGGAAGCCAAATTATACATAGAAGTTTGCTGAAGCAGGACAGGAAAGTTGTGTAATCCAGCTATTTATTGGCATCCGAGTAGGAGAGGACTCGTTTTGCCAGAGGACCTGGTATGATGGAGTTACTGGCACGGAAGCCATCTCCTTTGGACAGTGCTTCACTGGGACCTGCCAAAACATGCCCTTCAGTGCTTATTTTTTAGGTACTTCTACTGCTAACACATCCCTTTGAAGGAAAAAGTTTTCATTTCAGATTGACCCTGGACCGTTTTTTAAAAAATATTTTAATGTGACTTTGCTTTTTTCTCCAATGATGTGTTAGGCATTTTTTATCCTAGAATCTTAGATGCCAATTTTATATCCAACTTGTTAGCAAAATCCCTATTACGTGCTTCATACTTACCAGCATTTATTGTGAATTATTAAATGATTCTATTATATACATTATAGTATCATTTTATTTATCTGTAAAATAACTTAGGGGTGTCTGGGTGGCTCATTCGGTTCACAGTACAACTCTTGACTTTAGCTCAGGTCGTGGTCTCAGGGTCCTGAGTTCAAGCCCCACGTTGGGCTCTGTGCTCAGTGGGGATTTGGCTTCAGATTCTTTCCCTCTTTCTCTCCCTTCTCCCTCTGCCCCCCTACCCCCGCTAAAATAACTAAATAAATCATTAAAAAACAATTTAAATTTTACCTCTCAAACAAAAGTAAACAGGAAATTATTTAAAAATATTTTGTATAATTTTCATGCTTACCAGCAATGATAAAAATATACACAAACATTATGTCTGTGATTTAAATTTACTTTTCGTTTTTAAAAGTGAAAAATGTGAAGTAGATTAAAATATATTATCATTTACTGTAATACATTTTAAGCATCAAATTAATAAAATTTTAATCAATATCAAAGCTTTGATATCTCAATCTCAAGAAATGGGGAAACTACTATCAAGGGAAATCCATTTATTAATTAACTTTTGTTTTTAAAAATGTAAGAAAAAATAACCGAATGATTCATAGAATAGAGCTTGAAGGCTGACAGTGAAACTTTGTCCTCGAGGCAAAATTCTTTAAACAAAAATACTACTTGCTCAAGTTAGGAAAAAAGAAGCCCGATGATTTTAAGTTTCTGCTCCTTAAAAGATTTTGACTTAACACTTGTTATCATGTGAAAACGAAACACATGTAGAAGACTTTATTTACACATTTTGCAATATTAGCTTTACTAGCCAACTTTATCTTGGCTTCTATAACGATATTTACGTACGGATAATCAAGCGATTCCACACTCAGGTGCAGCTTCCTAGTCTCACACCTGGTATGGCTACATCAAGCTCTTTTTAGCTTAGGAATCAAGAGTCACAGAAACCAAGAGGTTTCTGCTGCTGTTTCAGTTTTGAATCACCAAAAGTCTAGCCTAGAAAAAAAAAACAACTTACTGGTCTTTGCTATAAACAGAAGTGTCTTCTGGGGACAAAAATTGAGGCATAAAATTAAAACTATGTTATTTGAACATTTAAAAGACAGAGAGTTTTAGTAAGTGTGAAATGCATCCTGTAACTTATACCTGAAACAAATGACCAAAGTAGCTTTAAGTATCAGTGAAGGACGAAACAGTGACCAAGAATGGGAGGTGAGAGATACCAGTATACCATCAAAGAGCATTCAGGTTAAAGAATAGACTATATCTAATTACAAGAGGAAATATTTAGGATTCATAGGGGATCATTAGCAAATCATATAAGAAACTCCTCATTTGGTATAGTTTGGAACTCAGTGCCCAAAATTTCTAAAGGACAAATAATCATAAATGAACCCAAGATGCATAGTCACATGAACTTTGACAGCATAATTAATTTAGCATTCTTTATGTTTAGTAAGGGGGAATAATCACAGAGAGGAATGAAGTATATGAAATTCACACAAAAAGATTGTGAACTTCTGTATGAATAAGGACTTCACAAGAGAAATTAATTTTATTGAAAAAATTATTATATATTATTTTAGAGATATTAGTGTTCAAATGGATCAGTCATCTCCACTGAAGCATATATTTAATGATTTTTTTTTTTAAAAATTAAGCCTCTAGCAAATTTCGACAGTATATTTTTATTCTGGTTACCAGGTCTTTCCCACATGTATGAAGTTTATCAGACTGTTCAGAATAAATGATAAGGCCCAGGTACTACTTAGTGAGGAGAATGATTACATTTTCTAGAACAAGCTTTCTTTTTTGTATTATTTTGAATAAATAAGATGTCTGTGTTTTGGAGGTTAAATGAAAACGGTGAACTTTAAAGACAGAAGACTATAATTGTATGTAATATATTGGGTTTAATGTCTTTCAGAATAAAAGAAAAGAAAAAAAACAATGAGAAACGTTTTTCTAGATTTAGGCTTTGGACATATGTGTTGACTTTTAAAAAGTATTTCATGATTTCCTTTTCTTGCATTGGTTTTAGCCTTGGCCATCTACATTGCCTCATCTGATTTATTTTTCCTCGGTAATTAATTAATCGATTCAACAAACACGCATGACATGCCTGTCTGGGTTTTGAAGGGATATAAAGAATTTGTAAGGGGTAGAATGATGAATACAGAGTCTCTATTGTGAAGAGGTTTGTCAGGGTAGTTTGCATTAGAGATAAGTATCCAAGGGAGGGTGTGTGTGTGTGTGTGTGTGTGATGTCAGTTTGGAAGGTAGGGCATGGGGAAAAGATATTGTCCCCATGACTCTGACTTCAATAAAAGGATTTATTTTTAAAAGAACAAGCCAACCCCAAACACAGTCATTTCACATAAAATGTCTGTTTAGACAATATCTGAACCATTAAAATTTATTACATACTTACTCTGTAGGTAGAGATGAATCAAGAAGTAGAGACCATTTTTCATTTTAAGAACAAATTTGATGGCTTTCAGTAATTTTAGACAAAGGCTTGGCAGCATTTCTTAATGCTTTTCTTTCTGTGATATTTCCCAATAGAGTAGATCATCCTCCACATCTGCAATCCTTTGAGGGGGAAAATGAGTTTTCAATGACTGTTACAAGAAGAGTTGCCTTTTGTTTCAGTCTTTGTTTTCTCATCCAGAATGAGTTTCTATTGAATTTTTGGTACATTATAAAAGATCCTGTTAGGAAATGGTGGGGGGCCTTCACTTCAGGAAAGAACTGGAAGGGCACTGAATCTTTTTGCACAGCTCCAGGGAGATGTTTACAGTATTTCATTGACTTCTTGTCCCTGAAAGAAAACAAAATAAAAATAGGATAGAAATCAGAAAAGGGCAATACAAGAGACGTAGCTGGAGGGATTGACTTAAGAAGAAAAATTAAAATAATTGAATATGCGTAGTTTGATAGAACAACTCAGAAGGCTATGGTGGCTGACTACAAATACTTGTACTTAAGATAATTCTTAATGGCAGTTTATAGGTGTTGTGAAGTGGAGTAAGCATGGACTTAAAAGCAAATAAAAGTTCAAGATTAGTGAATTTTTTTAAGTGAAGTGTACCAGTTTGAGGAAGAGAAAAATATTCCTTGGAGAACATCTCAAGTTGTTCCAAAAGAGAGAGGAACGGGAACAGAATAAGCTGTTGTCTGTTTTCAGTGAAAGCAGAAGATTTGCATTAGTCCAAAGAGAATTCACTTCTTCTTTGGATTGATTATTAGTAAATTTGAATAAGCTTCATTTGGGGACAACTTTTGAATGCCAAAAAAGATAATGGTAATATGTAAACTTGGAGACTATCAGAGTCTTAAAACTTTCGTACGAAAATGATCTGTGGTAAGTAAAATCCTTACAGAAAGCAGAAGCCCAGTTACAATTCAATACAATCAAAACTCGATCATGTATTGTAATGCATTTGAATATAGAAAGTGTTATGTCCATCACAAATGCTTTTCAAACCTTATTTTAACAACTACTTTCAAGTCCCATCACACTGTTCCTGTGCTGTTAAAAGGAGCCAATTAACTGATGGATATTTTATCTCTTTTTATTTCTTTGCTCACCCACTGGGGTAGTTTTGGATGAGCAGTGAAATTGCCACAGTGGAAGATATCCTGAGGAAAGAGAAGAAGAAACAACAGGTCAAATGCTCCACAAAGCAGACAATTACACTTAATAACTTAGAGGTGGCTCTGGTTCATTACTACTCTTAAGGGACACTTCCTAAGAAAAGAGAAGTTAGTGATACTTTTAAAATAGAAAAAAAAAGTGTACTGCTCTTTATAAGTCAAACTGTGTTAATTTTGCACTATATTATAGGAATTGTCATGTGCTAACATCTAGGAAAAAAATTATTATTCCCAATGTACAAGTTAGGCTACCAAATTCATGTCTTGGTGAATTTTTATTTATCAGGAAGTAGTAATATGAACTTAAATTTTTAATGCAAAATGTAAATTTAACATATATTTCTTCTAAAAATCTTCAATTACCTCTTGGATATAGTTTTTTGGCTGTAAAGGCAGAAAAATCATCTCTTTCCAGGAGAAATTTGAATGTCTTCTCATGTTGCTTCTGAATGGTGGCTCTAAGTGCAATCATGGAATCATCGGAGCACAGAGTGAGAAATGGAGAGATGCGGGCATGTAATCCGTTCCTCTCCTGGCACCGGCATGGTGGCTTGGCCTGAGGTACCCCAGACAATAAGGCAGATAGCTACTGAAAGATTTTCATCGTGAGGGTCCATCTCTCCATCAATGACCACCTCTGATGTTACAAACTAGAACTATTCTTGTTCTACTTTTTGTGACAGTAAAAAGCAGCTCCTAATTATACTCCATGTAATAGTTATTCATATATTTGAAGTCAGTCTAGTTTATCTAACATTTTTCTCTGATTGTGACAGCAGGATGTCATTTTGAAATAGGAAAGGATCTCTGATTGTGCCCTTTCATTTCCATACAATACTGAGCTTGAAATGACAAGTCTTGGTTTGGTTCTGTGTAGTCATTCTGACTAGGTTTATCCAGTGCTTTTGTCTCTGGAAATGACTAAATGCTATGAGTGCCAAGGAATTCTGCAACACCCCCCCCCCAAAAGAGAGATGCTTACAACTGCGACTATACCACCCCAGGGGAGTAGCTTGAATACCAGAGATCTCTGAATCTGATTTCTCCCAGGTGGGTTTTATTTAAGGATATCTGTAAGAGAATTTAGAAAAAAATTTTAAGAGCTACCCTTATAGATCTTTAATACTGTATTAGGCGCTGTGCTAAACTTTATATACTTTATTTTATTTAATTAAATTTATGATCCTTTGCGGTAGATGTCTTTATTTCCATTTTTAAGGAAAAAGAAACTTGGGTTGGACAAGTTAAAGGATTTGCCCAAGTTTACAGAGCTGGCCATATGTTGGATGCAGTTGTCAAAATTCTGTCTGACTTTAGTACAAAGTGGTCATGCTCTCCTGGCTCTACTAAGGAGTCAGAATTCAGCATTTCTAATTCACAGAAATGGCTGAAGCAGAACATATCCGTTCATGGATAAGTAAGGAAGCAGGCCCCTAGTTTGTAGACTGCAGTGTGGGGAACAACTCGTATAGCAATGGATTGATAAAACTTGCTCATAAAAAAATGTCTTCAAGTACTTGACTGATGAGTGAGAATAAAAGCCTTTGATAAACACTTAAGAGACCCACCCTATCATGAGACAAGAATTAATAAAAGCAATCCAGAAGAAGGAACAGACCTGTGATGAGGATCGACTTCCTCATAAATAGCTTTGATATCCTAGCTTCAGCTATAGCTCCTCTGTCATTGGTTAAGTATACCTACAATCCTAAATTAACTTGGAAAAATGTGTGTTGTTCCTATTTCAATGAACCTTTTTGAACATTCCATATGGTCTCAAATAAAATATTCTTTGTGGATAGAATGATGGATAGATAGATGGATGATAGAAACCAGGTTTTGGAAGGATAGTATAATGAATTTTTGTCAAGGGTCTTGTACCCAGGATGGGTGAAACTGTAGCCTTTCTATGAAGCTGTATTATCAGCATTTATTTATACAAGTGGTTTAGGCCTTATCAAAATCAGGGTTTATTTACTTCTCTAGGCTTGACTTCCTTAAGTAATTAGGTAATATTTCAGAACCATGGAAAGTTTCTAGTCCTCCCAATGCTATGGTCTCTTTATTCATGATCTAACATGATATTAAAACCATTTTTTTAGGGCACCTGGGTGGCTCAGTGGGTTAAAGCCTCTGCTTTCGGCTCAGGTCATGATCTTAGGGTCCTGGGATCGAGGCCCGCATCGGGCTCCCTGCTCAGCGGGGAGCCTGCTTCCCCCTCTCTCTCTGCCTGCCTCTTTGCCTCCTTGTGATCTCTCTCCCTCTGTGAAATAAATAAATAAAATCTTTAAAAAAAAATAAAAAAAAATAAAACCATTTTTTAGGTCTTTTATCAAATTACATGTTCTCAGTGAGGACTTCCTTGACTGTTTTAATTAAATTGTAATGTCATACCCAGCTGTCCTAAACTACCTTTTACTTCTTGACCCTCCTCTACATGTTAACTTCTCAATTTTTAACTCTACCACTTACTACCTTCTAATTTGCATGTAGATGTGTTTACTTATACATGTATAGATTATCAACTAAATATTGTATTAATTGTCAATGCCACTGGAATATAAGTTCCACAGGCCAGGGATAATTTGTTTGCTTTGTTCACCCTTGTAATTCCAGTGCCAATAATGGCTGGCTCATAGTAGGTACTCAGTAAATACTTAGGAATGAATAAGCAAATGGCCACTCACTATGGTCCACACTAATTTCTGCTCTCCTCCAAAAAGATTATTATTATTATTATTATTTATAGAAGAAGGCAAATAAACATTGATTTCTGCTTACCACTGGGCACCTACTTCTAGAGGGGTAAATATTCTGACTTTTTATTGATTTTATTTTATGAAATATTAATTTTGTATGCAGATTAACATGAAGAAAGGCTTTGAAGTAGTCCAGGGAGTGTATCCTTTTCTGTTCATATTATTTATATGAAAACATCAAGCAGGCAGAGTTTGTTAAGGAAGCAATTTTTCCAGAAAGGTTTTTGCTGTAATTTGTTTTAAGTGATATGGTCCTCACAGGTCCTGTGAAGTCTCTTCTATTATTGCTCCAAATGATAATATTTTATACACTCTCACTCCTTAATAAGTAAGTGAGGTAGCAGTCTGACCAAAAATACCTGTCTTGAGTCTATTCTGGTCTACTACACTGTTTCACATTATAATTTACTTCTTCTGAAGATGGAGGAGAAATTAATTGTATGATGAGAGTTAGGAAAGAGGGCATGTCCCATCTCTAAGTCCCATACAGGGGGATTTCATCAAGGGTCTTCTGGAACACTGAGCTTCACGTCAAACTGAAGAAGGCATGAAAAATTCTGATGTTAGTCGTCAGGTCAATTCAAAGTACTCAGAGTTCTCAGCCTAGGAAAAGTGTCAATTTTGCACCAGAACACTTCAGGTTGATTGGTTTAGGTTTATCTAAAGAGAAATATAGGTGTATACCAATTACCAGGCAGTAAAAACAGGAGATGAGGGTCAATTCCACATGCTCCCCAGGAAGACAAACACAAAACCAAATGCCGTTATGTCAGTTCTGAGGATTGTCCAGGAGCCATATGAAATGCCAAGGCCAAGGGCTCCTGGGGGGCACACTGGTTACGCGGTTAAGCTTCTGACTCTTGATTTCAACTCAGGTGTGACCTCAGGGTCCTGAAATTGAGCCTCACCCCTCCTGGGCTCCCCACTCATCTCAGAGTCTGCTTGAGTTTCTCTCCTCCCTACCCCCACCACTGTCTCTCTCTCTCTCTCTTCCTCCTTCTCTCTCAAAAAGTCTTTCAAAAGTTAGCAAAACAAAACAAAAACAAGTCCAGCAGGTAAAAACTTGTGTATTACGAAGTCCCAGATCTTTAGATACCCACTTTTTAATGGTGAAAACTTAAATAAATGTATTATAGACACTTTGTTACAAATTAACAAGGTCACAGGCAATCTGCAAGGATGCTAAATATGTCTTTGAAAATTCACCAAGACTTTTAAGATACCATAAAATCGTAGGCATTCACCTGGACTCTGCTATTGATTAGTGAGCTGGTTGTGCTGAAACATCCACATAATAATTAGTATGTACTCTAATTAGTTCAACCTTTTCCTGCCTCCTCTCTTCTTTTGAGAATTCCTTGGCAGTGCAAGAGGTTAAGAGGTTGTAAATGTAGAACCCTGTATAATTTTGTTATCATTAAGTGTGTTTGATTCAATTACAGTCTGAAAAGGAAAGGACTTCCTTAGCTCTTTCCCTATTACTTTAAGGCTTAATTATGTTTATATATTTCAGGTTTAAATGATAATACATTATTTACATCATTTATTATGTATAAGTATATTTTTTATTGTGATAGAAACAGTTTAAGGGTGACTGTGGGTAAAATGACATCTCCTTAGAAATGTCTTTCATAGCCTGAACCAACTATCACCTCACATACCAATGAGGCTAGCAAGAGGATAGAAACTTCTAATGGCACTACCCATGAAGTTTTTTGAGGGTCCACAGATTGGCAAAATCAGAGATTTTTTTCTACTGACTACAGAACTTCTGGTGCTGAAATGACTCCTGATATTGATGATGCATGTGTGTTTTGCCATTTGACATGCAGCAAATCCAAATGTACTTCCCTTGAAAATAAATAAGTAATGTCTGCTCTTTGCTGCATTGGCGCCGTTTCAAAGATTCTTCCAACAACTCATGTCTAAGAAGTCAAACATCTGTTGTGTTAGTGTTGTTTGAATAGGGACCCAAAGTATTGCTTCCCTAACCTAAATTACATCAGCATCTCATTTTATGGTTCATGTGGATAACTGGAAAAAGAAAAAAGGAAAAGAACCTAAAGGGGAAATTGACAGTGAATCACTTCATCCTACTTCAAATAATGGAATTCCCTATGTGCAGGTTTTGGATGGCTGGGTGTGTCATGAAGGGTAAAGGAAAATTCCTGGTAAAAATGCATAGTTAATATTTTGCGCTGTCCATTCATGGACTATAAGAGAGAGTCAGTCACAGTGCAGATGGACACTCTACTTTCTTTCTTTTTTTAAAGATTTTATTTATTTATTTAAGAGGGAGATTAAAAGAGAGCACAAGCAGGGGGAGTGGCAGGCAGAGGGAGAGGGAGAAGCAGACACCCTGCTAAGCTGGGAGCGTGACATGGGGCTTGATCCCAGGACCCTGGGATTATGACCTGCCAAAGGCAGACGCTTAATTGACTGAGCTGCCCAGGCGTCCCTAGACACTCTACTTTCATGTAGCAGAACTCTAGGAAAGGTCATATCAACCAGCCTATCCTCTGTGTGCGGACCTCACAAAAATATTTTTAGTCACATCTAAGTGGATCAAGGGTGAGATGAATAGAAATTCATATTACTGTTTATTAGTAAACCCCTTATCTGTACAAATCTCTTCTAATTTAAAAAAGAAAAAATAAAATAATGTGGCTTATTATCAGAAGTTATAAATTGAAATTGAAAGCTTATTGTGAAGATTTAAAGGGAGAGCAAACTTGATAAAGTAGGTTACATCTTAGAGACCCAGTGTTCCAGTGTTTTAAGAAGATATTTTGTGTTTTTATGGGTTAGGAAGATGTTGCCTCTGTGAAACAAAAGCAAAAATTAGAAGCTATATGGGTAATATAACTAAGAAGAATATTGTCGAGGATGGATTTCAGAGTCAGTAGTGAAGATGAAAAGAGCTGAAATAAGTTAAAAGTGAAAAAGATTAATAGAATAATCAAAATCAACATTAGAGGATTTATTGGGTATTATTGATCCCATGGAAAGAGATTACTGAGGTGACAATTTTGAGAACATTTTAATGATTTAGAGGGAAAGCAGATAGAATAAACTTAGTGAGTGATAGTGATTGATATGGAAATTCAAATTACATATTAACTAGGAAAAATCCAAAGCAAGAAATGTGGACAATTATTTTTACAAAAATTTGAAAAATAAAAACAAATTGTAGATCCTATAAACATCCAAAATATATTAACTAAAAAGAAATACAAATTAAGCTCATCTTAAGCTTCCACCATGCTGTACTAAATTCCTGAAGCCATGAAGAAATATATTGTTTTAAGGGAAAATATTGTCAAACAAAAATGTTATCATAGCCAATTTCACCCCTAATTAGCCTAAGGGAGAAATAGATATTAACATATACAATAACTTAGAAAAGATGGCTACTCAACATCCATTTTTGAGCAAAAAGATATGCTGAAACCAATCAAGCTTATTCAAAGGTAAAATAAAAAATATTAAAAATAAAAATAATAAAAGTGAATATTTACTGAGTGAATGCCAAAGGCATTGTTCTTATTTCTCTCATATTCATTAATTGAACCCACAAATACAGAATCATCTTTGTTTTATAGCATGCTGAGTTCATGTTGCTAAAGAGGCAGGATCGCATTGAGGAGCCTGGCTTCCTGACCTCTGTCCCTCTTCTGTGCTGCTTCAACAGTGGTGACATAGCGCCAATGGTGGGGACATGTGCTGTTGAAACTAGAGAAATACAAGCCTTTGCAGACAAGGTGCCCAATGTAGTTACAAATTATTCACATGTTAAAAAAATAGTTGAAAAACAACCTTGAAAGTAATCATTTTGATAAGAGGCTAATTTTTTTGTTGAAATCCTCTGAAGGTTGGTATACATGTGTGTGTAACTAGGTTTAAAACATTTAAAAAGTTATACAGGAATGCAAGCTCAATGTAAAAGAACACACTGCAGTTGGGGAAGACCCCAAGACCATCCTTAGATTCAGTGATTCACTAGTGGGACTCTCAGAACTCAGTAAAGCCCATGGAGTCATGGCTTAGTCTTTACAGAGCAAGGGTGCAGATTAAAGTCAGAATAGGAAAAAGGCATAAATTACAGGCTTTCTCTCCCAGTGGAGTTGTATGGATAGCACTTACTCCTACCAGCAATGATGTGTGACAACATGTACAACGTATTCCCAACCAGGGAAGCTCTTTCTCTCCGGAGGTCAAGATGACAACATGTGGCTCAAGGTTTTTCACAATATATTATGAGGTTAACATAGACTGTATGTCATGGCCCAGAGCCCTCATGAAAAAAAAGACACTCCTATCAGGCAGGGCATTCCAAGGGTTTAGAGGTTACCTCCCATGAGCCAGGGATAGGTACCAAACCTGTCGGTATGATGTATGCAATCTAGATTAGGTGAGCTAATCCTTTATTGGATGCATACTGATAATATATTAATTGATGACTTAAAAAGTGAAAAATCCCCCTTTACCATTCCCTTGTGGATGCCATTAGATCATTTCCAGAATTAAAAAAAAATATTTTGATAGTACAAGCAATGCCCGAATGTCCTGGTATGTAGGTATGCACATTTTATTTTGTTGAGTCTGAAGTGGTGAGTGGGAGCAAAAGCTATGCACATGAAAACTTTTTTTTTTTATGGTTTATTTATTTATTTATTTGACACAGAGAGAGAGATTACAAGTAGGCAGAGAGGCAGGCAGAGAGACAGGGAGAGGAGGAAGCAGGCTCCCTGCTGAGCAGAGAGCGAGATGCGGGCCTCGATCCCAGGACGCTGAGATCATGACCTGAGCCTAAAGCAGAGGCTTTAACCCACTGAGCCACCCAGGTGCCCCACATGAAAACTTTTAATTGAAATTTCTATGTGATTTAGGGGAGACATTTCTTTATGATTTGATAAAATTGAATCTTCTGAAGGAGGAGCACAGTATTTCCATTTGTTCATGTATTCTTTAGCCTAACTTTTAATAACTTTTTATATAAGTAAGGAATTTTAGAGTTTTTCACTCTTATTTCTTATAAATTTGACTTTTACCCTTTATTTTTTTTAAGATTTTATTTATTTATTTCACAAGAGAGATAGAGAGCACAAGTAGAGAGCGGCAGGCAGAGGGAGAGAGAGAGGCAGGCTCTCCGCTGAGTAGGGAGCCCGATGTGGGACTTGATCCCTGAGCCGAAGACAGCTGCTTAACAGACTGAGCCACCCAGGCACTCATTTACATTATATATATATATATATATATATATATATATATATATATATATCTCTTTTTTTTCTTTCTTGTCACTAACTCTTAGCTTGGGCTGCCATAACAAATACCACAGACTGCGTTGCTTAAACAATAGAAATATATTCCTCAGAGTTAGGGAGTCTGGGAAGTTCAAGATCAAAGTGTTCCCTGATTCCATCATAGCTGAGAGTGCTTGGGGTTGAGGGCGAGTGTGAGGGAGAGAGAAAGAGAAAGGGAGAGAGAAACTGGGAGAGAAAAAGGAACTAAACTCTTCAGTAACTCTTCTTATAAAGATGCTAATCCCACCATGAAGGCCCTACCCCCATGATCTCATCTAAACCTACTTCCATCCTGAAGACCCTATCTCTAAATACTATTGCCCTGGGGGTTGGAGCTTCAACATGTGAATTTTGAGGGGATGCAAATATTCAGTGCTTCACATTAAACTATATTGATAATGAGCATCTCTACTTAGAAACACAAGATTGGATTTTGGATTAGAGGAAACAGGACCAAGCATAAAGTAATAATCCCTCCTTAAATGGATGTTCATGTGCTTTGGGACACTAGATATAAGAAAGAAAAAGGTATAGAAGACAGCTTAGTACCTTTTCAAGCAATTGATGTTGTATGGACTTAATTTTATGTTTGGGTAACTAAAATGATTAGATCCTTACCACAGACATGAATAATAAAAGGTAAAATTATTTTGATATGCATAGCTCACGTACAGACACCATGACTCAATATGTCAATCCTCGGTCTCATAAATAGAATATATTTTTAGGTATAACTCTAGCCTTCATATACTTCTGGTTTTTTGAATTGTAATTCTATTTCCCTGGCACCTGGGCACCGGAGTTGTCAAGTATTCTCATCTCATCAAAGTTAGTTTCTAAATTACTGTTTTACTATAGAAATTATTTTAGCTAATTCCTTTTTAAAGAATTAAAAATTTTTCCAATAGACTTTTCAATTTGGAAATATATTTTAAAAATATAATGCATTAGTCATTTAAAATCATATATTTTAATTTTACATTACAGCCATTTTAAGTATATATTTACACTGTAAAATGTGGGTTGAATAACACTCAGAGGGCTCAGAGTCATCTGATTCAGCACAATGAGAATTCTCTCTGACTGTTTACATTGGCAGTTCCCATCTCCTTCAAAGTAATATTGGAATCTCCTTTTTTTCAGATGATAAATCATGGCAATATCAGAATGTTTATATAGCATGAGTTATTTCCTTCTTCAGGTAAAAAAGGAGAAATGACAATATTTTTATTGCATCTGTATGGAGCATGGAACGAGTTGTCGTGAAGGCTGATTTAAGAAATGCTCCTGTTTAAAATCCATTTAAAGGGACTTTGCAAAGTCTAAGCTATAAACGTGAAATGGCCAGAACACAGTGGAGCCAATGTGACCACTTTAGCCATCTCAATAATTGATTCCAATGGCTGGGGCTAAAGCAGTTGTGTGAACATCAGCATCTATCATCAGGACAGCTCGCACGATTAGATGGGCAACACCACATCAGGTTGTACTGTTTGTGTGACTGTGTGTTTGCCTGAATATATACACACATTGTGTAGGTTACCTGCTGTCATCAAATACGAAGTGCATTGGGATGATCTGAGTTTTTGACAGGCAACAAGCTCATGTTGAATTATTATACCAATGGCAGAATTTGGGGAAGAGTCAGATTTTTCCAATATACCGGTATCAGTCCGATTATCTATCTATAGGAAGACATTCTAAACTTGCAATACATCTTTTGTAGTTTTGCTGATTGTTTTAATATTCATCAATAAAAATTCAGACATTCCAAATTAAAATAAAATCAGATAATACCATCTGGCACTATCGGAACAATTAAAAACATGCTCATTTATCCTAAATAATTATATTTTTTAAATAAAAGGGGAGATACTTCTAATATTTTATGACTTTACAGTATTCCATGCATGTCAAATGCAGTGAAGCTTGGGTGAAGAAAAAAAATTAGATTATTAATAGAACTGGAATACTTTATATTTTGAAAGATGTGGAAGTTAAATGTCACAAACTACATGATTGTGACGGTGAATGCTTATCTGCAGCATCATTCTCCATGTAAAGTGGCCTAGCATATAGATGTTATGCTAGGTAGGAAAATACTGAACACAATTTTTTATTGGATTTCATGCATTTGAGGACTTACTTTATGTATTTTCATTTTCCAAATTCTGTTTCACAGAATATAACTGCTATGAGAAGTTCTGTAAAAAAAAATCTATGGTCAAATAATGTTGAAAAACACTGCAATCCTTGTCCTCATCTTGGAAGGTCATAAGGAATGTTAACATATTAAAGGCTCTGCAAATTACTATAATAATGAAAACTTGTAGGTTCAATGACTGATGCTCAAACTTATTTAATGATTGCATACTTTTAAAGTATAACATTACGTAAACATAAATGTAAAACAACATTTTTGTTTGTTTGCTTTAGTCCTACTCAGCCTTCAAGATGAAACTCAGAAATTACCTTTGCTAAACTTCTGCAGGCTGGGTTAAGACAGTGACTTCTGCATTTTTGCTATAATATTGTGTGCATATTTTAGTCATAGCAGTATCCCCACTGTATTGGAATTATTTGACTTCCCATCTGTCTCCCTAAATTTTCTATTGGCTCCTTGCACATAGTTAGCACATTTTCCTCACAACTCCCAATGTCATGCTCATCGCCTGATTTAGAGGTAACTCCATATGTGTTTAAGTTTCATTTTGAACTCACTTTTTTCAGCTATGATGTGTGGTTAGTAATATGACTTCATATCATTATTGCAAAATAAAATTGCCTATTGCAGAGTAGATATGAAGTAAAGTTGGCAAACCTACTAGTTTCCCTTCATACTGCCCATTGAAGAAAGAAGACTAGGGACTGGAACAAAAAGGGAAAAACTAAACACCAGGCTGCCTAGATACAAGAATGTATTATAAGTTACAAAAAGAATATTAAATATACAATAGGTATATAACTTCCTGGATATCAGATGCTGTTTCCTCTGAGGAACTAGACAATTGGAAGCAGATTCTTTGGGTACTCCACTAATATTTTTTAAAAACTATTTATTTATTTTAGAGAGACAGAGAGAACACACAGAGAGTGAGGGAGAGGGAGAGGGAAAAGCAGACTCTCTGCCAAGTGGGCAGTGGCAGGGGGTTCAATGCGAGGCTCAGTGTGGGGCTTGATTCCAGGACCCTGAGCTGAAGGCTGACAATTGATTGAGCCACCCAGGTGCCCCTGGAAACTCCATTAACTTTTGTAGATGTTTGCTAATGTGCTTGCAGGCCTGGTTTATTAAGAGTCAACACGTAAATTGGATAAAGCTGGATTAGGAAGGGACTAACACCGGTTGTACCAAGTCATGTATTTTTTGGTTATTAGATTTTTTTCTCTGCTTGTTTCACTTATTTGAATTACCTTTATATTTGCCTTGTTATATTTAACTCAGAATGTTTATCTTTCAAGGTAGTTTGGATTTTGATTCTTAAAAGGCAAAGAATGTGACCACTGTAGAGAGGGGCATATTTGGATCTAGAAGATGATATAGAAAGTTAGACTTCCTGGAATTGCTTTTGCTTGTGCTTAGTTATTCTAAGTAATGTGTTTGGAATGTCAAATAGTGTTTAAAAATAGGGGAAATGTTTGGGTTTATCAAGGTAGGTGTCCCAGACTGAATGTTTATGTTTCTCACTCCCCAATTCATAAGTGGTCATCCTAATCCCTAATGTGATGGTGTTAGGCGGTGGGGCTTTGGAGAGATAATAAGGTCAAGAGGGTATGGTCCTCATACATGCGTTTAATAACTTTATATAAGGGACCTCAGAGAGCTCCCTTACTATTTTTTTTCTATCATATGAATACACAACAAAAAGTCATGTCTGCAGTCTAGAAGAGGGCCATCATCAGAAGACTATCATGCTAGCACTCTGATCTTGGTCTTCCTAATGTCCAAAACAGTGAAGAATACACTTCTGCTGCTTTTAAGTCCTTCAGTCTGTGGTATTCTGTTACAGTAACCTGAACTGACTCAAAAAAAAAAAGGTGCCTAAAACAAGTTTAGAGACACTAATTTTAACACATAAGTTCTTAGAACAATCTGAAAAAGAAACAGCTAAAGGGAGAAGCAAGGTAACCTGGAAATGAAAGGACCATATTGAATAATTTTAAAAACTTGGGATAAATTAAAACAATAATGAAAAAGAATATAAAGTAACAGTGAATTAACTCACATACCTTAAGATGATGAAAGGGAAAAATATTATTAAGTTGTCTTATGTTGGGGAACTGAATAAATAAGTAACAGTATGAAAAATCATAATATTTTAAAATTTCTCTTGAGGTTTCTTTTAGATCCATATGTTATTTGGATGTGTGTTGTATAATCTCCACATATTTTAGGATTTTCCACTTATGTTTCTGTTATTGATTTCTAGTTTAGTTCCATTGTGTTCTGAGAGCAGACGTTGACTTCTTTTTTATTACATTTGCTGAGTTATGTGTGTTTTATGCTCAGAATGTGTTCTGTCTTGGTGAATGTTCCCTGTGAGCTTGAGAGCATAATGTGTATTCTGCTGTTGTTGGATGAAATAGTCTATACTATGAGTTATAGTCAGGCGGTTGATGGTGTTGTTGAGTTTAACTATTTCCTTACTGATTTTATACCTTCTGGATCTGTCCATTTCTGATAGATGAGTGTTGAAATCTCCAGCTCAGTGCATTCATCTGTCTCTTTTGCAATTATATCAGTTCTGGCTATCACAGATGGACGTTCTGTTAGGTGCATATGAGTTAAGGATGTTTAAGGACTGTTTTGTTTTTGTTTTTTGAGAATCTATCCCTTTATCATTATATAGTGCCCCCTTTTTTACTCCCTGGTAATTTTCCTTGCTTTAACATCTGATGTCTGAAATTAATATAGCTGCTTTTGTTTCCTTTTGATTCATACTAGCATGACATATTTTTCTCCATGTATTTACTTTTTTCCCCCTGTGAACAATGCCCCCCCTTTTTATTGTGGCAAAATTCATACTTTTACTTTTAACCTGTATGTCTTTTCATTGTAGACAACGTATATTTAGATCTTGTTCTTGATACATTCTGAGAATCTGTATCTTTTAAAAGGTGAATTTAGACCATTAATGTTCAAAGCCCCATTGATACAGCTGGAATATTATCTACCATATTCGTTACTGTTTTCTATTTTTTTCCTTTGTTATTTGTTCATATTTTAAAAAATATTTTATTTATCTGACAGAGAGAGAGAGAGAGAGAGAGAGAGAGAGAGAGCACACACAAACAGGGGGAGCAGACCGACTGAGCCACCCAGAGGCCCCTGGTCTTTGTTCATATTATTGTATTCTACTTTTTTCTACTTTTTCTGGTTTCAGTTGATCATTTTGTGATCCCATTTTCTCTCTTTTCTTAGCATGTCAGTTTTACTTTTTTATTTTATTTGTTTTTAGTGATTGCCTTATAGTTTACAGTATCCATTTATATCTAACTCATGTCCAAATTTAAACAATATTATACTATTATGTGGGTAGTGTACCTTATAATAAGAAAATAATCTTAGTTGGTTCCTCTCAACCTTGTCATTAATTTCACTTATACATTATACTATAAGTATATATAGTCAAATGCACATAAGCATACATAATCAAATACAATGGTAGTATTATTATTTTGAACAATCTGTTATTTATTACTTCAATTAAGAATAAGAAAAGTAGGCATGCTTAGTTAAGCATCTGCCTTCGGCTCAGGTTATGATCCATTCCTCATGCTTGTGCTCTCTCTGTCTCTCTCAAATAAATAAACAAAATCATTTAAAAAATGAAAAATGTAAAAGTTTTTATTTTACATTCACTTATTCCTTCTTCGATTTTTTTCCCCTAATGTGTACCTGACTTTCTGATCATAGCATTTTCTTTCTCTCTAAAGAACTTTTAAAAACTTTTCTTGCAAGGCAGGTCTACTGGCAACAAATTTCCTAAATTTTTGTTTGTCTGATTCAGTATTTCTTCTTCATTTTTGAAGGATAATTTGCTGTGTGGAATTCTAGATTGGTAGGTTTTTTTTCTCAACACTTTAAATATTTCACTCCACTTTCTCCTTGCTTGCATAATTTCTGAAGAGAAGTTGAAAGTTATACATATCTTTGTTCTTTTATACTTAAAGTTTATTTTTACTTCAGGCTTCCTGCAGGATTTTTTCTTTACCTTTCATTTTCCATAGTTTGAACACAATATGCCTAGATTTTTGTTTTGTTTTGTTTTTGCATTTGTTTATTTTTTGTCATTTCTCCTCTTTGGTGTTCTCTGAGCTTCTTGGATCTATAGTTTTGGACATTTGGATCTATGGTGTTTGACATTAATTTGGGGAAATTCTCAGCTCTTACGGTTTCAATTTTGTTTTCCTCTTTTCTTCTCCTTTTGATAGTCTCATTGCATATATTACACATTTTGATATTGTCCTACAGTTCTTGGATATTCTATTCTCTTTTACAGTCTTTATTTTTATCACAGTTCAGTTTTGGATGTCCTATTGGGAAATCCTTAAGCTTAGAGATTCTTTCCTCAGCCATGTCCAATCTCTTAATAAGCCCATCAAAGGAATTTTTCATTTCACTTACAAGTTTTGATCTCTAGCTTTTTTTTGTTGTTGTTGTTATTCTTTCTTAGGATTTCTGTCTCTCTGATTACATTGTCCATCTGTTCTTACATGCTTTTATCCACTAGGACTATTAGCACATTAATCATAGTTGTTTTTATTTTTTGACCTAAATATTCCAACATCTATGCCATGTCTGGCTCTGATGCTTTCTCTGTTTCTTCAAGTTGTGTTTTTGTCTTTTGGTATGTCTTGTAATTTTTTTCTTGATATCTGAATATGATGAAAGGAGCTGCTGTAAATAGGCTGTTAGTAATCTGGTGGTGAGGTATGAAGGGAGAGGAAGCATCCTATAGTCACACTTTTAGAGGACTGTGAACGTCACAAGTTGTTTCTTAGTGACTTTTTCCCCTCATAGGTGGGACAGGATGGCTATAGTGGTTTGGGCTTGTGTATTTCCCTTCCCCCATGTCAGTTAGGCTCTGATAATATCACAGTGGGTTAAACTGTGGTTTCATCTGAAAGCAAGACTTGTTTAGAAGAACAAAGTGTTCTGGTGTTCTGGGATATTTTAAAAAGGTTACTTTCCCCTTAATATAGCTGAAAGCACAAGGAGATGCCCCCCCCATATTTCCTTTGGGAAATCTCACAGTATTGTGGGGGTCCTGTTGACTGGGTCCCCAGGACTTTTTAACTCTCAGACTTGTCCATATTGAGGCTCTAACAATTGGTTAATTATAATTTTGGTTTTCCTATCCCTGCATTAGTGCCCACTGACATTTCAGCTCATAAACCACTGCTCTGGTAAGCAGTGATTTTCTGTATTTATCATCTGTCTCTCCAGCCTTGGAGGCAGTGGTTTGCCCTGTGCTCTTCCCTCTAAGGATCAAAGAGAAGTTGTTGATTTTTGACTCTGTTTGGATTTTTGCATGTTGTTATAATGGAGTGGTGACTTCCAAGCTCCTTACATGGGGAACTGGAGACCAGAAGTCTTTCTTATCTCGTCCATAAAAATATTGAACAGGATAGGATCAGGAACAGAGTACCATAGCTGTCCATCCAAAGACTTCTCTCTCTTGGTCAGACAAATTGTATTAATCAATCTTCTTGCTACTAGATTGTTTAATCACTTACTAATCAACATAAATACCATGTCCATACTCCTCCATATATAATTTTTATAAATATATGATGAGAAAACTTATCAAATTCTTCATTGAATTCCAATTTTATACTAAACACTTTTTATTCTCTATCTCTATCTAGTAACATCTTAAAAAAAAAAACTGTTTTGGTCAAGCACGACTGTTCATTTATTCAATTCATTGAATTGTTCCTGAATATCGGGTATTTACTTTCCATTGTGATGGATACTGACAATATCAAAATTTGGCCCTTGTACTCAAATAGTTTTTATAATACTCAATTACATACAAAGCAATTGCTCCTGGGAAAAGCATTCTAAACTTAAAAATTTTAACCAGCCAATTTTTTTCCTCATTACAAATTATGGCAAATCAGGCAATATGATTACTTCAATTAAACTTGGGAAATTAAAAAAAAATTTGTGCAATAATAGAAAAGCTCAAATGCTATTGTGTTATATGTATGCACATGCATATACACACAGAGACACACACAAGGAGTCTTACTGGTGAAGAATGAATAGCTGTGTTGGTACTGACAAAGTGTAGGGGTGAGTAGAGACTCTTAGACTGATCTTGCTAGTTACTGAGCAGTGATCACCGAATATCATCTTTTCCCTATACGGATTTGATTTTAAACTATTCCAATAATAAAAATAAATAAGCAGTATAGTATAATGAATTCAGGTACTCACATCAAGTCAACAGCTTTGTATTTATTTTTTAGTAAAGATGTTGGTCAGGGGCACCTGGGTGGCTCAGTGGGTTAAGGCTGCCTTCGGGTCAGGTCACGGTCCCAGGGTCCTGGGATCCAGCCCCACATCAGGCTCTCTGCTCAGCAAGAGCCTGCTTACCCCCCCCAACCTCTGCCTGCCTCTCTGCCTACTTGTGATATGTCTCTCTGTCAAATAAATAAATAAATAAATAATCTTAAAAAAAATGATGTTGGTCAAATTCCAGTTTTTTAGCATGTCCCTTATCATCTATGAGTCCTTAATGTTCATAAAGAATGAGTTGTGATAGTGCTAAGTAATTATCTGTAGCTTTAACATCTATTTAAAACACTGGTTCACAGTTTTATAACCTTTAAGAATATTCTGTCACTATGTTGAGGATGGGGAAAATATAATAATTTCATTAAATATATTTGGTATCTTTTAAATATTTTAATTTTATAGTTCTATATATTTAATCAAAAGATAGGGGGTTTGAATTTGACATTGATAGATAAACAAAAAAAACTGGAGAAAATTTGAAATGAAATTTATCATTCTAACAAAAAGCTTTTGCAGTAATAATCAGTCATACATGCAATTTTTTAAAGAATATGTAGAAGGAAACACAACTACAGTCTGAAACATGAAAGAACACAAGACATGATCAACATTTTACTTGATATTATTTTAATAATATATATAGATTTATTTGTATAAGGTATACATTAGAATTTTTGCTCCTGATTTTACTTTAAAATTAAATTCTCATATACTTCCGACCATGAAAATAGTTGTCTATTTTCTTTACTTTAAAAATTTATATAGATATTTTGGCTGGTTAACAAAAAAATCTGAAGCTCAATACTATTGGTGCTAAATAACTATATCCAGTTATCTTGCATTACATTTGTGTTCTAATTAGTTTCCTATTTAGTACATCTTTCAATCTACGAAAACTGGTTTCTGTGTGTGATTACACTTACTATTTATTTTTATAGAAAATTTAAGTGCATCTTTTGTGCATCTTTCTCCTTAATGGTTCCCTTGTTACAACTGTTACCAAATCATTGCCCTTTAAACAACCATGGAAATGTTGGCAACTCTCCAATCTAATTCTGAATGTTTAAATTATTTTCTAATAAGAAGAAGGCTATAGCCCCAAAGTGTAAGGCAGCATGTAGAGCATACATCTAAAATATGCTCCAGTGAGGCATCTAACCATGGAGTGCGTAAAAAGCTGCCAAAATGGCAGAAACCAAAGTGGAAGAGGGAACGGCTTCTTCTTAGAATACAGAAGTTGTGTTCAATTTTTTTTTTTTCATAAAACATCTAGGATGTAAGGTCCCTGAATGGCTCAGTCAGTTAAGCGTCTAACTTTTGGTTGTCAGGTCATGATCTCAGGGTCTGGAGATGGAGCCCCATGTCAGGCCCTGCACTGAGTATGGAGCCTGCTTAAGATTTTTTCTCCCTCTCCCTCTATCTCTCCCCTCCCACCCCTGCTCATGGTCTCTCTCTCTCTCTCTCTCTCTCTCTCTTCCTTTCTCTTTAAAAAAAAAAAGACACCTAGGATATAATAATTTTAAAAACACTCTTTGGATTGCTATCTAATTGCTTCCTCCCCTTTAATTTGTAAATTGATTTAATCTGGGCTCTCAAGAGACAGAACGATTTTCTGAACCATCAGTGCAATTACCTATCAAAGTTTGAAATTGTTTATAAAATGACATTGCTTAAAGAAGGCAACCCTTTCCAAATTGAATAAGGTCAAGATAACAATCATAACAATCACACAATGGCACAATGTAAGGTCCATTATGCATAACATTTGGGAAAAATAATATCAGGTACAGTAGGAACAGAATTCACTATTTTTTGTATAAGTAAAAACACTTACTGAAGAGTAAATTATTTTTTCCTGATAGTCATTGTTGAGTAATAAAAATAACAAAAATAAGATTATAATGACTTTCAAAATTTGGGAAAAAACACACAACTTTTAAAGGTTGGGGGTAGTTATTATCAGTGTAAATTATATGGCATAGTGCCATTGTAACAGATAAATGGACATGCATTCTTTGGTTTTACCAGGAAACATCATTTAATATTAGTAATCAGATACTCTAGCTAGTTATTCAAAATTAGAACTTCATTACTTGAACATTTATGAAAGACTTGACCTTTAACTGAACATTTTTGAGCACAGCAGACAAACTCAATTTTTAGCTAGTGTTTTTTTAATTTGGCTCCTTGCTGGCATGGATCTTGAACTTACAACCCTGAGATCATGACCAGAACTGAGATCAAGAGTTGGACACTTCATTGACTGAACCACCCAAGTGCCCTTAAATTTTTTAATTTATATAGAACATGGAATATTTTGTCATCATAATTATATAATTGAACTACCATTCTACTTTTTGTTTCTATGACTCTGACTACTCTAAGTGCTTCATATAAGTGGAAACATAACAATATTTGCTTTTTATGCCTTATTTTACTTAGTGTAATGTAATGTCCATCCATGTTGTAGCATGTGTCAGAATTTCCTTCCTTTTTAAGGCTGAATAACATTTCTTTTTTTTTAATTTTTGAACACTTTTATTTATTTATTTATTTGACAGAGAGAAAGAGAGAGACAGCAACAGAGGGAACACAAGCAGGGGGAGTGGGGCAGGAGAAGCAGGCTTCCCGCTGAGCAGGGAGCCCGATGCAGGACTTGACCCCAGAACCCCGGGATCATGACCTGAGCCCAAGTCAGACGCTTAACGACTGAGCCACTCAGGCGCCCCTAACATTTCATTTTTATGTACATATCACATTTTGTTTATCCTGTCATTCATTGATGGACAGTTGGATTGCTTTCATCTTTTGGCTGTGGTGAATAATACTGCTATGATCACGGGTGTACACGTATGTGTCTGAGACCCTGCTCTCTATTCTCTGGGGTTTATAGTGAGAAGTGGAATTGCTGGATCATGTGGTAATTCTATGTGCAAATTTTTGAGGAACAGCTATTCTGTTATCCACAGAAGGCAAACCAATTCATTTCCACGACAATGACTACAGAAGGTCTCTAATTTCTCCACATCCTTGCTACCTTTTGCTATTTTATCTCTTTTCTTACATACATTCATCCTAATGGGTACAAAGCAGTGTGGAATAATTTTGAATATGATTCTATTCATTTTACTTCTAATAAATATAAAGTTATAAAATCCAAAATAAGCAGGTAGACATAAAATCATTTAAGCAACTAAGAGCAGAAATTTAAATCAACCAAAGTTCAATGCACAAAATATTTGGGACTAGGTTGAAGACATTTTATTATTTCTATATAATGTATTAATGTATCATTTCTGTGTAATATGTCACATTGGGTTTCTGTTTATGAATAAAAATAGAAAAAGGATGGATTAGAGAATTTAGAAGTAAGTTAGATAGAAAATAAAGTTATGGTAAGGTTTTTTTCACATATATATCCAACAAGATCTCCCATTGCATTTCTCCTTTGTAATGTAACATCTATCTTCTTCTATCAAGCAGATGATCTCTTTCCTTTTTCAGTGGTTTTTCCAGCTGACCAAAGACTCTTAGAGTAAAATATGACCGCTCAGTAAAGATTACATTCATTTTATGTCTGTAAGCTCCTTTGTTAAAACCTTAGGAAAATTTGAGATGGTTCTTAGTAGACCATCTCAACTAGACATGAAAACTTCTGAGAATCTGGATGGTATTTTCCCAAAGTATTCTCACACATACAAAATAGAAGTCTGTCTTGAAAAAAATTAACAGATACTGCTTTTAGGGAATAAAGTGAATCATAGTAAGATCTATAGAAAAGTCTGCAAATTTTTATGAGCCCTGTACTGTCAAAAACTTCACCTGACTGGCTAGGAGAAATAGAAGAGTTCAAAATGGAAAGAGCACCCAATTTTTCAGGACAAGCAACAGGCTGAGAGAGTGATTCACTGTAAGTAGTGGCTATTTCTTCCAGAAAAGGAGGCATGACCAAAGCAAAGGCAAGATCTTTGAAAAACAATACATTAGGGGCCAGACCCACAATCTACTTGCCCTTCAACTAGGGGGAACTTGTAACATGTGTTCAACTGTATTTAGAATTGCCATGGGTCAGTGACAAATCACTGCCTTCTTTAAAATGCAAGTGTCGGTTGCAATTATTTTACTTGTGCTTCATCAGTGAATATTGTGGGCAAATGATCTTTTTATTTTCACATGTCTCTGGATCAAGAGCAATTGAACCCAAGCAGCTGCATAGAGGAAACCTCAGGCACATATGGACATAATTTAGATAATGACATACTGGATTTTGAGACAATCCCTTAAGGGTATCAGATTTCTGGAGGAGGGAGGAGAGTCTTTTGCTCGTGGGAGGTCTGTAAATTGCTGTGGCCAGAAGGTAGACAATGGTAGCTTGTTTCCAAAGATGTGGACACCTCTCCCTCTTGTCCTACATGTGAATTTGCTACTTATTTCATTAATGAGCGGAATATACTTTCCTTCCTTTTGAATTTATGCAGGTTCTGTGACTTACTGTGATCAATAGGATACAGTAGAAATGATATTGTATAATTTCTGACTCTATAATTTAAGAGACCTTGCAGCTTCATTTTATCCCTCATTTTCCCCATTCCATTTTTAGCCAAGCTGCCTATCATATTTGAGCTAGGCTACTAGCTAAATTTTAGCTAGTACATATCAAATTTTAGCTAGGCTACTTAATGATGACAGGTTATAGGAGGGGAGAGGGAGTGAAGAGGGAAGGATGGCGGGGGGTGGGGTGGGGGAGGAGGCCGGGAGATTGATTGATGGATTGATTATATTTGGAAGAACCTTGGGACCCCAGCTGAATGTAACTGTGTGAGTGATTTCAGTGGACACTATGTGAAGTAAAAAGTCACAATTCACCCACTGAATACAGCAAAATTTTGGAGGTTTTTGTTTGTTTGTTTGTTTTTGTTTTGAATATAGGAAGAGATAACCAAAAAAGATTTATTTATCTTAATCTTTGGAAGAGATGATGGGAGTGGTGGGAATATATGTCTTCTTTTATTTTTGACTTATATTTTCCACAATAGAGATATTTTCATTGCCAAATGAGAGTAGATATTTTATGGGTAATATTATGGAGAAGATTTAAAAGAATCCGTGTACTATGGCATCATTAACTTTCCTTCAGTTTTTTTCCCTAGCAACAAATTAGCAGAACTGTTTTTGACTACTAAACTGATTTTAGTAATTTCTTTGGAATTACATCCACATTCTTTTCCCTATTAGTATACTGATGATTGTTCCATTTATATTGCTTAGTTTGGTTCTTTGATCCCGAACTAAACAGCAAGAAATTCAACTCTTTGGAGCCAGCACTAAATATCATTGCCCCCCCTTTAATTTTATATATATAAAACTATAAAATACTTTAAAATAACAAATGAATGTGGCATCTTATCATGGTCTTAGACTGAAAATTTCCAATAGAAGTCTATTCCTAAAGTAACAAAAGATTAGAAAAATCACAGGATTACAGTTTAAACAGGAGCTCCGTAAGATGGAATAGCTTTCCTAACAACATGAAATCCAAAGTTGTTTCATTGGAAATGTATCAAGCTGGTATTTGAGGATACAAGGGAAATTCTAGTGAAATCTAAAAGGCAAATTTCAAAAAATAAATTATAATTATATGTGTTTTTTGACATAATGTCTATTTACTTAACTAAGATTGAATAACTTTCATAACCTTTTAAAATTAGGTCACTTATTAACTTACTGGATATGCTCATGAAAAGACATTGAAAGATACTGAGTTTTATAGATTATCAAATCTAATTTTAGAAGATTCTTTTAATTAATGTTGATTTGATATCATGAGTCAAAATATTTCTCTTTTGAGTTGCTTCATTTTAATCTATTTTATTTATTTATTTTGTTTTTTAAATATTTTATTTATGTATTTTATTTTTGTATTTAAATATTTTATTTATGTATTTTATTTATGTATTTATTTATGTATTTGACTATAAAAGAGACAGACAGAGAGCGAGCGAGCATGTGAATGGGGAGAGAAGCAGCAGGAAAGGGACAAGCAGACTCTGTGCTGAGCACAGAGCCCAATGCAGGGCTCCATCTCAGGACCCTGAGACCATGACCCGAGCATCAATCAAGTCAGCCACTCAACCAACTGAGCCACCCAGGGCCCCCTGAGTTGTTTCGTTTTAATTTAAGATTTATATAATCTCTTTAGACATCTTTAAAATCTCTTCTAAATGATAACAATTATATACCAAATTACAACAATACAATGAAGAATTTTAGATGTTTAAAATTCTTCCAGGTCTCTTAAAAATGGAAGAATAGATTGTGGTCAGAGAAAAAACTCTGAACGTCTGTTTTTCGAACTATCTTCTATTAAGTATTTAATTCTTTTATCAATAAAGGATCAATAGCTAAAGGGGTTACATGGTTTCCTATTACTCTTCAAGTTCAAAATCTTCTCCAATTCTGTGTGACAGGAAAAATATTGCTCCTAAACACATCACTTGGGCTTAATAAATGGAATCTCTGTAAATTAAACTTTAATCATTATGTATGCATAAATTATTTTGAACATTTTTGATCTTCCTACACAGCTTAAGTGTGACTAGAAGAAATTATACTGGATTAGATGAGAAAGTCTCAATGATGTTGCTATTTCAGTGGTAATTATAATTATAATTAGCAAGTTTAAACAAAAGACACCGTCTTTTCAAAAGAAGGTAAACATAGTCAAAACATTGTAGAGTAAGAGCAGTTCATTACTGTACTTCATGAAAGAGGTGTTAGTATAAAAAATAATGAAGAAGTATCCTTAAAACAAATACTGGCTGTAACTATAATATAAAAAGAAAATTAAATATAACTAAACTATATATAGTTAACTATTACTAAACTGAGAGCCAGGAGAAAAATGCAGTTTCATTAAAGTTGAAATGATGTCAGAAAGGCAAAGGAGGAGGTTAGAAATGAGTAGAGTAATATTATCCCTAAAAACAAAGCAAATTAAATAATGTAGTAGCTTGAGCATCTCAGTTTTGATGCAAAGTTGGGAGGAGCCAAAGAAGGGAGTACTTCTCAAATTTGTTTGAACGATATGAAATCCTAGTAATCCTTGGGGGGCCACCCTCAAAATGGATGTATTTTCTTCTAGTATGTGAAAATAGAGTTTTTTCACTATTAAGAATTATGACTATATTAAATATAGTCAAATAAAATCACAGCCCAGAGAATATGTTCAAGAAAATATCACTAGCTTTCATCTAAACCTGGTGAATGGATCCAATCTTTCCATGAATATTTATTTTCTTCTTGCTCATTCTCTCTAGCCATCTGCTAGATGGCAGAAATCACCAATGCTGAAGACAAAAATTTAAATAGAAAAACTTAAAATTGGGGATATTCTCTCCAATAAATATTTTTCCTGTGGTTTACAAAGAAGGCCATTATTAGCTGTATCATCAAAATAAATTTGAATGTTCCACATCTTTTGGTTTATACCACTACTTTAAAATACAAAACTCCTTAATTAACATTCAAAATTCAGCAACTATTCAAATTAATTTGCAACAGCTACTTTAATTATATTTTTAAATTATATTAAACGTTTTAACTTTTAATAAATACTATATGAGTACTGTAAGCAGATGGAATTGAGTTTGTATTCTAGCTTTTTCATTTACTAATTAAGTGTTCATGGATAATTATTTAACATCCCTGAGATTCTGCTTCCTCATCTATATAATTATCATATTAATACTGAATGTCATGAATTTTGTTGTAATCAAATGAGTTCAGGTAGTAGTAGCCTGTAGGTTTCTAGAAACTCAATGAATATCAAATCCTGAAATGATTTGCATATTTTTATATGAAAACATACCTAAATCTCTACTCTAACCATCATCTGAAGAAATCATTCATTTTGAGGTTGAACTTCCCACCCACAGTTTATAATGCCCCTGAGTTCCCGCTATCATTGCCTGCCTGGTAACAGACACACATCTGATAGGAAGCCATTGAACCATCAGAATTCCTTAGAACTCCTCACCTGATATACCTCTACCTCCACCCTGGTTTCACACATAGGACTTTGTAAAATGTTCAAAAGAAACATCAATTTGCGTTCTTTTTTATAGAAAGAACCTTCAGATTGTTTTAGTTTCTGCTTTAGGGCTTAGAGGACTTTTTTTCAAAGTTTATTAGGTCTTTGTTTCACAAATCCAGTCTGACAATTTCTATGTTTTAATTGGTGTATTTAGTATATTTCCTCCTCAATTTGTGTTAAAATCTATCATCTGATTATTTGTACTTTATTTTTCCACCTGCTTTATATTTCTGTTTTATTTTCATTTTGTGCGTTCTTTGGATAAATTACACACTTTTGATATTCATCTGCTCATCTGTCATGCTTTTAAAATATTGTTTGAATGGTTACATGAAAAATTACTATACGTATTATTGATTTATTGAAGCCTGACTTAACGTAGTATTTTTAATGCTCCCTTGACAATGCAGGGACTTTAAAATACTTTAATTCCATTTATCACCTCCTGAATTTTCTGCTATGTTTGGCATTTACTTTAATTATTCATAATTTTAAATGCACTCAAGGCAGTAATGTTGTTGTTATATGCAGTCAATATTCATTTAGGTATATCTATGTATTTAGTCTTTTAAGTCTTTATTTCTTCCTGAACTCCAGGCTTTTATATGAGTTCATTTCCTCTCTATCTTCAGTAATTTTTTTTTTTTTTTTAGAAAGAGAGAGAGGGAGGCAAANAAGAGGGCACGCACGAGCTGGTGGGGGAGAGGCAGAGGGTGAACGAAAGAGAATCTGAAAAGGCTCCATGCCCAGCCCAGAGTCATCATGGGTCTTTTTTTTTTTTTTTTAGATTTTATTTATTTATTTGACAGAGAGAGAGAGATCACAAGTAGGGTGAGAGGCAGGCAGAGAGAGAGAGAGGAAGAAGCAGGCTCCCTGCCGAACATGGAACCCAATGTGGGTCTCGATCCCAGGACCCTGAGATCATGACCTGAGCTGAAGGCAGAGGCTTTAACTCATGACCTGAGCTGAAGGCAGAGGCTTTAACCCACTGAGCCACCCAGAAGCCCCATCATGGGTCTTATCTCAGGATACTGTGATCATGGCCTGAGCAGAAATAAGAGTCAGATGCTTAACCGACTGAGTCCCTCAGGCGCCCCCCTTCATCTTAAGTATTTTTTAAGTATTTTCATTAGTATGGATCTAATGGTGATACATTTTCCTAATTTTTATATATCTGAAAAGGTCTTTACCTTCTTTTGTGAAACAGATTTTCCCTGTGAATAACATTCTATTTTAGTGCATTTTTTCAGGGTTTTTTTCTTGTTTTGTTTTGTTTTTAATGTATTTTTTTTCAATTGTATTATCTTCTGCTCCTATAATTTCCATAGAAAAGTCACCTACCTGTCAGTTCTATTGTTCTTATTTTAAGTAATGGTTCCATTCCCCCCCCCCTTCTTGCTTTTAAGATTTCATTTTTTTGTCTTTGGTTATCCTATGGTGTGCCTTGGTGTTGTTTTGTTTCTATTTATTTTGGATACACTTTTTGTTGTACTTCTTGAATCTGAATTTAATATATTCATTCAGCTTTGAAAGATTATTTGCTTTGTTCTTTCAAATATTGTTTTGTACTTTTCTATTTGACCTTCCTGAAGCTCTATTTACAGGTTATGTTAGGTATTTTAACATATCCCATTTATCTCTTAAATCCTTTAGTGTATTTTCCATCCTCCCTCCCTCACCCCCTCACCCCATCTCTCTCTGTCTTTCTCTGTGCTTGAGTCTGGATCTAATGAACTATCTTTCACCTCATTAATCTTCTTTTCTTTTTTTGGAGTGAAGACACTGTGGCTAATCTGCCGTTAAATTCATCTATTGAAGTCTTTATTTTAGTTATTATATTTTCAGATCTATAATTTCTATTTGTATTCCTTTTATACTTTACCATTGTTTGTTGAAATGTTATACCTTCTCCCTTTTCTTAACACATATGTTATTGTGATTATAAAGGCTGTGTCTGAGATTCTAATACCTGGATCAGCTGCGGATTTCTATTATCAGTTTCTATTATCAATTTTCTCTCTTTTTCCACATCACTCTTAATCCTCTATTGAGGTCTTTCTTGGTTTTAATTGAAAAACTAGACTATTTACAAGGCCCTCATCTTTGATCCCAAACTCCACTTTTTGTCTTTCAAACATGTAGGGATGCCAAAAGTCCATCAGTTTCTCATCTATAGCTAAGGCAAAGACAAATACTTTCATATGAAAATCAATAACTGAGGTGATTTACTGACAAGTTTTTTTTCTGTTAGGGGTGTTCTATTTCCAGTATGCCTTTATTCCTTGGGGGGACCCATCCTAAATCCCGAGCTCCTCACCAGAGTGGCTGTACCTTGGTGGGTCCTGAACTCCACCCGTTGCCTCTGCAGTTCTGTGAAATGGCTTTGTGCACTGCTCACTCTCTCAAATGCCCATCCTGCGATTTGTAGGTTGCCAAATGCCTTCAGAGAAAAAGTCACACCAAGTACCGGTCTCATAAATCTGCACTTCCTGTGTCTTCAGGACCTTGACATTTTTGGATATAGCTAAGTTGCTTCTCTCTGACACCTCCAATCACATAACCCCTAGCTTTTCTTTATTTTTGGTGAGGGGATTGGTCAAATAAAATCTAATCTACCTTAGCTCAAAGCTTTTATAGTTAGCACTAATAATATTATGAAAATAATGTCTTAATTTCTTTAAAAAGTTTTGCTTTTCTCATTTTTGTCTTTGAGTTAAATCTGGAATTTACATGTTTCACATGGTATAAGGTTGTACTTTAATGTCTTTTCATATGGACCTAAATTAAACAAGTACGATTTATTGAATAGTTCATTACTTTTTTCTTGCTGATGTGTAATGCTTCCATGGTCACACACAAAGTTTTCAAGAGTTTTCACCCCTAACAGAAAAAAACTTGTCACTAAATCACCTCAGTTATTGATTTTCATATGAAAGTATTTGTCTTTGCCTTAGCTATAGATGAGAAACTGATGGACTTTTGGCATCCTTACATGTTTGAAAGACAAAAAGTGGAGTTTGGGATCAAAGATGAGGGCCTTGTAAATAGTCTAGTTTTTCAAGATGCATTTCAAGATTCAAGATGCATCTCTTTTCTGTATTCAGTTTCATTAATCTAGCTATCTCTTACATACTGTTTAAAAAACAATCTTTTGTCTTGAAACAGAGTAGAGACAAATTTTATTCTTAAAAATTTGTCTGCTATTATTGGCTGTATGTCATATAAAATTTAGGCAGCTCTTTTTAAATTTTGTGAGAAACATTGAATTTGATTGAATTGCATTGAATTAATAGTATAATGTTGAAGGAACCTAAGATATTAAATATCTTAAACTATAAGCACTATAGAAAACTCACCATGTATTTTATTTAATAATTTTAAACAATTTGTTCATGAGTTTTATGCTTAATTTTGGTCACACTTATTATCAAGTAACATTTGTAAAATCAGGTCTATTTTTTATTTTGAGTTCATTTTTATGTATGACAGGAGGAAGGGGTCCAACTTCACTTTTTTTTTTAGAAATGTGATAGGTATTTTATTTTTACTTTTTTATTATTTGCCCCAGGTGTATAGGTCTGTGAATCATCAGGCTTACACCTTTCACAGCACCATAGCACAAACCCTCTCACTTTGCATGTTAACATCCAGTTGTCTTAGCACCATTTGTTGAAGAGACTGTTCTTCTGATTGAATTTTCTTGAGACTCTTGTCAAAGTTCAGCTGGCCATTGATAGGTTTTTTGGAGCTCCCAAATATATATCTATTCCTCTCCAAATAGATATATCCAAAATATGTCTAGTCCATATATATATGTCAGCACCACACACTCTTAATTACTGTAGCTTTGTTGTAAGTTTCAAACTGAGAATTGTGAGTCCTCCAAATTTGTTCTTTTTCAATGCCATTTTGGCTTTTTATTTTTTAAAAGATTTTATGTATTTATTTGAGAGAGAGAGAGAGCACGAGCAGGGGATAGGGGCAGAGGGAGAGGGAGAAGCAGATTCCCTGCTGAGCAAGGAGTCTGATGTGGGATCCCAGGACCCTGGGATCATGACCTAAGCCAAAGGCAGACACTTAACCAACGACTGAGCTACCCAGGTGCCCCCAGAGTCATTCTTTTTTTATGGATCTTTAGCATAATACTAAGAAGAAGAACTATTATAATACATTAAGGTCCATGAAAAGAATGTCACCCTTGAAAAGGAGTACATTGATTTTCTACCGTAAGACCCTGTTTCAGTCATTCATAATTTGGTTAAGTTGTAGCATCTTAGATGTTACAGTAGAGGGTACACATCACTCATAATAATTTCTGCTATCACTATTCTTATTAAACAACAATTACCTATTCCCTTCTTCTCCCAGCCCCTGGCAAGCGCCCTTTTATTTTCTCTCCCTATATATTTGACTATTGTAGGTACTTTGTATAAGTGGAATATACAGTGTTTGTCTTTTTGTGACTTGCTTATTTCTTTATTATTATTATTATTGTTTTATTATTATATTCAATTCGCCAGCATATAGTACATCATTAGTTTTTGATATAGTGTTCAAAGATTTATTAATTGCATATAATACCCAGTGCTCATCACAACACGTTCCCTCCTTAATGCTCATCATACTATTACCCCATCCTCCCAACACCCCTTCCTTCTATAATCCTCAGCTTAGTTCCCAGAGTGACTGGCTTATTTCACTAAGCATAATGTCCTCAAGGCTCACCCATGTTGTATCATGTATCCTAGTTTTCTTTCTTTTTAATGCTGAATAATATTCCATGGCATGTACATATTACATTTTGTTTACCCATTCATTCATTGGTCATAGAACACTTAAATTACTTTCACTTTTTGGTTATTGTGAATAATATTGCTATGAACATGGATGTTCAAATATTTCTTTGAGATACTGGTTTCAGTTCTTTTACATATCTATCTAGAAGTAGAATTGTTCTATAGTAGTTATAGTATAGACTATTGTAACAATGCATTATATAGGGAAGAGACTTGGTCATTCAAATGCAGCATTATTTTCTTTAGTTCCAAAGCAAGGAGCAGTTTGTTGGAGTAGAACTATATAATATTAAAGATAAAATTGAGAACTGTGAAATGTCAAAAACATTTCTTCTTTTAACCTAGAGTATTTAACTACATTTCAGTAGAGCACCTTATGGACAAATATGTCTTAAAATATATGACAAGGGGCTTGACACTAGTGATTTTTATAATTTTTATACTCAAGGGATAAGAAAACAGCTTCACATGCTCAATAAGTATTTGCTGAAGTAATGAATGACAAATGGATGTAAATGATAAGCACCACAGTGTCAGACAACATCATGGTTGAAAGGAAAGTTAATAAAGTTAACGACCACATGGTACTATTCCTGGTAGCTGGCCATATCTTGACCAGTTCTTTTTTAGACAGTGACTCAGTGTCAAATGCAGTAATATAATTGTTTATGAACATTCAATATCCAGTAGTGAACAAAAACCATGTTATTCCCACATACTATGTAGTGAAAATATATTAAAGAATAATAAGATCTTTCATTATATTAATTAACAAAAATATTTGACTAATTGACCAAAACAAAAGGTACTAAAGAGTCATGGGTGTAATCTGAAAAACATCTTCAGGAATCATGGCAAGCTCAGGTGCAATTAGTAGAGTCAACAATACACTCTGATGATAGGTTCATTTAAGAGTAGATACAGAAAAAACTAAACCACACATTTCTTTGACTCTGTTTGTGGAGTGGCTTTATTATTCTTTTACAATTTTACAAGGAAAGCCAAATCAATAACTTTGTTATCTTCATGAGCAGAGAAATCTATATGCCATCGTTACCAAGATTTCAAAAGAATTTCTCTCCTGAAATCTGCAGAACAGTATAAGGAAAATGTATTTTCTTTGGGCAAAGGTTGTCTCTCTAATGAGTCCTGCTTGCATATTTCAGAGCATAGTTGTGTAGTAGAAAGCATACAAGTATATCTCAAAGCTTATGTTCTGACCCCAGCCTGTCCACTGCTACCTTTGTAAATGTATAAAGTAAAAAAAGGAAGCATATGATCTTTTCTGTTGCTTCATAATTTAAAATTTTAAGATTTTCTTTTCATTATAGACACAAAATCTGTATTCTAATTGTATTTTTATGATGTACAGCATACATTTGTTTTGTCGTGTGTATGTTACTTACAGATTAACCAGTGATGACTATAGAACAGATATTTTCATTGTGTAAATATAAACAGACTTCCCAAACAATAGCACTTTGTACTGAGAGTTGATGCTGATGGAAACCTGTGTCTTTGCTCTCATTTTGCCCTTCAGTTTTATATTTACCGCATCTCCCTTTTGTTCTACCTCAAAGAGAATCTTAAGGGCTGCTGAACAGAGAAAAGATATCCAGAGAATACCAGAAGAACACAAGGCCTTGGTGCTAGATATTTAACAGTGCTTCAACTATAGCCCCTTACATTCTATAGCCATGTAGAGAGGTTTTAAAAATATTATATTACATAAAATGTGATCTATTAACAAACACTAATAAATATGTTTAGATATACTCACAACAGTTAACAGCATGGTGTAATGTTAATTCTTTGTGAAATATTATGAACTATGAAGAAAAATAATGATTTACTTATGAGAAAAACACAATTTTTTTACATTTAAATATTGGGAAACCATAATAGTAATATTGGAAATACAGAATATAAAGAAAACATCAAAACACTTTGATCACACTTACCAATAAATTACTTTTCTTTTCTCACATTCTCCTCGAGGCCTAAGGCATAGCTGTAAGCAGCATTCTAATTGTGGTGGATAAGACATTTATTTGCTTTTTTCTGACAGAGGTAGGGAAGAGGGGGCAAAATTATTTTTAAGATAATAGTTTGAATAAACTTAAAACTTTTAAAATTACTTCCTAATTAAAAAAAATCAAGCTACTTGTTTGCTGGTTAATCTAATACAAAGGAAAGTAGAATGGAAAAACATGATCACAGTTGTTATTGATAATATCACCCACTGGTATTTACCTAATTCACATGACCATTTGAGTGCAGCCTGACCATGCACGTAAACTTTGGAGCTCTGCAACTGATATTGATCATGAAAAGACCAATTTAGCTATAGTGATTTGCACTGACTTCTAAAATAGCTCAAATGCCTGTAATGGTCATGACTCTGGTTGATCTGGCTTCTGTGGAGAAATGAAAATGATGAGCTCTTGAGTGTTTTTGAAATAATGGAAATCCAATCACATCTTTATATCTTAGAATAATAATGCATAATATTTTAAAACACTATGTAGGTCAAATTTTAGTCCTCAATTGCCACTTAATTCTTCATTACTTTTTTTTTATCATGGTTCCCAATATACAGTGATACTGTGATTATCAGTCTAGTCTCAGAAAAAGTGTTAACATGAGCTGAAATTCCAGACTCTTTATTTGGAAACCGTTAATGTAAGAAGATCCTCTTAGTATATATGTACTTATTGGCATGTACGTGACTGGGGACTGGTGTTCCTTTCAGGAGTTATGTGAAATCAGAAAAGCTCTTCCTCTATATGAAAATCTGTGGGTGATGGTGGGGATCCTAAAAAAGTCAAATCTTGCCTGCGGCTGGGGTTTTTGAAAGTGGTGATCATTATTCTTCTGCCCTGTCTACCCCAGGAGGCTTTTCAGCTGGGAGAGAATTCTTCTGGAAGTGGAAAGAGTAACAAGCTTTAATGTCCCAGAAGGATGGTATAGAAAAGAATATTAATAAAACTGGAGGCATCTAAGGCTAAAGAGCCCATGGAGCTTCAAGATGCCATCTTATCAACATGATTACAAGTACAAAATAGTCATCATTTCAGTAAAATTTTTATACCATTCTGAAACCTTAATAACATTTTTTCCCCATTTCACAGTAGTGTGTAACTGTAAAAACCTTTCGAGAAATACTAAATTGGTGCTGGAGATTAGCTGGGAATTGCCCACAGTTTCACAGACTTTCTTGGGGGAGAGAGCAGCTTTTAGATACGGATAAAACTAAAACTCTATAGTGTATAAAGTGAAGCAAAAATGGTAAGACCATCTGCCCACTCTGACCAAAAATACACAAGCCCAGGAAGAAAAGAGCAAGGAGATAACAGAGTAAAAATAAACAACAACAGCAACAAAATCCTAAAGAATTCCTTGGCAGTGAAATTACAGAATGAGAGGGTAGCAAATCATAACCTCAGAAAATTTTGCCAGATACAAAATGCTTCAGATAAATTGATGAAGACACTAGGAGTTGATGCATGAATTCCTTTCCTAGGAAATAGTTACAGCTTTTCAAGAAGGAAATTAAAGAAAGTTTGGCATGTTCTATCAGCATTCCCGGTTTTGGAGAGATTAGTGAAAGATGCATGGGTAGACCATAAAATAAATGAAATATGTCACACATTTAGTTCTGTCTGTCACTATGGAGAAACAACCTTTATTGGTTCAGAGGGAGGTCTAAAGAAAAGCACAGGCCAATTTCTAGCCTTTTTTTTTCTCTAAGCCAGTTTCTTAAAAGCGGCAGAGATTTACTCCAACATGGGACTAGTCTAGGAGAGCTAGATCTGGAGGCAGGAGTACACCCCTGAGAAGGTGTCCCCTTTGGGCTGTTTCCAAAGGGGAGGAGACAAAGCACAAAGGAACTACACTCACCCTCACCATAAAGGACTTTAGTCCATGGGGATAATTTTTCTAACTAGCATCATTACGCGCAGATGTCATGACATTTGCATTTAGAAGGAGCATCAAAATATAACTATGCAAACAAATAAAATGGTTCAGGATCATGGTGATGTACAAACACTAATATTTAAAAAATGTATCACCAATAATTTCCTAGAAAATAATATTGAAATAATTATTTTGGATAGCAATAATGATAATGGTATAGCTGGGAGTGCATTTTTAAAAAATGTACAGGACTTACATCAAGAGTAAACACATACTATTCCACCAAGCGTTTTATTGAGCTTTTGGCATGTAAATACTGTGACTGAGGAAACAACTTTAAATTTTATTTAAATTTGAATGACCCCTTATGGCTAGTAGCTATCACACTGGATAGTGCAGTTACAGAGTTGTAAGTGAACTGTAAACCTTTCCACATCTGACCAGGAAAAGAGTTAAGTATCAAAATTTTTTGAGAAATCTGGCCATATGCACCAAGGTTTCCAAGTATATTCTCTATGACCTAAAAATTCCACATCTACCATTTTACTGTAAGAAAATAGCATGAAAATCATCACTACTAAACCAGCCCCACAAGAAATGTTAAGGGATTTCTGTAAGTGAGAAACAAAAGACCATAATCAGAAGTAAGATCATTAGGTTGTACCCTTGAAACTAATGTAACCTTGTATGTCAATTATGTTTCAATAATAATTTTTAATTAGTAAAAAAAAGAAAATAGCATGGTAAGTAAAAAATGTGTATGTAAACATGTTTATTGAATTGAAAAAATGGAGATAGTATAAATTGTTTAAAAATAGAGGGCGCCTGGGTGGCTCAGTGGGTTAAAGCCTCTGCTTTCGGCTCAGGTCATGATCTCAGGGTCCTGGGATCGAGGCCCGCGTCGGGCTCCCTGCTCAGCGGGGAGCCTGCTTCCCCCTCTCTCTCTCTGCCTGCCTCTCTGCCTCCTTGTGATCTCTCTCCCTCTGTGAAATAAATAAAATAAAATCTTTAAAAAAAAAAAAAAAATAGAGAAAAAGTTAAATAGATTTGGTGCAGAAACTTACCACATCCTCCACATAACATGATTTAATGTTGCTTCTCTTTTGTGGTCAGTGTCCTCTGGTTTCAGATACAATGAGACATAATAATTAAGGAGCAGTATGATCAATGCCTGGAAAAATTCTATTATCCCTTATCTTGTTCTGGAGACCACTATGCTATTACAATTCCTCAGTGAATTTTAATTCTGTATGAATGGCTCATCATACTTATTTTTCATATCGATTTATTAATTACTGAAACTCTTAAGCTTTTTCCAGACACAATAAAGAAGTAGACTTTGGAAACTTAGGTATGCCTTAATATTGAGTTGATATTTCTTTTCTCACCCACCTCTGTTAAATTATAAACTCACAAAAGGTAGGCACGTTCCTTAGTCAATAATATTCACCAGCGTTAGCATACACATAGTAGCCACTCAATAAATGTGTGTTGAATTAAGTAAATGACTTCTAGTCCATTGGAGACTTACCCTTTGAAATGGGGTAAAACATTTCCGTAAGTCTGAAGAGTTAGTTCCTCAAAGCCTATCTATTTTAGATGAGTGCTAAATTCAAATATTCGGTCAAGTCATTGCCCAATTCTGAATCTTGGTATGTGTATCCAACTATCATCAACTCTGCTTGGCATTTTGTTTTATTAATGCAATGATGATTATAAGTACATAAGTTATTCAAAAATAAGACAAAGATTATATAAACTTCAGTAAGTGGAAATTTTGGTAAGCAATCCTGATAATTTACTAGTAATCACTTGTATATTTTATTGGCAAAGCCATATATCCCCCTACTGATTTTTATTCTTTGATATTTAAGCAATAGATTACCCATTACCAAAACAGAGAATTATCTCTTACAAGTTTTTATTTCTTTTCATCTCTGGAAATATTTCTGAAAAATGAGTTTAATTTTATATTTAAGGATGCTTTACTTTGCTTTTTTTTCTTCTGATATTTTAATGACATGGGTGTGATATTTGTAGCAATATAGAATTCATCAGAAAAATATGGGATGTTTCACAGGGGAAAAACACAAGAAACAAACCATAATTAAAATGTAAGAAAAATGGAGAGAAAATCAGCTGAATTAGTTCAGAGCAGCTGACACTGAAGGTAGAACAGAGAAAGCTCTTTCAGAGGGAGATTTAGACCGTTTCTTTCATCTCTTCTTTTTCTTTATTTATATATTTTTCAACAACAGATGGATTAGGACTAGCTGTTTCCCCATGTGTGAATGTTTTATATAAGTATGTGATGCTTATTTTGGCGAGTATGACTGAGTACTTTTATTTCACCTGCCATGTTTCCTTTAAAGTGACTTTTAAGATTGGCTTTTAGGTTGTCTTGTTCTTGCCTGTAATCAGAATCTGGAGTTATGAAAGGAAAAACATATCATCCTTTGGAAATTCAGTCTTGCTCTTGAACTCACTGTTTGAAGACAGATGGTTACCAGAAAGTTAGGCTCTTGGGGGTCTTTGCTTTTCTTTAAGTTTAAAGTATTAACTGTGTAAAAACCAGTATTACCACTTCATATAAAGGAGGCTGCCGCTAGTATCCTGTGATTTTCTTTCTAAATGTTCGGTTTTTCAGGTTGCAAATGCAGTAAATATTTCATGTTTTTTAAAAAGCATGCTTTATCGTTAATTTCCTTCCAAATAACTTTTATAATCTTATAAATTTGTAAACTTTTATAAATACTTTGAGAGCATACAGACCTAATAGTAATATTGTTTAATCATTAGTTGAAAGACTGCTTCCTACATATTCTTTATTTACTGGAATTTCTCTACATTTGAGAAGGCTTATCCTATATCTAGGCTAGTCTGTCCAAATTTTATTATAACTATAGTTTTGTTGGGAATTTAACTGTAAGCATTCTATATCCAAGCTGCTTGAGTTCAAATCTCAAATACCTCCTAATTGTGTGAACTTGAGCAAATTTTATAACCTCACTTGCTTTAGTTTCATAATCTGCAAAATGGGGGTAATATTCATACCTACCTCATAGGACTGTCTTGAGATTTATTCATGTTTTTTTTTTTTTACTAGATTGTCCAGAGAGTTAAAGTAATTATCTATGTCATTGGCTTAGAAGGATTCCTGGCACATTCTAAACATTTTCTCTGTTAGCTATTATCATCAATGCTGATCATAAATAAAATAATTATTAGTAAACCTATTAGTATTTCAGACTATACTGTTTGATCAAAAGTGACTTTCCAGCCATTTTATAGCACTTTTAGGGTTTCTCATAAGGCACAGTCTTTTTTCAGTCCTGTCTATAAATAGGCTGCTTTTTCCCCCCTTCTGATTATGATATTGAGTGTCAAAACTATGGATATCTCTTTCAACCTACCTTTCTTGATTAGCTTCTCATTTTGCATTAATGTGAGAAAGGAAGGGATCAATAGAAATGGAAGGAAAACTTCCAGAAATCTCTTTTCATGTAACTCAAAATTAATAGCCTTTATCTATAAAGCCTTTGGCTATGAAATCAAATGTATCTCATTGGCTATGTAATCAAATAATAAATGGATTTAGCATACAGCAGATGTATTCTAAATTATAATTTATGGAATGGGATTAAGTCTTCCTTAAAATGTTTTTCAGTCTGTGGTCTACGAATCTTAGCATGCTCTTGAGTTGGCCTCACACAGTGCCAGTCTAGCCTTTCCTAATAGCTGCTTTTTACTACTATTCCTACAAGTCATCGATCTAGTTGTGGCGGTCTGCTTACCTGGTTTGACTGGGACGGTCTGCATTTGCACTTATTTTCCTGGTGTAATTGCTAATAGTGTCCCTTTTTACTCCCAAAAGTGTCAGTTTCAGTGATACGTATTTAGTTGTTCTAGTCAAAGGCAAATTTCCAGATCACTAACTTTCCACTCAAACAAAATGCGCTAGGAAGGACTGGCAAGGTTTTATAATATTTCTCCAGTCGAATTTAAAAATTTAAAATATTTATTCATAATTTTTTTCTCCCTAGAACTTGTGAGCCACTATCATTTTCCTATCTCTCTACAATGCTGTCTGACTACCATGCAAAGATTTCTTCCCAGTTATCTAGCAGGAAATAGCATCAATATAGCAAACCTAGTTTTACGGATATGTACATGTTTAAAATACACCCACAAGTATTGGCGCTGGTTTGGATACTGTTCAGTTTGTGCAATAGTCTTAAGATAGTCTTGCAAATATTTTTCCTTGGAAACTAATGATCTAGATTTGATACTGTCATTTTAAAATTTTGATATTTTTACTATAGATGTGTATCTAGGAATTTTTATTTATTATTTATTTATTTATTTTTAAAAAAGATTTATTTATTTATTTATTTATTTATTTCACAGAGGGAGAGAGATCACAAGGAGGCAGAGAGGCAAGCAGAGAGAGAGATAGGGAAGCAGGCTCCCCGCTGAGCAGGGAGCCAGATGCGGGCCTCGATCCCAGGACCCTGAGATCATGACCTGAGCTGAAAGCAGAGGCTTTAACCCACTGAGCCACCCAGGCGCCCTAGGAATTTTTAGATTAAGAGTATTTTCCTATTTTGTATGATTGGTTTGGTAAATAATAGGTTTGAAAAATTAGTTTGTAATTATTATCTGAAAAACATTTTATGATGAGTTCGATTCATCATACTAGGGTCAGTTCCTTATGTTAGCATGATGATGCCATAGAAAATATTAGAATAGGCCTTTTCTGTTTGAAAAATGGCAGAACTCAATAATTATTAAAATAGAAGACACCACAGTGGCAAAATTAAATAGGTCAGAAGTTTCGTTAATAAAGAATGTAAGTTTTATGGTAATTTATTTTAATAATTAAAAATACCTGAGGAGTAATGTTATAAAAGAAGATTGATGGTATGCCACTGCAAGAGATAAAATTTTAACAGTATCGAAAATTAAGAAAATTAAAACTTGTACTAAGAACAAAGAATGGGAAATCTGTTTGATTTTATAGCTAATGATTCTATTGCACACTTGTAGAATTGGTTTCAGGGGAGAGATTAATTTTTTTCTACCTTGTAGTTTGAAATGACTTCATCACTTAGCCACATGATGATCATTCTTTCATAGGGTGCATTCAAAAATAGTAGGTATTGCAAAAATATCAGAATCAGTCATGGAGTGAGCAGACCAAAACACAGCTGTTCTAGCTCCCATAGTGATGTGGAATGTCTGCGTCCTACTCCCTAAACAATGATTAGTATGCATTTAAGATTAGGTACCCATTGAAGCTAGTGTAACAAATAGTGGGAAAATTGATCACTTCACATGTTCATAAAGAAAATATACCAAGGACTATATTAAGTTAGCAATATTTATAGGTTTAGCATTAAACCAACACAATATTCTCCACCTAGTTACTCATTCCAAGTAGACAAGACTCAAAATGACAGAAGGAGGCAGAGTCTATATTTGAACTTAAAATATACAGCCCAGGAGAACATCCTGTCAAATATAAGATGACAGATAATTTCTCTTCCACCAAGTGCATGAAGTAATGAGTTTAAATCTGACTGAAATAGGACCATATACCAAAATAGTTATAAAGTCTGTAGCAAGAAATAAGGGCAGCGATAATATATGATACCTGCTATGTAAAGGAGAATTGGATCTACAATGCTACATTAATGAACTACTAAATCTCTTCCTTATTTAAAAAGTATTAATTTTATAGATGTGTACTCTGTTAATTTATGGTTTACTTAACCACACGGAGAATAATTTTGAATAAAAATACCAAATAATAATCTGAAATATTTATTTGTGTTTGTGAGTTAGATTTATCCTTTGTTATTTCTTCCTATGTGAAGCTACTAAAATCTCTCATATGTCTACCAAGAAAAAGGGTGCTTTCAACGTACGAGAGCCTTTTTAGTCACCATTTATAGAGGATTCTTTTTAAATATAGTATTTCCATATATTTAGTTGGAATTTTTTCTATTTTTAAAATGAAATTGCATATATTTAAGCTGTACAACATGATGATTTCATATACATATACATAATGAAATGATTACTACAGCTAAGCTAATTAACATATTTATCTCACACAGTTACTGCGTGTGTGTGTGTGTGTGTGTGTGTGTGGTGAGAGCTCCTGAGATCTACTGTCTTAGCATATTCCCACTATACAATAAAGTATTACTAACTTTAGTCACCATGTTTTACATTGGACCTCTAGAATTTTAAAGACAATGAGCATTTGTGCCAATCAACATCCAGGTCCTTATTGTCAGGAAACCTCTTTTTTTTTTTTTTTTTTTAAAGATTTCATTTATTTGACAGGGAGAGAGAGATCACAAGTAGGCAGAGAGGCAGGCAGAGAGAGAGGAGGAAGCAGGCTCTCCACCCAGCAGGAGGAGCCTGATGCGGGGCTCGATCCCAGGACCCTGAGATCATGACCTGAGCCGAAGGCAGAGGCTTTAACCCACTGAGCCACCCAGGTGCCCCTGTCAGGAAACCTCTTAAAATGGCCATTATGTAAATCTCTATAAGAAAAAATTTATTGTATTTTTGTTTTTGAATTAAATAATGAGTTCACATTATTGGATGAACTACAAGACAGTAAATATAAAAGTAGATATATAAATAATTCTAGAGAACTTTTGTTTGGTATTAGACCAATTCCTTCCCCCTAGGTGCCTAGTTGAGCTCTTATCTGGAAGGTTGACTATCTCCTGCTTTCTTTGCATCCTGTTCTTCCTTAATCATGCTGATTTGGTCTCATTCTTGTCTTTTCTTTTAGTCCATGTTGACCTGTGTTCATTCATCTTGGGGTGACACTCTTCTTATATTAGCTTTTTTTTAAAAGATTTTATTTATTTATTTGGCAGAAAGAGAGAGATACACAAGCAGGGGGAGTAGGAGAGGGAGAAGCAGGCTTCCCACAGAGCAGGGAATGCGATGTGTAGCTCTATCCCAGAATCCTGGGATCATGTCCTGAGCCGAAGGCAGACGCTTAACGACTGAGCCACCCAGGTGCCTCCTTATATTAGCTTTGATAAATTCTTTGGAGAATCCTTAGTGTGTCCATCTGTAATTTCTCAATATTTAGAAATTCAGGGTTAGAATATTCATTGGTCATATTTATTTAGCAGTAGTTTTTTATTTCTATTTGCTTTTTAAACAACAGAGCCATGAAATCGCTGGAGGTTGGGAAGATGCAGACTGTCGACCAACATGTGCATTTTAATTATGTGCACTGCAGCTGTCTGGGAACGCATTCATCTCTAGGCTTCACCACTGTGTGTGGGGGAAATAATTTAGCATTCGTGGCAGAAAAGACAATATCTGACCTGAGTGGTATTTAAGGGATCTTCATCCATTAAGAAATATAAAACACTAATAATAAAATCCAATCCACTCTTTCTTATGTCAATTATCAACATCTTTTTAATGTAGCAACATGTGGCTTTAACATTATTTGTTACCTGTACTTGCCTAAAGTAGGGTCTCTCTATATTTAAAATGTTTATCATAATTAATCCCCGAAAGCAAACTGGTCGTTAGAGGTCAGAAAAACAGAGTGAGTCACCTGCCACATTTTTTTTTTAAGATTTTATTTATTTATTTGACAGAGAGAGAGATCACAAGTAGGCAGACAGGCAGGCACAGGGAGAGGGGGAAGCAGGCTCCCTGCTGAGCAGAGAGCCTGATGCAGGGCTCGATTCCAGGACTCTGGGATCATGACCTGAGCCGAAGGCAGAGGCCTAACCTAACCCACTGAGCCACCCAGGTGCCCCACCTGCCACATTTCTTAAAACAGATTTAATAATTACAGCAACCAAACCATTAATTGAATACCTGATACATGACAGAACTTATTCATCTATTATATCTAATCTTTATAACATTTTTGCAAAATCTCTATTACTCTTGTTTAACATGTAAAACAACCAAGGATCAGAGCGTTTAAGTGACTTTAGAGCCCCAATTGACTCAATAAATATTTATTGGTTGATTACGTAGTTTGTGTTGGGCATGTTGCTGGGGGCCAGGTAGTCAAATGAACAGGCCTGTCCTTTGTGCGTATGGAGCTTAATGGGTGACATAGTGTTTGGCAACACCAGGAGGGCTGGGTTGGCACTCCTACCTTGTGGTTTTCTAATTGAGTGTCAGTACCAAATTGGGTGCCACTTTTGGGTTGTGTGAAATTGACGAGGTGGCCAAAATTCTTTAATAATCATCAGTTCACTTCATCTAGCATGTGAGGATTATAGTAATGTTTGCATTATAGAGTTTTTGTGAAGCTTTACTGGCTTAATAAGTGGTAATTGGTTAACAAGATGATGGGCGTATTATTAACTAAAAAAAATTTATATTAATGCATTTTATAAAATCCTATATAGTGTCAGAGACTATGGAACCTAGGTACCGCATGGATTTTATTCCTAAAGTCAAATTATATTCCAGGAGGGATGCTGAAGCTTCATTACTTTTATCTGCCTTTAGACCAGAGGGAGACTAGAAGAAGCTCGTGGTCTCTGCTTATAAGGACATGTCCTGAAGGTTATGAGACACTTTTGCTCAAACCCAGTAGGCAGGAGTTAGTCACGTGCCCGGTTACCTGAAGGTGCCCAAATTGGAAAGTACCTGAAACTTGCCCCTATTTGCAAGTTAACCAGTTAGCCTGCCATTCTGTCGTAGAGGCTGGCAGAAGCCACGAGCCTCTGGCGAACAGGCAAAGGACTGCCTTACGCCCAGCAGAGCAGGCGGCAGGGCCTTTATGGGGCATCCTGTGGGACTCCCCCAGGGGAACACACCTGTGGGCTCACGCAGATGCCTCGGGCACAGGGGATCTGTGTCACAACTGAGGGACACCGTGCTTGGGAAACCCCAGCCTTATAAGGAGACATCTAGAAAACTTGCTCAGACTTTGCCCCAGAAGAACACATTATTTTTGTTATCTGACTGGGAAACAAATCTGTCTATTGCCTTGGAAGGAGAGCCTAGGTCTATCTTCCAAGGATATATGCTACACAAATGTCTTTGAAATGAGAGGCTGGATCAAAAGATGGGCAGAAACATGGGAGATCTGTGGAGAACTGTCTCCTAAGATATTCTGGGGAATGGTGCGCTCTAACAGAAATCAGGGAGGTCGGCTTAATGGGAAGGAAGAATTAGAAAACCCGTCATTGGGGAAAGCTGATGCCAAATGCCATATCCTGTAAGGCCTTAACGGTGAGGTTTAAATCCTGTCCCTACCACTCTGTTTCAGAGAAACTGATCTTGTCATCGCATGTATTCTTAGTCTTCTGCATCAATCTTTATTCCATTTTTCTTAACTTGGAATTTCAATCTAAGGAGCATGTACTGAACACTTGCCAAGTTCTCAGCATTATGTTAGGTCTAGGAAAATCATAATACTAAATGAAAGGTAAGCTCATCTTTCTGTGACAGTACAATGTGGCCAACACAATTTGCTCAGTGACACAATTATAAATTATTTTAATTGTGGTCTCCAGTTCTGGCCTATTCCTGTCGCTGCTTGACTTCTTTGTCATTTGGCTGTTGGCCATTTTTACAGTCAAGATCTACACATCTTATTTCTAATCGTGTTTTGTAACCACATTGAATGTGCCACCTCCTGCTGAAATCCATTCCTGTCACTGCCTGTTTCTGACCAAGCTGAGGCAAACCTAGCCCTTTCCCATGCATAGCGGTATCAGAGGCCTGTGAGGGATCAGAGTAAGGAGGTTGTGGGCTCCATTCAGAAAATGTTTAAATTCTGAGTTCTGTTTACCCCATGTGTACTTATGGTACTTTCTACATTTTTTATTTAATATTTAATTTATTGACCAAAAGTCTTTTCCCGTCTGTATCATGTGCTGTATGTTCTGGTTCCCACGACTTTTCCTAGATCACATTTTATAGCTTTAACCTTTTCTGCTGATACAGCTTACTGCTTCTGACTGTGGATTCTTCTTCTCCTGCCTGTTAACTGCAGTCCTCATTTCTTTCCTGCTCTGCCGACCACACCAACTCACAGCCTTTGGAAGTTCTGGAAAAGTAGCCAACAATGGGGAGTAATACAAAAGCCTGTTACCGGCTTGCCCCCCATTTCTCTTTTCAAGTTTTACACTTTCCAAAGAAGGTAAGCAATGTATGGATGTTATATGATTATTTCGTACCCTAAAATTTGAAGGTAGACTTAACATTTCAGAGAAAAAACACACTCTTAAATATTTTCGACAGACCCAGAATATGAATACCCAAGAGAAAAATAAGCCTATAACTGTGGGTTCTGGGAGGATATATGCTGTTGGGAGTAAGTTCACCAGGCCTAGAAATGAGTGTGTGACGTGGTCACTGGGAAAGGAGTGAGGCTCCTCTCTCTATTCTCTTTATATTAGCCTCAAGCATGTCTCTGCATGAGCCCTGAGTGAGGCTTGGGGCTGTATGCTTCCTAAGAGGACATGGAACAGGAAGAGAAATGGAAGCCATAATTACTGCAGTAGGAAAAAACTGTGCTTCAGTTTGTTCGCCCTATAGTTTCCAAAGTAATTTTGATGTAGCTTACATGTGTAAATAAATCAATTAGACATGTTCATTATTAAAAATAAATGGAGTTATGTTGGGATTGTCATGTTACTCATTCAAAGAAGTTCTATGTGTTTTTGAAACAAGATGTGTTGTCAAGAAGTTCATGATTAGGAACAAACTATAGGAATGAGAACAAGCCAGGGCCAACCAGCTAGAATAGTGTTTCACCAGGGGTTGAAGCAATGAAAGTCAGGGATGGTTCTGAAAATTTTATTGATTGGTTGTCATTTGTGAAAAGGTGAAAATAAGTCACAAAACATGACTCGCTGAGGGAATATCGGGGACAGATTTTGTTAACACTTTGTGATTTAAAACCAGTTGGGTCAGGAGAAGATACTGGTGGTGTGAGGACTCTGTGTGTTTCTGGATCTCTAACACATGTTTGGAGAAGGGATATGTACACATTCTCAAAATTGATCCTAGATATCTTGCATGTTAAAGGGAAAACTATTTGTTTTCTTTAAGACTAGTATTTTTCTCCAGATTGCCTGGTACTCTGTAACTTTTGTAACCTTTTGCACCATTCCTCCCCTATGAATACATGTTCCCCGAAGAGTGATAGCCAGGCATTGGGCAGTAGATGCACTCTGATGGCTCTGAGAATTTGAACTGCTCTCAGTCACACTCATTTTTGTTTAATTTGGCTCAGAGAAAGCTCCAGTTAATTTCCCTTTAGGTTTAAGTAAAAAGTTGCCTTAGTAAGCTTTTGGCTGGTGATTATTATTTTGCATTTTTAAATTTATAATTACATTGAAAAAGGAAGGGTGTATTTTAATATGTCTTATAAAAATCAAACCAACTTAAACCTTTTTTCTCAGTAACTAAAGTGTGTTTCAAAATAAAAATACTGGGCGCCTGGGTGGCTCAGTGGGTTAAAGCCTCTGCCTTCGGCTCAGGTCATGATCTCAGGGTCCTGGGATCGAGGCCCGCATCGGGCTCTCTGCTCGGCAGAGAGTCTGCTTCCTCCTCTCTCTCTCTGCCTGCCTCTCTGCCTACTTGTGATCTCTCTCTCTCTCTCTGTGTCAAATAAATAAATAAATAAAATCTTTAAAAAAGAAATAAAAAAAATACTAAGAGCATTGTTGAAATCAAAGTATTAATTTAATGACACTAAGATTAAAAATGGAATTTTGATGTAGTTTTACCTAATTGGTGACAGGATAGTTAGAAAATTTTAGATATTGAAACTTTGAGGCATTAGAAAAATTAATAATAATTTCTTAAGATTTATCTTTATTGAGATCTTAATTGTGTGTTGTTATGATGTCTCTGCGTTTAGGACCTAGGCATGCATATCTTACTTTGGATAACTCAAATATGTTGGTTAATTTCTGAATACTGCAGAGTCTTTTATAAATTTGATATATACTTTATGTTAAATACTAAGCTTCAATATGATTAAAACTGGACCTAATCTTAATTTATGATTTATCTATGTTACCACATTACTGCATTAATGAGCTAATTATTTCATTTCTAGTGGCTAGTCAGGAGGAGATGTATAAATTCTTTGCTAGAGGGTAGAAATTAGATTGTTCATTTTATTTACTTAATATTTCCACTAATTAAACAAGTCCCTTCTTTGAAATCCTTTGAGGGCTTACACGGGAAGGAAATTCACTCCAAATGACATTTCATCTACAAAATTAATTTAACATCTTTGTCCTCGACTAAAACAACTGTGCCAAAGACAAAAATCCAGAATTACTTTTTCATTGCATTCCAAGGGTTCTTCATACTGATAGGGCACTGACTCAGGAGGCTTGAAGCAGAGAAGATATTTCTTTCTGTCTGCATTAGCAGTCCTTTTTAATCACTCCTAGTTAACTCATGAGTGGTGAACCTCTGTAATTCTTTGATCAAAAACACTTCCAGCTAGGGCCAGATGGATCAGCTAGACCCACCTAAGCCAGACTCTTGCTTGAAAGGTTTAAACCCACTGATGGCCCAATGACTTTCCTAGAAAAATGTATATATTTCTCTTTGCTACTTGAATAGTTTTGCACATGGCGTAATCATACAGTGACACCATGAAAGAGAAGTTAGCTTTCTTCCTTAGAAAAATATCTGTGGACTTACCTACCCACTTGAGTAAGCATTACTGGTGCAAACAATTTACTAGTATTTTTGTTGTGAGCCCTTCCTCCTTTCTCTCCTTCCTTCCTTCTTTCCCTTTCTCATCATTTTCTACCTGTCTCCTTTTTTCCTTCCCTCCCTCTTTCTCTCCCTTCCTTTCTTTGTTTTTTTTTTTTTTTGGTATGTAAAACAAACAAAATAACCATTCATTCATTCAAAACTATTTATTAAACATTTACTATGTTCCGTGCCAGGCACTAGAGATGCACCAATGAATGCAATATGGCAATTTCTGTGTACAGTATAGTGGAAAAGAAAAACAGATTAAACAATTATAAGATGGTAATTTTTCCTATCCACCAAGTGACTGTTGATACTAGATAATAAATTAGGCTCTTTGTAAGTATTAATGTACTAGGTGGATATAAGAAGCCCATTGTGGTGCTCTTGTGTTGATAGTAGGCACTGAGACAGAAGTGATATGGTGGAACGAACATCTAAGATTACTTAAGGGTAGCACAGGTCCTGCCTCATAGCAGGCCTTCAGCAAATGGCAGTGTGGCAGGACATGGTGGCTATTTCGGTTTCACCAGAGCTAAACTCCACTTCACAACACAATCTTCAGCGAAACATGTCTGCCGTCTTCCCATCCTATCTATGTAAGAGAGATCAGAAGCTTTACTTCCTAAAGCCCATTATTCAAACTTCTGCTTGGCTTGATAGCCAGCTAACACCAAAATAGTCCTCAAAAGCACCTCAAAAACCTTTCTACTCCTAAAAAATAACCCATAAGTCTAATTTGGAAGTGTGACCAAAAAGTGATAAATAAAAAAATAAAATAAAATAAAATAAAGAAATAAAAAATAAAAAAAAATAAAAGTGCAGAATACTATGTACTTTTTTATTTTAATGAGATGTATGTTAAATATAAGAAGGCTAAGACACTGTATTTACTAGGTATGGTGGGGTGTAGTGGGTACCTGGACAACATAGATATTCAGCCTGAATCATTCATAATTAAATGGTTTCTTTTTCCTTTATTGGAGAGAAATTTTCTCCTGAAATTAGGTAGATAAATTTTCTTAACTTTCAGTTTCACTCTGCTTACTTCGATATGGCTATGCTTCTAAAACCCTGACAATTTTTGGAGGGCAAAATCATATCTTCCTCTTATTAATTCTTTAAGTTTTAGGATGACAGTCATCCTTTCACAAGGAGAAAATTTAATAAAAAAGTATATTATTCTGAATCCAAAACCTATGAAGTCAAGTGTAGCAAAAGGTAAAAAGAGCCAGCTGTTCCAGACTCCTTACTAATTTGTGTGCTGTCACTTGCTTCTGTTGCTTCTTTAGGGTTTCAGCACCCACTAAACCAGCAAGGCAAAAAACAAAAACAAAAACAAAACAAAGCAAAAAAAAAAACCAAAAAAACCCATCACCACCACCAACAAAATTACAGCATCTGGGCATTCAACCAAAGCTCACATGCTGTCATTAAAACTGAACCACCTTGTGAAAAAGATTTGCTTAAATGATTCTTTTTTCTCAGTGCAGGTGTATAATTTTGTCAAGCTGTCTTTTTGGTTTGGTTGATTATTTTGGCTCTTGCAAATTTATTTATAACAATATGTACAATCATTAACAGTGTGAGGTGACATATTTATTGTTGTTGTCTTCCACAAGGTTTAACAGTGTGAGGTGACATATTTATTGTTGTTGTTGTGTTCCACAAGGTAGAAACAAAGTGTACTTATTGAGTGAGGTGATCACACTTTTCTACTGAATTGACCTTTTTACTGTAACTTTATGTAATAGTTTCATAATGATTGTTCTTTCCTGATCTTTAAGCTTAACCACAAAACCAATTTTCTTAAGGGGGAGAAAAAAGTAATCAGTAAAACTGTACATCTGCCAGCTCTGTATGAGCTAAATTTCTTTTTCAATTAAAACGCAATGCCTCTTACATTTCTTCAGATGAGAAAAGTGTTAGGAATAAGTGCCACTTACAAGTAAAATTGAGAAAATATGACTTAATTAGCAAGGCATTTTTCACCCTGAGAATCCTTACCTGGTGTCAGAAATCAATAGAATGATGACATATTAAATTTTATATTTAAAAAAATAAATAAATTTTATATTTAGATAAATATTAACAAATTAATACTGCAAATCTTCTTAGAGCAAAACATAGATTAACTTCAGAGAGAGAGAGAGAGAGACTTCTTCAAGAACTATAGATGTTTAGTGTACAACACCCCTTTGAAGTTTTCAGAGACATTCATTTTTGTCAACTTTAACTTCTCAGGTCACTGTCTTCTCCCTACTTGGAAGGAATAGTCTAGTGCATCATATACTACAAGAAATCATATTACATAGCTTAAAAATATTAATGGAATCTTACTGACAATTTGACAAATTTAGAAGAAGTTCATGTTAAGATGAAATTCCTTAGACTGATTTACATGCTATTTCCATCAATAGAAAATAAGTTCCCTTTCTCTGTTGTAGGTGGACATAGCCTATTTGGAGAATCATTCTCTCTTTTTAATGTTTGATATACTTTATTTTTTGTCTTTGTAGAAATGAATGACTGACAATACTGTATTCTGATTAATTCCAAAGGCAAGTCCATGGACTGAAAGGATGCTTGCTGCTTTAGCGTCTTAACCAATTTTAGTAATTTTCTAGGCAGTACCTATTTTCTCTATTTTCATACACTTCTTTATCCTGCTCTTTCACTTTGTAAATCTTATTTAAGGAAATAGCTACCCTTTTGGTTATAAAGAATCTTATAATAGTTACTCAGTACTGCTACTATACCCTGATCCTTCTGTCTCAGTCTCTTGAATTACTGATGAATTTTTTAGGACCTAATCAGCTTTTTCTTAATTTGTCTATTTTACTACATACGAAGAAACACTGCTACTTAGCTGCAAATTAAATTATATTTTTCATCATAATGCATCTTTTCATATTCTTAAATGCAACAAGTAATGGGATTTATATTGTTTTTATTCAGACAAAATTGTCATTATACTTTCCATTTTATACATAATTATCTCATTCTTGGTTTTCCTTTTTAACTACACAACATTTCTGTCATTTATGATTTATTGAACAAGCTGCTGTATTGAGATTCACAACGAATTAAAATGAATCAGTAAAATTTGGAAATCTTAGTCTTTTACAATTAGTAAATACTTTGCAAAGTAGGAAAACTACAGTATCTGTTTACTCTGAATCATTCTAGAACATCATAAGCAACTTAATAATTTGGGAACAAAAATAAAATAATTTTCAATATAGAAATGCAGACCTGTTTCTTTACTATCCTTTGTTTACTGTAGTATGTGATTCCTTTTCCTTTTTTTAAAGATTTATTTATTTATTTTGTAGATAGAGTACAGAGAGAAAAGAGATAGTGCAGATAGCAGATTAAGAGTACATGTATCTCAGTGCAGACTTGGGAAAGAGTAAGGAAAGTAAACAAAGTGCACCTAGAATTTAGAACTACATTAGAATTCAGTGTGCCCTTGGTTCAAAAATCCCACCATAAGAATTCTTGGGGATCCTCAGAACACTTTCTTTCTGGCTTCCTCCCCTATGCTGTCTACTCCTCTCTAAGGGTAGAGCATTAACTACTAAGTACCAGAGGACATTAACTACTCTACTTTTAGGGAAGGGTGGTGCTAGAAAAAGAAATCACAAGAGAAGCTAGATAATATTTTGAGATAAAATCTGAACAAAATGAAGATACATATCCTGAAACATATGGAGAACAGATAAAAGAGTGCTGAGAAGTAAATTTATAGGTGTGGACATCTAAACAAGAAAAGAAGGAATAACCTAAACTTCCACCTTAAGATCATAGAAATGAAAGCAAACTAAACAAAGCAAGCAGAAGGAAGGGAAAAAAGTAAAGATTAAGGCAGAAATTAATGACATAGAGAACAGAAAAACTATAAAACTATAAATTTTTTAAGAATCCCACAAAGTTGGCTCTTTGAAAGCCTTTTAAAAATTGACAAATCTTTGGGGTGCCTGGGTGGCTCAGTGGGTTAAGCCTCTTCCTTCGGCTCAGGTCATGATCTCAGGGTCCTGGGATAAAGCCCCGCGTCGGGTTCTCTGCTCAGCGGAGAGTCTGCTTCCCCGCCCCCCTGCCTGCCTCTCTGCCTCCTTGTGATCTCACTCTCTGTCAAATAAATAAATAAAATCTTTAAAAAAAAATTTTGACAAATCTTTATGTAGACTGACCAAAGAAAAAGATAGAAAACTCAAATTATGGATATGAAGAATGAAAATGGAGAGATTACTACCAACCAAACAGAGATAACAAGGATTATAAGATAATGCTATAAACAATTGGATACCAACTACTTAGATGACTCAAATGAAAGGGACAAATTCCTAGGAAGATGCAAACTACTAAGACTTACTCAAGATGAAATAGAATATCTGAATAGACCTATAAAAGATATTAAATTAGAAATTAGAGAACTTTCACAAAGAGAAGCCCAGGCCCAGATGACTTAACTGGTAAATTCCTCCAAACATTTAAATAATGAAAATTTCTTTTAATAATTCTTCTTCTTCTTCTCCTTCTTCTTCTTCTTCTTCTTCTTCTTCTTCTTCTTCTTCTTCTTCTTCTTCTTTTTTAAATTAACATATAATGTATTATTGTTTCAGGGATTCGGGTCTGTGATTCATCAGTCTTACACAATTCACAGCACTCACCATAGCACATACCATTCCCAATGTCCATCACCCGGCCACCCCATTCCTCCCACACACCTCCCCTCCAGCAACCATAAGAGACTCTTAATCTCAGGAAACAAATTGAGGGGCCTTCCAATTCTTCTTATACACTGCAAAAAAGTAACATAGAAAGTAACGCTTCCTAACTCATTCTACAAGACCAGTGTGTTACTCTTTAATACCAAACCGTTTCAAAATGTATTTACAAAGCTACAGTATACAGGGCAATGTGATTCTTTCATAACAATTAGACATGTAGATCATTGAAAAAGAATTGGGAATTTAGAAACAAACCCTCTTATTTATGCCTGATGCGTTTTTAACAGAGGTGCCAAGGTAATTCAATGGGTAAATAATTCAATAAGTGATATTGGAACAACTGGAGATATATATATATATAATGTATTTATATATATTTTATATTTATATAAATATATAAATAATTTTATATATTTATATATATAAATAATTTTATATTTATATAAAATTATATTTATATAAAATTTATATATATATGTTTTTTATTGCTGGTCCTATCGTGTTCAGAGTCTTTATTTTTTTTTAAGATTTTATTTGTTCTTATTTTTGCCAGAGAGAGAGCATGCATGAGTGGGGCAGAGTGGGGTAGAGGGAGAGGGAGAAGCAGACTTTCCACTGATCTGGAAGACTAATGCAGGACTCTATCCCAGGACCTGGGATCATGACCTTAGCTGAAGGCAGACGCTTAACTGAGTGAGCCACCTGGTGCCCGTGTTTTGAGTCTTTAAAAGAAAAAGTTACCTGTTTTTGTTTGGTGGATCCTTAAGAAGGAAACAAAGACACTGATCCTCCGACATGGGGTGGTAATCATCCTAACAAGAACTGACAGCTTTCCTGTGCCAACTTTTACCTCGAGAGGGTACAGTATGGGACCTAAATACATTTTACAAAAAGCTATTGCCTTGGGAAGTCAACCATGGGACTCTAGATTTATGTCAGGGGTGAAAGATGAGAATGTTCCCCTCAAGAAACTTTGAGACCTGTGCTTGGATATGAGTGAGTGAGGAAGTAGAGTAGCATGGTCTGCTCCTCCTTAAGCAGGACCAGGTTTCCAGGGTGACACTATACTCAGGAACAGTGACCTTGGGGGACACTGGTCGGTCTTGAGGGGTCACTCTGTTGCTTAGATGTGGTTTCTGCTCTAACCTTCCTGGCTTTCTGCTTCTCTTATAGTGTGTGGGGTGTCAGGTAATTGTAAACATGTCTGAGTGCTGACTGTGTTTACACCCAAAGTTTATGGAAGTATTCCTACCAGTTATATGAACAAAATAGTATTTTAAAATCTGAATTCAAATAAAGTAATAGTTGTATACTGGGTTGCAAGGGGTAGGTACCTACTGACACTGTATTGGACAAAAAACCTATTTGAAATTTCACTTCTACTATTAATTATGTTCTTTTTCATCTTCCTCACCTAATATAAAGAGACAATGACTTACTTTCACCTTGACCAATAATAATGCAAAATTGGTTTTAGCTTGCAGTGAATGTAGACTCTATTTACAGGGGCTAAACCACTGTTCCTTCTTTTCAGGAGATAGATTGGACAAGGAAGAAGGACAATATATTTTGACTTTTTAATTTTCTTTTTAGAAACTTTGAGTTTTTCATTCTTATACAAGTGCTTCTTTAGTCAGTGAAATCTAATAAATAACATGAGTATTTGGGCAGTTCCAAAAGGATGTTTTAGTGATAACCTTGAAAATCTTTCTACTGAAAGCAAGGTAATAAAAATATGGGAAAAGTGATTTGGGCAAGTTCTTGGAAACCATGAGAATATGTGGAAGCAAAGCAAGAATTTATAAAAGATATTACCAGTTAAACAAGTCTCTATAATTTCAGAACTAATCATTTTGTGTAAATTTTTAGTTTACATTTAGTTTAAATTTATAGTTTAACTTTTTCCTGCTTCTATCATGCTCAGGTTCTTTAAATGTAGTATTTTCACCTCAAGAAAATTGAGGGAGCGGATATGTAAATCAATACATTTTCTTAGTAAAACCTCAACTAAAGTAGATCTAGTGTACAATATGATGACTACTGTTAATAATACTGTATTGTATACTGGAAATTTGCTATGAGGTTTCAGGTGTTCTCATCATAATGAAAGGTATGTGAGGAGATGGAATGTAAATTAGCTTGACTAATGACTGTAGTAATCATTTCACTGTGTATATGTATATTAGAATATTATGTTTGTATATGTATATAATGCAACTTTTATTGAAAAAAATTTTATTGAAGAAATTTGTAAGGGGACTCTGAACCAATGGCTAACAGAAGTTCATATTATATAATAAATACAAATTATAAGATGCTTAGCTATTATGGAAAAATTTGGTTGAAAAAATTTTGTTATCAAATGATGTAAACATTCATAAAACAATTCCATGAATGTACAAATTTTTGCCAGAATCCACCCAAACTTAGAGTAGATTATAGTCTGGCAAATAGTCACAACCATTATCAACTGCTGAAGTAAAGTTTAAATTTGGATCACATAGACTTTCAATTATGAGCAGATACATTAATGTAGCTATAACTCTAGTGTATTATTCTCACTCAGGCAAATGAATCAGAATGAGAGTATGAAAAAATGACTTTGAATTGGATCTAGTTGAGGAAGTTTCACCAATTTCAGTATTTTGAATATTTTAGAACTTTTTTAACATTCCTTATAACTAACCTTTTTAAAAAATATAGTTTTTTTATAGTCTTAAAAATAGTTTCCTTAAAATAAAATTCACTTACCATTTAGTTCACCCATGTGCAGTGTGCAATTTAATGGTACTTTGTACCTTAAATGCATTGTGAAACCATCACTTAACAATCACTTTTAAAACATTTTCACCCTCAAACTAAATCCCATACCTCTTAGCAGTCACTCCCCATTTCACCCCAACTCTTCTCAACATAGAAACACTAATTTACTATATGTCTCAAAAATGCCTACTATAATCATTTTATATTAGGGGACTTATATGATATATGGTATTTTATGACTAGTTTCTTCCATTTTGCATATTCCTAAGTTTTATCTATGTTGTAGCATGTATTTTTTTAAAGATTTTATTTATTTATTAGAGAGAGAGAGATCGAGATCACAAGTAGGCAGACAGGCAGGCAGACAGAGAGGGGGAAGTAGGCTCCCTGCTGAGCAGAGAGCCCGATGCGGGGCTCGATCCCAGGACCCTGAGATCAAGACCTGAGCTGAAGGCAGAGGCTTAACCCACTGAGCCAACCAGGGGCCCCTGTAGCATGTATTTTTATAATTTAAATTCAATTAGGCAAGGTATAATACATCATTGGTTTGACATAATGTTCAATGATTCATCAGTTTAATATAACACTCAGTGCTCGTCACATCATGTGCCCTCCTTAATGCCCATCACCCAGTTACTCCATCCCCCCACCCACCTCTACTTCCGCAACCCTCAGTTTGTTTCCCAAAGTCAAGAGACTCATATCATTTGTCTACCTCTCTGATTTCTTCCCATTCTGTTATGTTGTAGCATGTATTAGTGCTTCATTTTTATGAATAGATAATATCCCATTGTATCCATTCCAGATAACTGATGAATCTTCCTCTAGATTTCCCCCTATTTCACTCTGTACCTTTACAAAAAATTTTTACATAGAGATTAGTTTCTCAATCTTTATTTTCTCCTTGCATTTATTTAATACATTGAAATATATTCTTCTCTTCCAGTGCTTCACTGAAACTATACTTATGTAAGGGAAGTACTATTCTTCCAGTTGCAACAGTTCGTGATCCCCTCTTTCCTATGTTTGCATATAAGACTTTTCTAGATTTCCCCTTTAATATTCTTCACTGTTGATGCAATTTTGAGCAGTTATGAGAGCTGGAGTCTGCATTTTTGAACCAGCTTGGTAATACTGTATTTGATATCAGATGTAAGGAACCACATTTGACTAATTGCATGTTTGCATGCTGTTTCCCAGAATATTCCTCATTGCCCACATTAAACTCTAAACTTATATTTTCAGCTTTTAGCCATAGTTTGCAATCTTAAAGGGTCTCTGAAATTGGGTACTTTTTCCTCCAGAAAACCACATACTAAATAAAGCCATTTCAGCTGCTGTTTAACTTTTATGAATGAATGAATGCACCCTTTTGAGTGAAAGATGAACACCATTGAAAACCAAATTTCTGAGTAAGAATATTTGCTTTAAACAGGGTGCAAGCATCGCTGTCAAATTACATGTGTGTATATACAATAATTTTTCTTCACTAATTAATTTTTCTATATTAATATTTAATCTTGGTAGGGGTCAATGCCCAATTTTTCCTTTATAGATGGGTTCCAGCAAAGACATAAGTACCTGCTTCATTATCTTAAAAAATTATGTCATTACATAGTTAGAGATTAATGAATTCCATTTTATATATCAAAAGATCATAAGTCTATTTAGTACTAACATTGACTTTTCTATGACTTGGACTCCACAGATATCTTACAGAATGCTTGGAACATTGATATATTATTTACAATATATTTTGACATAGACAAATGCTACTGAAATGATAATACTTTTTTTAGACTTTATTTATTTATTTGGAGAGACAGAGAATGAGAGAAAGAGAGAGAGAAGGCGGTACAAGGACAGAGGGCTAGGGAGAGAGAGAATCTCAAGCAGATTCCATGCTTAGCACGGAGCCCATGGGGCTCCATCTTACGACCCTGAGATCATGACCTGAGCCGAAATCAAGAGTTGAATGCTTAACCAATTGAACCACCCAGGTGCCCTAAAATGATAATACTTCTTCTAAGAAAAAAAATGAAGCAGTAAATTGCAAAAAAATTTAGGAGTCTTGTAAGAGAGAACAAATAGTTAAAAATTTTAAATCTTGAAGTTTTAATATTCAATAAAATTGTAAAACCATGTATGTTGAAAATGAATTGCAGAGACAATTGTCCCTTTTTTTTCTTTTGAGTCTGTTTAGTAAGTAACAGGGGATTTTGAAATCAGGTTATCTTCACTGAAATATCAGTCTTCTCAACTTGTTAGCTGTTTAACTTTGACGAATTTACTTGATGACTCTAAGGCTTTGAATTTTTAAAATATGAAGACAAACACTTGTCTTATAGTTGTTTTTAAAATTAAACAATACAGATACTTTAAAATGAGTATCTTCAGGGAAATTTAAACCTAATATACAGACAGCTACAACATGCATATATACATGTGCCTGCATACATAATTAAAAAAGTAATTTGATCCAACTGTCTCAACTTTTCTCAAAAGTGTTGGAAATCCTGTATGATAAACCATGTGAGACCTCATAAAACACTAACAGATTCGTCCCAAGAAAACTGGAACCTGAAAAATAGAGCCAGCAGATGATTTAAATGAGTATATGACCTAAAGCAAACTATCTTATTTTCTTTCTTTTTAACATTTAATTTTTTTGCTGTTTTTGAAGATCAAGCATTCAAGGGTTCTGCCATTTCGTTTTCTGATCCATACATTTATATGCATGATGCATTTCATTTTTAATCTTAAACTTGCTGTTCCTCTTCCCTACTTGTCTTCTCTTGAATTATTTTGCCTTTTTCTTTCCAGAAAGAGATAGCTATTTTATCTTTGCTTCTACAGCTTATGGCTTTCATGTGTTCTTATATTCACTTTCTTTAGCATATTCTGTTTTACTCTATTGCTGTTAAGCCTAAAGCATGCTTTTTCCTCAAAGGCTGAGGAAGAGCTGGAGGCACTGAAGAAGAGGGGAAATTATTTAATGACATCTTTAACAAATGTAGACATTCACCCAAGGTTAAAAAAAAAAAACAAAAACAATACAACACTGATTTTTCTTTCCTTGTAGGGAAAATATCCTTATAATTGTTATGTAAAATATTAACTTTCTAATGTACCATTTGTGTATATTTTCAATCATAGAAATTAGTATTTAAGACATAGAAATTAATATTTAAGAATTTAATATTAAATCTTTCTAGGGTATATAGAACCTTGAAATAAGTAAAATATAGAGTACATATTGTAATAAGTATAGGCCTTGTTCTCAGGGACCATTTAATTGAAATATAGGCCCCCTTGTCTTCATTTTGTTAGATGAATATCATTAAATTAGAATTACTAAAGTTCAACAGTACAAAACTGAATACCATGTATAGGTTGTATAGAACAATTTGTTAGGCACGATCAGCAAGTTCATACCTATTTCTTGAATAACAGAAACTTTTGTGGAAATGGCACTTCATCTCTTCTGAAATATTGCCTTTTAAATAATCTCAAAGTAAAATTTGGGTCCCTGCGTGGCTCAGTTAAGCGTCTGCCTTTGGTTTGGGTCATGATCCCGGGGTCCTGAGGCTCCCTGCTCAGTGGGGAGCCTGCTTCTCCCTCTCCTCCCCATTTATGCTCTTTGTCTCTGTCTCTCTCTCTCAAATAAATAAAATCCTTAAAAAATCCAGTAAATTTTATGTGATGAAATGATGGCTTTTGTACTGATTTATATGGCCTATGGAGTGTCCAAATATTTCCCAAGAATTCTCTTTTGCTAAAGGAAAGGTTTTCCTTTAGATCCAGGAAGAGTCTCAAACCTCGTTTCTCAAGAAGACAACATTAGCAGAAACAGTATATGAATCAGTGCCTCCTTTGGAGAACATCTGGAGGCAGTTTATATTTTTGTAAAAACAAAGAGCCAAGCAAACATAAATGTCTGAATAGACAGTATAGGCTATTTTTAAAATATTTGATTGATCGTCTTTCCTGCTAGGTTATACGTTTCTTGAGGATAGGTGTTAAATCTGTCCATTAAATATGTAAGTAAGTAAATAAGTAAATAAGTAAAGTAAATAAGTAAGTTCTCTATAATTGTTGAATAAATGAATATGAGATTATATATATATGTAACCATAATGCCTATTATAAAGAAATAAAAAAGTTACTTTTTTGGGGACTGCTAAAAAAATCTTTGAAATCTACATTCAGAACTATTCAAAAGCGAAGACTAGAGAATGGACCTGAGCTTTGTTGACCTCTGCAGGAACTATGGCACAATATATTTAAATCCTTAGTTTTGGTGATTGACAGAAACATATACTACACATGTGCTAACTGCTCAAAACCCAGGCATGCAAAATCTACTTTTGATACGTACTGGCTATGGTAGAAATTGCATTCTGCCTTTGTATGTACAGAAAGTTTAGCATATTATTTAATGTATGCCCTTGGAATCCAAGTTTTATTGTGGGTTTTTGTGGAAATGTACAAAAAACCCTTTCTGTGAGCTCCCTTGAAGAATTCGAGTCATGATCTTGAGGATCTTATTAATGGATTGGTCTAGTTTTTCGGAAGTACACTTATAATAGCTAATGATAACAATGGTCATCACAACTTCACATCAGGCACCTGTATTACCTATTTAAATCTATACGCTAATCCTTCCTAGGAGATTACAGTTATTGTCTTCACCTAACCCAAGTGTCAACTGCATGAGTGTCTTTTCAGTGCTGTCTTTCAGGTAACAGTCACTTACTGTCTTGACTTTCCATTTTAGAACTGTCATCCTCCACTGTTTCTGAAGAGGGTGGGAGTGGGGTTCTGGTGGCGGTAGACCACCTGTGCTTTCCAATTCATGTTGAATTTTGTCTCTCTCTTTTCTCTCACATGATGTGACTCTTCTTTTACCTCTAACTCACGGATTCCCCTAAAGCAGCACCCACACAGGACAGCTGTGGGTGGCAGAAGTTTACGGACGACATCATCAGGGGAAAGCAGAGGAGAGAATTTTCCCCAGAACTGTAAACAATTTAAAAAGGGATGATAGACATGACTGTTCTTCCAAGTCCTTCTGTCCTTCTTGCCCCCAGCAATTTCTCACCAGCCTCTCCCTTTAGGCTCCATACTCCTGTTAGGGGTCTGGGATTTCTCCCCATTTTCCTCTTTGTTTCTTTGTCTCCTTTTCAAGACTTGCCTCCCATCACCTATCCGACAAAGGAAACATCAAATACCTCTTATTTTATTATGCAAAAGATTTTTGCTTTTGCTTGATTCTTTTCAAGGTCTGCCCACAGTGTTTATCTATCTCTAATCTAGATGTCTTAATCAAGACGCATGGTTTAACAAAACAAGGTTCTTACTTGGGAAAAACGCTGCATTATTTTGCTTTAATACTTGTTTCTTCTACTTTAACATGATCAAACTATGGCTTAAGACTAAACAGCCAGTTAAGTAACAAAACTGGGATTCGAACCAGGCAGTTCCCCACATTTAGTGGATGTACTGTGGAAATGCTACGTGATAAATAATAGTGACAGACTCTTGGCATCTTAAAAGCTCATCTTTTCGCTTTATGTCTAACCAAGACAGCCTAAAAGTTCAGCTCATCTTGACTAAATTTTACACAGATTTCTTCATGACAATAGTCTCCTGACCTCCCTTTTCTTAGACCACTTACTTCAGAAAATTTCAGTTACAAATTCTTTGTACATTTGTGATCTAATCTTCCAGTTCTTTGACATTTTTAAAAAAGATTTTATTTATTTGACAGAGAAAGAGAGCACAAATAGGCAGAGAGACAGGCAGAGGGAGAGGGTGAAGCAAGCTACCTGTGGAGCAGGGAGCCCGATGCGGGGCTCAATCCCAGGACCCTGGAATCATTACCTGAGCCAAAGGCAGACGCTTAACTCACTGAGCCACCCAGGTGTCCCTGACAGTTTTATATCCTAGGAAATTCTTTCCTGAGGATCTGGGAACCATCCCATTAAAATGTAATCACTGAAGGAGAGAGCATCCCCTTTCCCACTGTCTCTGTCAGTCTAGAAGCCTAACTTTGATAAGTGACAATTAGCAAGCACAGATGGCCTAATCACATTGACGAACCTCCCACTTAACGTTCTACAGTACTTTTCCACTAGCTTATTCAGTGTTAAAATTCCTCTTGCCTTTTGTTTCAGTAGAATTGATTTCAATCTCTCTTCCCTATTGCAGTATTCTTGAAAGAGGTATCCCTTGTCTGTTTAACTCTCTACGGTGCATTTTTCTTTGACATGTCTCTTATCCAAATATCTGTGCATTCCCGAAAAATGGAAGGTGCATACCTGATATCACAAAACTTCTTCAAATATATTTCTGTTTCTTGAAAATTGTCTTGCCGTTGTAAAAGTATTCTGTTTGTTAGCCGGGTCAAAGCTACTACCCTGTTCCTATTGAGGAAGGGACACCCTGTGAGGATTTTTTTTTTTTTAATGAGGCTGATTAAGCCGTTCTTTGACTAAACTACTACATAACAAGATGTCCTTTTGAAGACATGGGTGAGGACAAATATTGCTGCCTTTTTAAAAGGAGGATTCACATGCATGATACTTAAGTTATGTCACAAACTGCTGACATTGTTGTCAAGTTAATTGTACTCTGTTTTCAATTAATTCATGCCGCATTTACCAGGTATTCAATTTTAATTCTTTTTCTCAAATGGAATCTGTGACCTAATATGTTATAAATTAACTTTTATAAGGAATTCTCTATGCTAGATTCTCTCAGATAAGGGTACTGAATGCTTTCTTTATAACCTAAAACCTCAACCATAACAATATTAACCAGACAGTTCTGAGATGGCTTCTGACCGCACCAACAAAAACAAACAAAACACTCTTCTATTCTTTTGAATTAGAATCTATCTCTGGAGATCTGCTTTCTTTATGAAATAAAGCTATCAATCTAACAGTTTATCCATATGTATTTTTCCTCTCAATGCCAGTGTCAGGCAATAGAATCCAAAGCTCTCTGCTAATGGTTTCTTTAGCAAAACCTTTGTCTACCTGTCATGCTAATCTCTGGCTTCAAATTCAGGATGAGATCTATTTTGTTTGGTATTTATTTTTTTCCTTCCCTCTTTTATCCTTCTATTTTTATTTTAACAATGTGATGGAAGAATATAACTAATCCCTATGACAGCAGGCTTTAATATCTACTTAGTTTCCATCAGCCTCTTTGAAATCATGTTTCACAGCAGTCTTATTTAATTTCTGAAAACTATTTTAGTCCCCTGATTAGTTAAACTCCAAATACCAGAATGTAATACACAATGTGGCTTTATCAGTGTGTGTGTTTAAGTATGTATATGTGTGTCTGGTTTTGTGCATAGCTAATTATTCATGGAATAATATACACAAATGAAGATAAGTATATTTATTTGCATATAATGTTTTCTCCATGGATCAATTTGTGTGGACCATTATTAAATAATCCTTAGAAGGATTTTCTAAACATGAACCCAAATTGCTTGATGAAATATAACTCCTTATTTCCAGAGCTTTGAAATATTAGTTTAAAATATACTTTAAAGTCATTTAATTTTGATTAATAAAATTGGATGTGCTGATATATCCTTTTAATATCTTAATCACTCTGTGTTGGGCACTGTATCAAAGACCAAAATTTCAAAGACAAATAAACATGATGCTATTCTTAAGGGTTGAATAGCCTTTGTGCATCTTAAATCACTTGGAGAGCTATGAAATCTTATGGGACCCATCCTAGGAGATAGTGATTAGCTTAATTTTAATATGCATCCACTACTAGATCCATTGTCTTATAGTCTATAAGGGGAGACTGGAATGCATTTTTGTTTTAGAGCCCCAAAATGTGAGGTCCTCATCCTCTTGAGAACTATAATTGGTAAGCCATACCCACTACTTAGAAGTCACACTTAGCTTTTCATTATCTCATTCTTAGGACTGAAGATCAATAGGTTTCAGACAAAAATTTGTAAAATGAAAGAACCCAATGTATTCAAGCATACAAGATAACTTTGTTGTAATAGTGCTAACCGTGAGATCAAAGTAAAAGAAAAAATTAAATCAAAAATTTAAATTTGTAGCTTTGGAGACATTGAAGGAGATATTGTATCTTCACAAAACAAAACAAAAAAATAAGGGTAAGATGTAATAACAATGGAATGATTAGAACACAAGAAAGAATTATTTTAGATGGGTTAAACAAAAAAAATTCAACCAAATAAATTTAATGATCAACTAGGCTTTATTCAAAAATTCGTGAATTGGGCAGCATCCCACTGAGCAAGAGGAAGGAGCTCTAACAAGCTCTAGAAAAGGAAAAGTTCTTAGAGGCTGAAAGAGGGTATAAAAAGGAAATTATTGAAAAGAATGCATTGCTTCAGGCAAGATCACCCTCCTAAGGGGAACAAAATAGGTCTAGGTCTCATTAGAGCTGACCAAGTAATTTCAGAATGACTGGTTAAGCTACATTCCTGGAAGAGGTTGAAGCTGCAATTAGGTTAGGTATTAAGTCTTGGTTTGTTGACATGGGGCTTAACACAGTGATTCCATTTGGGCCTATTGTCTTTTTTTTAAACAAATGTTTAGTGTGGGTGTAGCAATAAAATTCAATGGAATGGTTGGAAGATAAGGAAAAGGAATATTCCAGAAATATGTATGATAAAGGAAATCAGGAAATATTATTTAAAAATTAGAAATGTAGATAATTAAAGCAGGAGGTCAAACTTCCAACTAAATTAGTATTTGAGAAAAAGAGAATAGAGAAAACATAAGGAAAAATCATCAATGAAATAATGCAGGGAATTTTCCAGGCTAAAGAGCACAATGCTTTAGAGTAAAGACCTATTTAGACTAAAACACCTGGGAAAAATTTTCCTGGGAAAAATCAGGAACATCAAGGCTAAAGAGAATATTCTAAAATTCCAGACGGAAAAAACAAACAAGTCAGAAACAAAACAGAACACCTATACATAAAGGAAATAAATGGACTGAATTTAAAATTTCAACAGAAAAAAAAAATTTCAACAGCAGCAGTGGATTTGAGAAGACAGTGAAGAAGGCTTCCAGGGGTGCCTAGCTGGCTCAGCTGGTAAATCTGGTAAAGCACGTGACTCTTGCTCTCAGGGTAATGAGTTAAGTCCCACCCTGGCCATGAAACTTACTTAAAAAAAATGTTTTCAAAGGTCTTTACTTTGTAATGATAATTCTATGCCTGGAGAAATTGTCAGCCAAGTGTGAAGATTGAGTGGAAGACTCTTTAGACATTGAAGAAATGATAGTGCTTATTTATTATGCATCCTACTTAACATGTTATTTTAAGAGGTACTTCAGCAAAGTGAAGGAGTGAACAAAAATCAAGAAAATAGATTTAAACCAGTAAAACAAAGAAAGAAAGTCTAGAATCAAATGGATACATAGGTTTAAACATCAAGATTGAGGCAAAGAGAAAAATTGCACTGGGAAGACGATTGATGTCCACAGATTTTGTTTTGTTTTGTTTTAAGTTTTTATTTAAATTCCACTTAGTTAACATATAGTGTGATATTGGTTTCAGGAGTAGAATTTAATGATTCATCACTTACATATAATACCCAGTGCTCATCACAAGAGCCCTCCTTAATACCATATATCAAACTCAACACCCAAAAAACAAATAATCCAGTTAAGAAATGGGCAGAAGACATGAATAGACATTTTCCCAAAGAAGACATACGGATGGCTAATAGACAAATGAAAAGATGCTCAACATCACTTATCAGCAGGGAAATACAAATCAAAACTACAATGAGATACCACCTCACACCTGTTAGAATGGCTAAAATGAACAACACAGGGAACAGCAGATATTGGTAAGGATACAGAGAAAGGGGACCCTCCCACACTGTTGGTGGGAATGCAAACAGGTGCAGCCACCCTGGAAAACAGTATGGAGGTTCCTCAAAAAGTTAAAAAGAGAACTACCCTACGGCCTAACAATTGCACTACTAGGTATCCGAAGGATACAAAAATACTGATTTGATGGGACACATGTACCCCAATGTTTATCAGGATTATCAAAAATAGCCAAATTATGGAAACAAACCGAATGTCCATTGGCTGATGCACGGATAAAGAAGAGGTGGTATATATGTGCACTAGTATATTACTCAACCATAAAAAAAATGAATTGTTGCCATTTACAATGATGTGGATGAAGGTAGGATGTCCGTAGATTTAGATACCATAATGGTGAAATTTGAAACTATAGAGTACATGAAAAAAGCAAATAGATGAAGTTTTTTCTTAAAGGCAATTAGTAACATCAAGGAAAGTAAAACCTTCTAAGAATTGAATTTTATAGTAAAATTCTCATGATTACAATAATCAATATTTTATACTTATAATACTGTGATACCATTAAAGTATATTTATTTCAAATGTTAAAATCAACTGAAAGCCAAAGAGCAGAGAATGTAATTTTAATGTTTAAGTGGGATCAACCTTGACATAGGCAAATAAAAGTACTCATGAGAGAATTGGATAGTAAAAGAAGAAAGAAAATTGTAAGGATGTTGATATCCATATCTTGATACTTTTATGCTTAGTGCCACTAATACTGTATAAATTCTGTGGAATAGGAATAAAAAATATAAATATCATTATTTAAATATACCCAAACAAAGCAATAGAGCATCTAAATTTGGTGATGTAATTTTGCTGAGGGTAAAAGGTAAACTGGGCTCGGTCGAATACACCATAACCAAAAAAAGTTAACCTCATTTACTACTTGATAAAGGAAGAAAATTGCAACAAAACATGGGAATAATCAACAGAGGAAACAGTTGTGAGAGATGAACATATCGAGGATGAGGCAAGATGATGTTATATTTGATTTTTAAGAATCTTATTTTGTTTCAACACAAATTCATAGATTAATAAACAGACACAAGTTGAAAAATATAAATTGAGATATATCTCTGCAGTTATGAAATTTATTAAGGTAGCCAAGCTCAACTCTCCGGCAATTATTATCTGATGGTGACCAGATGGCAGTCACCATGGGGAATAGCTGATAGTCTCACCATTTTGCAATCCTTTCTAAAATCTAATAAAATTCATACCCAGTTTATTTGATCCTCATTATTCTGACTACACCTTACCCCAGTCATATTTATAGCTGTTACTGATTTTCTAAGTATATTATTACACCACTGCCTTTAGAAAAATTTAAGTATAATTATGTACAGTGTTATATTAGTTTCAGGTGTACCTTCTAATGATTCAACGATCCTATATATTTCTCAGTGCTCATCGACATCAATATTAATCCCCTTCATTTATCAACTGCTTTTTTTGGTCTTTATCCCTGCCTTCTGTATTAGAATGTGTTGACAGTGTTGATGATTCACTCTTGAAAATTGTGTGTTTCTTATATTCTTGACATTTTTCTCTTGTCATTCTTCCTATACTTGTTTTCAGTTTCTTTTCTGTCTCTTCAATCGAGTTATCTTCCTAGTGTTTAATAGGGTCTCCAGCCCTCTCTCTTTTCATGCACCCTTTTGGGTATTCATCCCTATAAACATGACTCTGCATAATGATGCCCAAATATATATTTAAAGTCTGACTTATTCAAAGTTATTCTTCTCCGTATACAATTAAACTGTACACCATTATTGAATACCTCATTAGCACCTTAAACTCAAAGGGTCTTGAACTTAAAACTATTCTTCCTCTACCTGTCCCTTTCACTTGAAATATACCTGTTATACATTTGCTTTACCACCATTCAGGAAAAACAACACTCTGGGGGCCATATCATTGGATATTCCTTCTTACTGATCATTCTTTCAGTCACCAAATCTTGTTGACCCTACCCTGCGTAGTAATGTCAGAATAAAGGCTCTTCAGCCCTTTAACTTTCATAGTGTTTTAGAAGTCATCCCCTTAATTTATTTTTTATTTATTTTTTATTTTTTTAGAGAGAGAGAGAGAGACAGAGACAGACAGAGAGAGAGGGTCCCAAGCAGGTTCCATGCCCAGTGCAGAGCCTGATGCAGGGCTCCATCTCATGACCCTGAAATCATGACCTGAGCCTAATTCAAGAGTTGGATGCTCAACAGAATGAGCAACCCAGGTGTCTCTAGATGTCACCCCTTTATAAAAACTTTAAGGGGTTCTTATCTTTCATTATTCCCCTTTACAAATGATCTGTCCTATCTAAAGTAGGTCTCTGAGTTTCTCTAAAAATGCGATGGTCATTTTATTTTCAAGTTTTTTCTTTAAAAAAAAACCTGATATCTCTTTATTTTATTTGCTTATATCTACCTAATCTTCAAAGAGACCTTGATGCCATTCCCTCCATAAAATCTTTACTCACTCTGCCTGTACTTGGAGATTGCTCACTCCTTTGAAACTTGTAGAATTTTCTACCAATTACTTGGCATTAAAACTGTTCTATGTGTTAGGCCATAACGTTTTTCTTTCCTTGAACAATGGTTTTTCTCACCCAGAGATGCTAAGGATTTCTTAAGGACAAAAGGTATCATACGCTCCTTCAAATTATCAGCATTTAACAATATGTCTTATACATATTATATTCTCACAGTATATTTTTTAGAGAGAAAAACAAACAAACAAAAGCTTTGGAGAATACATTTTCCCATTTTCCCCACACAATTTATACACTTAGAGACCTATAGTAAAGCACCAAGTTCATATGAAAAAATAATTTTTTTCACATCATTATGTATTAGGATAAAAAGTGTTAACAGGTACACCTAAATGATTATGAGAAGCTTAACATGCTACAGCTGATTAAGATGTCCTAAAAATATCCCTGCAGGAACTATGGCTGTTACCATATAGGTCATTGAATTATAGCTTTAGATGAGCAAAACAACACATATTATTGAAGGATATAGCTTTCTAGGTTTCCACTAAAACTGATGGCTGGTGATTATTTAAAATTCCTTTTTTGCTCTCTGTAAATATGGTTCTAATTATTTGTTTCATGAGACACATAAAACAAACATTTAGCCAAAGTTTCTCAGTAAAAATGATGTTGGCTTGCGAATAATGGGATAATATTCAAATGAGATTATTAAAAGGTGAACCAGACACAATTTGAAAGATAGATATGACACATGGAGGAAAATAGTCACCTGAATCTTTTTCATATCAGAATTATCCATATAGCCATGATCAGCTGGTTATCAAAGATGAGAGACCAGAGTAAACTGGAAAGTAGTATACGCATCCTAATATTCTGTCTGTTCTTTTCAAGACTGAGACCTTAATTTACACCTGAAACGAATAATTCCTTCTCAGAATAGTGGATTATGATTATTCCAGGCATTTGTGATTCAGCTTAGTTTATGTTGCAATTAGTAAATAACCCCAGAATCTTAATATCTTACAACAGGTATTTATTTTTCATTCATGTTACATACTGAGCCATACTACCTACAGGACTGCTGCTCATATCCTCATCTTAGGTCCTCAGCCTTTAGACCGGTCTCTAAGTAGGATAGTGCTTTCATTGTGACAGAAGGAAAGCGAAGTATGGTAGTACTACCTGATGGATATTTAAGCTTCTGCTTAGAAATGATATGTGTCACTTGAACTCTTCCCAATAGCTAATTCATGATCTATCATCCACTGGGAAAGGGCAGTAAATAATTTGAACAATAATATATTCTCCCACAATTTAGTCCCACCATCACATATATTCATTTACCTTCTTTCTGCATATAAAACACCCCCACTTCCTTCCCAAGAGATAGCGCTCATCCATCACAGCACTAGGCTTAAAGTCCAAGGTCTTCAGGATGATCTCTGCATTGGTTTGGGATGTGGATTCTCCTGATATAGAGATTTATGAACTAAAATGACAAGTTATATCACCTAGATACTCAATTTATAATGTTGGGAAGGTAATGTTCAATAAATATTCCCATTAAAAGAGGGAAGAATGGGCAATGCCTTGTAGTCATCAGTTACATATCCATTGAAGTCCAGCTGTGGATCAGTTCCACGTGTCTTCACTTTGGGACTCAGGCAGATGGATCAGTCTCTGTCGGGGCCATTCTTGAGCTCAGAGAAGAGTAAAGAGGAGGTTGGAATCACGACTCTTAAATTTCTTATGAACACACTCATAACTGTCACTCACACTTTATTGCCCAAGGAAAGCCACACAGGCAAAACTGACTTCAAGAGCTCAGGAATAGATACAACATATTTTGAAAAACTGTCCAATCTACCACATTAAATTAGCCTAAGGCTAATGCAAGTTCAAGTACAAGTGCAAGGGAGATTTGTGTATATGGATCTGTTAAATACATACACTGCAGAAAGAGCAAGAATATCTTCAGTTTTTCAGTATAATATATGATGTAGACTAGTTTCTTTTAAGAAGGGAAAAATGTTTAGAAATATATCAAATTTTCCCTAGCGCATCTCTTCATGAATTCCTGGCTGATTTGATACATGGGATGATTAAAGAATAATATTTTTGCCCAAGATAATATGCCTCCATTATCTATAACTATTCTGTATTATCTGATTGAAACTCAGCTAATTGAAGTCCAACCTCATCTCTCATTTCCTACCTTCCTTCACTGAGAGGCTTGCATATACAATATATAATAAGATGTAGAATAATAGAACATTGCTTGCCAAAATAAGTTATTGTTCAAATTCAAGTTGTATTTTTATGATGATTTCATTTTTAACACTGGTGATAATGTCAAGAACAAGCCCTTGTAGAGATGGGGATTTTTAGTAAAAGTTTTTGAAATTTGATAAGTTCATATGCAGTGACAAAGGATTGCTCTGAATACTTGGATTGTATTTTTCTGTCGCACTGATCAATAATCTGCCTGAGAAGCAATATGGTGAGAATAAATGACATTTACTGAGTATTCAGTATTTCAGATATCATAATGAATTCACCAGGCACTGAAATGGCAAGAGTCATTCTGTGAGAGTCTGCTATCTTATTTGTAGTTTCACCTTTGGTCCCTAATAATAGTATCTACTCAAAGTGAAACTAACATGATTTGGCTTGAAAATACACGATATTCCAAATATATAAACCAGTTTGGATAACAAATATTCTTAGAGTGAAAGAACATTATGATAATTTCAAAAATGGCAGTAACCACTATTAGCTAAAAACATCTGTTTGACAATGCTAACATGTTTTGAGAAGCATCTAATTTATCTTAAAGAAATCAGCTATTATTTACCTTGTCATTGAGTTGCTATTTTAGATGAGAGGGAAGTATAAAAAACATTTTAAAAATGCAGAGGATGAAACTCAGTAGAGAAATTGTAAGACAATGTGTCATGAAAGCTTCATGTCATGTATTATGTAAAATTGAGTCATTAAGTCTGGTGCCACAGAGGAAAATAGATTTTTTTTTTGGTCCATTATCATCACTCTGTGATTGCATTTACTAAGATTGTTTCTTCTGTAAGGCACAACTACTTCAAAAATAATGAATTAAACAAGGCTCCTGTGTGGCTCAGTTGGCTAAGCATCTGCCTTTGGTCCTGTCATGGTGATAGAGCCCAGTGTGGGACTCCCCACTGAGCGGAAAGTCTGCTTCTCCCTCTGCCTCTGCCCCTCCCCCTGCTGGTGTTCTCTCTTTCTCACTGTCTCTCTCTCTCTCTCTCAAATAAATACATAAAAACTTTAAAAAATAATGAACTAAATAATAAATTAAATTTTCTTTCCTTATAAATAAATGTTCTCCTGTTTATAATAGCCACATAAAGAGCATTGCAACCAAGATTAGGAGAATTCTCATTTGTTTTAATCACTCACCGAACTTTCATTAAAATTTACCACATTCAAAATCATTAAGCCAGCTTGAACACATTTCAGATTTTCTGAACATCATTTATTTAGAAATCAATAATAAGTGAACTATAAGAAGATGTATATATCCTTGGAAATAACAAAAATGAATACTTCTAAATAAATCATGAGTTAAAAAATAACTGGTATTAGGAAATATTACAGTAGACAATTGTTAATATGTCACATATCAATAGCATGATATTTCTAAAGTGGTACTTGAGGGGAAGTATATAATATTGAATATTCAATTTAAAAATAAAGGTTGAAAACTAATAAGCTAAGTAATTTATTTCAGGAGTAAGAGAAAGAACAACAGTGTAGATAAAAGAATATAAAAATGAAATAATAAACATAAATATTGATGAGTTATAGAAACAGACATACTATAAAATGTATACACTAAACCAAAGTTGTCTTTTGAAAAAAACTAATAAAAGACACACTACTCACTCAAATTGATCAAGGACCATAATAAGCAACAGAATAAACTTACAAATAACTAATCTAAGGCACAAAAAAGGGGAAGATCTCTACATGTATAAGAAAGAAAACAAGGGGCACAGCTGAATTAAGTGTGTGACTCTTGCTTTTGGCTTAGGTCATTATTCCAGGTTGTGAGATCGAGCACTGCCTTGGGCTCCCCACTCAGCATGGAGTCTGCTTGTCCCTCTCCCTCCCCGCAACTTGAGCTCTCTGAGCTCTCTCTCTTTTAAATAAGGAAAATCTTAAAAAGAGAGAGAGAGAGACTAAACATGTATTTAGGGAATGAATAATTTTATGACAATAAACTTGAAATTTTAGATGTAACAGATAATTCCCTAAGGAAAGTAAATTTCAAATGCTTTCTCAAGCAGAAATAGAATTAAAGAAAAGTTGGAGCAGCTGGGTGGCTCTGTTGGTTACATGACTGACTTTTGATTTTGCCTCAGGTCATGATCTTGGGGCCTTGAGATGGAGCCCACCATCTAGCTCCATAATCCTTGCCGAGTCTGCTTTTCCCATTCTCTCTGCTTTTCTCCTCGACTTATGCTGGCTCACTTTTTCCCTCATAAATAAATAAATAGATAGATAAATAAAATCTTAAAAAATTAATTAAGGAAAAAAGTTGTAGTCAAATAAATTAAGCATGGCATTCAAAATATTTCCTCAAAAGCACTAACTTTAGATAGTTTTGTAGGTACATTACTCTAGAAATTTAGATCTCAGATATGTCCCACTTTTATAGTCTCTTCTGGGGAATAGGAAAAAGGGAACACCTGTCTCTTTATAGGATGCTGGATTTAAAGTTAGACAGCAGGACAAAAATTGAAATTATAAGCCAGTCTCAATGATAAGCAGAGGTGCAAAATTCCTGAAAAATAGATGAGCAAAACCAAACAAGACCAGATTATAATAACCAAGATTTACTTATCCCAGAAATTCATAGTTTGTTTAATATGAAAAAATAAGGCTAAAACTTAACACATTAATATAGACAAACAAAATAAAAATGCACAGTATCCATTTGTAATAAACTTAGAAAGTCACTTACCAGACATGAAGAAAGGTGTTGAATAAAGCATCCTTCAAAGTTATATGTGCATGTATTTCTTTTAAATTATGATGATCGTGATACCTACCTACACCATATTAACAACATTTTACTGTAAGTTTTAGCCACTGCAGTTAGACAAGTAAAAGGAAATAATAGTTATAAGAAATATACTACATGAGACAGTCATTATCTGAAGGAGATATGATTGCTTACATTGAAATTTTCTCACACCAAAATGTAAAGATTCATTATCACAATTAAAAATAGAATGTGGAAAGACAAAAAACTAAATAGATTGTATGTACCAGCTTGAGGTTGCTAGAAAATATAACAACAGAATAAAAATTGTGAACCTTTCATGACAATAAAGTAATAAACCTTTACTAAATGAATAGAGGTATCATCTTTCTCAACAAAGAGGTACAATATCTTTAAAATGTAGAATTTCTCACCTGATTTTTATAGTTTATAAACATTCTTCATATACTTCAAAGTGAAGAAAAGAAATGGAGGACTTGTATGCCAGTTCACACTGCCCCTGGCTGAAATTGATTGGTCCAGGGGGAAGTACTAAGAATGCTGGAACAAATAATTGTAAATACATTTCACTTTGTTAGAAATAATAATAAAGCCAATAAACTAAAGAATAATATACTACAATCAAATAATTTACTCCCAGGATGGATGAAAATTAATAAATATTAACCCCATGGAAATTAAGAATAAAATTAATGAAAGTAAAAAAAAACGCACCATAAATAACAAGTATCAGTAAAAATAAGTGTATTTCTACATTTTTCTCTAAAAAATGAGCTTTTTACTTTAAAAAAGATACTTTATCCAATTGACAAAAGAGAAATTGATCATAAAATGTATTTGGATAACTACTTGCTGGATATTGATTTGATAAAAGCTAAAGCCCATCCCTGTTTTAAAAAAGAAAAAGAGTCATTAAAGAATTAGGATTTAAGCATAACGATATTAACATAATCATTATTTGTAGTAAACTGTCAGCTAACAAACAGCTATACTAAGAAGGTTTAAGAACATAGATACTTGGTTGGGAGGGTAGGGATAGGGTGGATGGGTTATGGACATTGGGGAGGGTTTGTGCTTTGGTGAATGCTGTGAAAGATGTAAGCCTGATGATTCATAGACCTGTACCCCTTAGGCAAAGAATAAAAATAAAATTAAAAAAAATAAAGAACATAGATACTAAACAGGAAGACAGATTGTTAATCCTGCCCATCCCCAAATTCTACCATGTACCAGCTGCATAAACCTTAGCAGATTTACTGTATTGCAGTTTCTTCGCTAGAAATATATGTATAAAAATAGTATCTCCTCCCAGGGTTTTCAGGTTAATAGGTATAATGTACTTAGAACAACCCTTTATTGATGTTCAAGTGTCAATAAATGTTAGTCTTTAGTATTGTCACAGTTGAAGTTGGAGTACTAGAATTACTGATGTTAAAAAAAGGAAAGGAAAAATGTTACTATAACTATTACAATGATCATATTGCTCATACTTCAAGATAATATAATATTTAATATTTTCAAGTTAATCATTTTTACAACAATCACATTAAATATATGTAAAAATATAAGATTCTTTATTTCAGAAGTGTTAAAATATGAAACATTATATCTCAGAATTTAAACAATATAATATTTGAAATTTGCATGTTGTATGTGAAATTGGATTGAGAGAAAAGAAGGATAATAGTATTATTCTAAATTGTATCATTTTATGGCTAGATAACCCAAGAAGGCTAATAAAAAAAAAAAACACGTGAGGGGCGCCTGGGTGGCTCCGTCGTTAAGCATCTGCCTTCAGCTCAGGTCATGATCCCAGGGTCCTGGGATAGAGCCCTACATCTGGCTCCCGGCTCTGCAGGAAAGCCTGTTTCTCCCTCTCCCACTCCCCCTGCTGGTGTTCCGTCTCTTTCCGTGTCTTTCTCTGTCAAATAAATAAATAAAATCTTAAAAAAAAAAAAAAAAAGAGAGAGAGAGTTAATGAGGGATCAGTAAAGTTGAAAATATATATATTTGTAAAAATATAAACATTTACAGTAGTTAACTGTTACTCAGCTGATAAAGTAACATTTAAAATGCATTCATTCAGTAAATATACTTTGCCAGATTACTTATCCATGCATCCTCTATGATATGATGCATTGTTAATCATTCATAAAGAATCAGGTTTGATCTTCTATAACTCAATTAAAATCACAACTCTGTGGAATCTATAAAAGCAACATCGTTTGATCTTTAGGTAGTATTTGGTGTTGTCCTCCTTTAAAGAGCAACATTTCCATGCTAAGTATGTTTAAAATTGTCATATAAAATTATAGTATGATTGTAAAGAAATATGCTAGAATTGTAATGGAAGGTAAGTTTCTACCACAACAATGTATTATGTTTTGTAATTAAAATATCTTCAAGATGTAAAATATTGCAGTTTAATATGATTATAACCAAAATCAATTACATGTATGGTACAAATGACTGGAAAAATAGCCACATTTTAGAAAGCATTTCTGTGTTTGCCCAACTCTCACTTTTATAACTAATACTTTTAGAATTGAGTTTTAATTTCCTTCTCCTTGGTATGGGAGTCATTGGAAACTTATGAAAAAGGGAGGGAATTGTCAGGATATTAACAATAGGAATTGTTTTTTTACAAATTTCTAGAAAATAAAACATAAATCATGATAAATTCCGTATTCTTTGTCTGAAGTTATATAATTCAGTGCAAACACAACAAGAATAAAGATGAGATGATTTAGACAAAAAGTAATATATCCACAAATAAAAATATAAGACATTAATGATTATTTCATCAAATATATGAGCTTAGGAAACTTCATTGTAGAAACCAATGATGTGTTTTTTTTTTAGTAGCATGAACATATTTATTTAGGAACCAATGATTTTTGTAAGTAACATTCATATGCCTATTCTGGTCTTTCAGTTTGACACAACTTTGGGTACAGATTCTATACAGTTTTTGATTTTTTTGGTGGTAACATCAGTGTGAATAAAATGTAGTACATTATTCCAACAGCTGTAATAAGGGAATTAATAATTAGTTTGTACTATTTTGATGAGTTATTTAGGAAGAAAATAAAAATCTATAAAATGTTGCGGAAATTTAGTATTCAGCTGTATTCAAGAATATAAATATAATAAATGTGCCATAAATTTATTTTGAACAAAATACCCTAAACTACTTATGTAGTCGAAAATATTTTGAAAATATTTTCTAGGAAACTTGTATTATTAACATATTAAGTGATGATTTTTTCCCCTTAAAGCTTGTAGTGTATTGGCATTTTAGAGGAAGTATTGTAGATATCCTTAATGGGAAGTAATTACTAAATTATATTGTCAGTGATTTAATACAGTGGATGACCTAAAAGGAGGGAAAAGGTGTGAGTGTAGGCTTTAGAACTATTAAAATTTATTTTCCCTTTGGGTGCCTGGGTGACTCAGTTGGTTGAGAGTCTGACTCTTGATTTCAGCTCAGGTCATGATCTTAGGGTCGTGAGATCGAGCCCCAAGTCGGGTTCTTTGCTCAGCGTGGAGTGTGCTTGAGATTCTCTCCCTCTCCCTCAGCCCCTCCCATAGCTTATGCTGGACTCTCTCTCTTTCTCGAATAAATCTTTAAAAAAAATTTAAAAATTATTTGCCCTTAATCTCACTTATTATTTTTTTCATTCATTCTGTGTTGGTGTTGTAGCTTCTCTGCCTTTATCCCTTCTTGTCCTACTTATCATAACAAATTCCTTTATCTGTGAGATGGTTTTATTTATACTAAGTTGTGACTGATGAAAGATACCTTTCCTAAGAATAAGTGTCTTCTACTCAAATAACTTAGAGTTGGAGATGTAACAAAAATATATATTTTGAGGACTAAAATTTCTATGTTGTTAATTTCCAAAGCTGTTTCAATTCCATCTTGACTATTCAAAGTGAATTAACAGAAGACGGAATTCTTGAAAGCAGCCCTGATTATTTATCAGGTATCTTTATGTCTCTATCTTTGCAAAGCTCTCTTCCTTCCCTGCCCCATTCCAAAAAGATAAAAGCATCGTCATACCTGTAGTTTGGTGCAGGGAACATCCAACATATTAAAAACAAATAATGCTTTCACGGTCAATGTACTTTGTATAATTTTAGGTTAAATTGCAGAGATTCCACACACGATCTATTTACAGCATAATGAACAAATATCAACACGGAGTCGTCATTGAATTAATTTATATTTTGATTTAATTTGACATGTTGGGAGCCAAGTCTCAACACATGTTACCTTGTAATACATTAAGCAGTGTCAATGGAATCTAAATGTAATTTTATAAAATTACGAAAAACCTTCACTACGTATGAGAACTTAAATGCTGGCGCAATTATCCCATTTTAGGTTCAGTGACAAATTAAAGCTGACAAAGTAGAAACGAAATTAACATACTTTGAAATGGAAACATGTTCACTCTAATGGATTAATTTCTACATTCACCTGCCATCTTTCTGTCTCAGCAATAATAAGGGGAAAAAAACTTAATGAAGTTAGATGAACCTGTAAACTTCAATACAAAGTGAGTTCACTGATGTGATTATGGCTTCATCATTTCCTCTGTTAGAAGGCCTGGTTTTTACAGATTCATACATTTTCACTGAGGATTCTTTATAGATGAGAATTTCACCTACAGCCTCAATTCAGCACTGGCATAAAATGTACTACATTTATCTAGTCTCCATTTTCATCTAAAGACATTTTTCTTCTGTGTACAAGGCTAATACAATATCAATTTCTTGAGTTCTAATTGTGTCTTAAATTAACCCACTTTGTATCTAAGGAAAAACTTTTAAATAGATATTTTTTACTATATCTTTAATTATCATATTTAGAAAATAGATAACATCATGCTAACAATTTATTGAAATTTTATGGGCCATTCAATTTTCTGTGAACATTATTTATTATCAGAAACACCTTCATGGATTCCAACACAGGAAAATTCACATATTCAACATTCTAAAATTATTTTAATATTTGAATCAATCTATTTTTAAAATTGGGGCTTTCTTTATTATTAACGTATTTTTTTAATATACTACACTATTTCATTTCCTTTAATGCCACAGAGATAGATCTAGCAGCCCTACTAGGAAAAAAGGAAGGCTACAATTAAGCTCTAACACCTCCTTTATCCCAAGTCCGTGTTTGCTAACCTGTGAAACAATGCGTCTTGGAACCCAGAGCCTTGGTCTTGTGGTTTGTGGCTGTCTGTCTACAAGGATGTGGACTTAACGTGATTCCTCAGGCCCGGGTTGCCTGCAGAGCTGACAGCAGCCGGCCCCTCAGTAGGTGCAGTAAACACTAGTAAATGAACCAGCATTGGGCTTTGAACACCAATGTCCCCTCCTGCAGTCTTTTGCTCTGCCGCCCCCCACCCCCGGCCCCACCCCAGGTCTTGGGCAAAGACTGGTGCAGGGGTTTTGAGGCCTCCACCAGCCAGTCTTGCCCCTGAGTGAGGGACAACTTCAGCGGTGGGCAAGAGGACAAAGCCTCCCCCTTGAGTTCTCTCTTGGGGCCCCAGTGAACCGCTGTGAGGACAAGGTCCTGTGTTGGCCTGTGGTGTTCCCCAGGGCAGGGAGAAGCAGGTGGAGTAGCCCAGCAGCCTCCACTTCCAGCCAGCCGGGCCCCCAAGCAGCCTCGAGCCATCAGATGAAGGGTGGGGAGCTGGGTGTGACAGGCAGCCTCCTCCGTGGTCAGATTCAAGCCTTACCTGGCCCAGGTAGAGGCTTGCCTCCCTGCCACCTGCTCAGACAGTGCCCACTGGGGAGGCTGCTCCCTAAATCGGTGCTCAGAACCTTCCTTGGTGAATGGGCCGGCGTGTTCAGAGCCTGTGTGTTCCGGTGAGGTGGGATGCCACCAGATGCCCAGAGGGAAGACAAACAGGCAGGGCAGTCCTAGTTGAAAATGAGCAGCCCACAGCAGCAGGCAGGTGAGAAAGCATCTCTATTATGGGGAGGGCAGGGAGGGAGCTCCAGGGTTGAGACAGGGACAGACACACGGAAGGAGCTGCTGTGGACTGCAAGACACATGCAGACCGTCCAGGGGTCGGTCAGAGAGCGCAGCTGCAGCCCTCTGATGGGCCCTCCTGAGAGCCCACTTTTGGCAACATGCGGGGTGGGTGGGGAGGCCTCAGGCTTATTAGCATAATTCTTAAGGTGATAAGTTTAAGGAGCGACTTACTAATATTTTTAGTAGCTTATTTTCCTCCTAGAAACTTTAAGTAATGGAAATATCTAAACGTGGGATATACTTATTCTATAATTTCTCATTGATTCTTTAACTATTTCTCCATTTACTTTGTAAATTTAGAATTTCATACTAGGTCCATTTTAAGCACAATTATTATACGTCTAAAGTGAAACATTTGATTTCTATTTCCTCTCAATACGTAAGAATCAAGGCTCTAACTCATAATAGTGGCAGTGATGGTTGGTCTCTGCCAAACCCATCCTCTTCCTTTTCTACTTTTTCAGGATCCTGGTGGATCTATGGATAGCCTGTTTCCCAGCTTCCCTTGCAGTAGGTGTAGACCACGTTCTCTCTCTCTAGTGTGATGTGAGCAAAACTGATGTGAGTCCTTTCTAGGCCAGAGATTTTAAGAGAGAGCGTGTGTCTTCTTTGCACCTTCTTTCTCTCCTGCCTTCTGGATGCAAATGACAATGAGTCTTTAACAGATGAATAGAGTCGAACAAGAACTCAGCCTCCATTGTCTTTGGTCTCTTATGTAGTTCATAAAAATAGAGAAATTTGTGCTGGGCGGCAGGGTGTTGCTCTAACAAAACTAAAAAATGGCGTACTTGTTTAGTTGAAAAAATTTTTTTTCAAGTATAGAAAGTGACAGAATTCTGTCAAGGTGTGATAAACACTCGATAAAGCTGTCATATGACATAAGTTAGAAGACAAAGCAAGTATGTATTGAGTTTTTAGATCTATGGGAAATGGCAAAAAATAAAAGCAGGTCACCATCGGTTGACTGCTGCCACAGCTTTTGGCAAGATATTTTGGGAGATGAGTTTAGGTGGGGATGATGAATTTGTAAAGAGAGGGAAGAAAAGACAGAGACCAAGAAATGGGGGCTCCAGAGAGTTTGGAAAAACTAAGCTCATTATTTCAGATAGCTTCAGGTCATACCTACTATTAAGTTTAGAGAGAGAACCAACAGCACATTGAGGTTCAAAAAAAAATACAGTAGGACTAATATTAATGTCTAAGAAACTTGATGGTGTCAGTAGCACATAGAACATGCTAGAAACAAAGCACGTCAGAGAAATACCAAGCTTCTGAGGGAATTTTATTGCCAAAGAAAATAAGCTTTGCCTAAAAAGCCTGTAACTGTTCAGATTTTAAGTCTTTCCTTGTGCTACCAAACTCGCACCAGCAGAAGGGAATTAAGAAAGCAGTATGATCCTCCAGGAGAACATATTCCCACAGGCTCCTTTCAGTTATGGCCTCGGGGTATTATGCACAAGAAAGGACTTTTGAGAGGGCAAAGTTGAGAGTCAAAGAGCATGTAAAAGGTCTGAGTGACAACAGGGGTCAATACGGGGCCTTATATGCCATTGTAAATAACTTGACTTTGACTCCAAGTGAAATAGGGATATTTGCAGGGTTTTGAGCTGAACAGTGAATCGGTCTCAGTTCAAATGTTAACTCTTTCAGAGGATTATTCTGGCTGGTGTGTTGAGAATAGGCTATAGGAGGCAACCTAGATGCAGTGAGATTTTTTGAGAAGTTATTGAAATACTGTAGACCAGAGATGGTGGTGGATTAGACCAGGTCGAGATGAACAGAAGTGGTGAGAAATGCTGGGATTCTGCACTTGTTTAGGTAGAATCGAACACACAGTTTCTTGGTTTGATGAGGAGTGTGAAAAATGAAAAACAAAGTCAAGGATTCTTTTTTTTTTTTTTTTTTTTGGCCTTAGGAATTGGAAAGATAGAGTTCTTGGCAGCTGAGCTGGGGAAGCCATGAGGAGAAGCAGGTTTAAGAAGGGAGAACAGAACAGAGTTTTGAACATGTTAATTGTGAGATACATATTATGTATTCAAGAGAAGAGGCTTGGTATGTAGTTGGATAAAAAGTAGCTGGAGTTCTTGAGAGTGGTCTGACTTGGATAGTTTTGGGAGTTGTCAGTATATATCACAATTAAAACCAGACACCTGAATGAGATCACTGAAGGACTGAGGATTACAGATAGAGAAGATAGTAGATCAGGGGGGTGAGTCTTGGACAATTCTAACATTAAGAGGTCGAAGAGAAAAAAAACAGGGAAGGAGACTGAGAAAGAAGAGTCAATTAGATAGGAACATGTTCAAGAGAGTATGGAATCCTAAGAGCCAAATGAAGAAAGTTCATTAGGAAAAAAGGATGTGCTACTGATGCCAGGAGCTGCTAAAGGGCCAAGTAAAATAATGCCTAGGAAGATGTTTTCCAGGAATGTGTCCATGTGGCCACATTCTTTCCAGTGGAACATGAACAGAACTCATGTAGTTAATTCTATATCAGGCTTTTAAGAGAATGCCTATGTTTCAACCACACTGTTCTTTAAAAAAAGAAATGATGCAAAAGATGATAAGGTTCTATAAGAGTCTGACCCTCCACAAATGGAAGAAGCCTGGGTCACATATTCAGCATATGGAAGACAGGCAACCACAAATCTAGAATAACTGTCCTGAACTGCTATGTCAGCAAGTAATACAATCCTCTTGTTTTTAACGATTATCTTTTCAGAATCAATTTTTACGGTTGTTTAGGCTACCCTAATAAAACACAGTGAGTTAGCATAACTCTCTGTCTCAGTTCCTTCATCCATAAAGAATACTACAGGGCGCCTGGGTGGCTCAGTGGGTTAAAGCCTCTGCTTTCAGCTCAGGTCATGATCTCAGGGTCCTGGGATGGAGGCCCGCATCGGGCTCTCTGTTCGGCAGGGAGCCTGCTTCCCCCTCTCTCTCTGCCTGCCTCTCTGCCTCCTTGTGATCTCTCTCCCTCTGTGAAATAAATAAATAAAATCTTTAAAAAATAATACTACAACCTTCGTTATTCCGTAGCATTGTCATTTATTGAGATGCTTACACACAGTCTTACATTTTTAAATAAGGAAATCAATCCCTATTTTATTATATTTTAGATAATATTAATGGCTACCTAGATATTAATACATTCCTTATAAGAAATGCTAAAATTCTATTCAATGATTCTACACTGCTTAATGATTTTAAAAAGGGAATAAATTGAAGTTGTGAGTGGGTTTAACAAGATCACATATGATTTCATCTCTGAGGGGCTTTCTTTTATCTTCTCCCATAGTTGCTTCCAATATGCTTTTTCTCTATTTTTAATTTTGCCTTATTTCTTTGGCTTGTTTCCTCTATCATCCATCTTTAATTTTTTTTGCACTTTCCCCTCATTTATCTTTATTTTGTTTTTCCATCTCTTTTCCTTGTTTCCATCACCTCCATTTGTTTCCCAACTATCTAGCCCTGACCCTGTTTTGGTACACAAGAAGTAAGAGAATCATCACAGGTCCGTGACTGAAATGCAGATTGACTACACATTGATTTTTTTGGATAGTGTACACTGGAGAGAGTAGAGGCAATCAACCAAAGCGCAGCTACCTACATATATTTTGTTATAGTTTCCATGGAGTGAAGGGCCCCTGATGATTTAGAATAGATTCCTTCCTTATTCTGTTTGAGTATTCATCCTGAAATGTGATAAATATATTTTACCAGAAGGGCTGGTGCTTTCCTATTACAAATACATAGAAAAATTGAGAAACAAAAAACTACTTTTAAGGTAGATATTACTTGATTTGCAATGTCTCCCAGGGTATCAGTGTCCTGAAAAGAGGGAAATTATCAAAAGTCACTCACACACCCTGAAAGGAAAAATGGTCTGTTTTAGCTCTTAGATTTCAGACTATTTTGCCATGTACCACTTTCGATTTTCATGTTAACTTGTACTTCCTATCCGAATTCCACACTGTCCTGTAGTAATATTTCATCTCTCTACCATGAAGTGCTATTTGTTTACTTCAACCAGTACTTGTGACAAACTTACTATGTGCCACTCCGCCAAGTCTGGGAATACTAAGAGTTCTTAAATTCAGCTCAGAGGAGGCTGCAGACATACAAAGACATAATTAGAAAACAGGGTGGGTACATAATTTGTGAGTACAGAGGAGGGATGCAGGAAAAGGTTTCAGGCTTGAATATGATAGAGTTGATTTGTTACTGTATTATTTCCACCCCTCATTCCTCCTCAGGCACCACTTGAGGTCTTAATGACTTGCTGACCACATTCTGAACCTCCAAAGTTAAAATATTTTTATAGCACCTCAATTCTGCACACCCTGAAATTCGTCTGGTCTTTAGAACCCAGTTCTCCAAAGTAAGAAGTAGAAACTTGCTCTCTGAGAATTTTTGGTGTTTGGACTCTTCTTGAAATTTGCTACCACTCTGAGTTGCTAGTAATGTGACAAGCATCTTGTTTTTCTTCTAAGTGTTTGGTACAGGAGGAGGGTTCATATAGCTCTTTCTTTTCCTATTTCTTCTGTGAACCTGTTTCATTGCCCAAATCATTTAGGCAAATATTAAAAACACAGTCTCCACCACTAGCCTGTTTACCACTAGAAGCCAGGACTGATTCAGCTGTCTTATTAAAGGGAAGCTGTGCTACACATTTTGGCCTTATTCTTCAACTTTGATTAAGCAAAATAAATATGCTCAATCATTTCTCAAATTAATATTTAAAGAGATGCTTCTGTCCTTCTTCGATCTCTTTGTTCTTACTTTTTTTTGCTATCTCACTGTAATATTAGTCTGTAATTTCCTTATAATGTTCTTGTCTGGTTTTGGTGTCAGGGTGAGGCTGGCCATGTAAAATGAGTTTAGAAGTGTTCCCTCCTCTTCTGTTTTGGAAAAGTTTGAGAAGAACTGCTATTAGTTTTTCATTAAATGTTTGGTAGAATTCACCGTCTGGTCCTTTTCTTTGTTGGGAGGTTTTGATTACTGCTTCAATATCCTTACTAGTTAGTAGTTGTTCTGTTCAGATTTTCTGTTTCTTCATGGATCAGTCTTGGGAGGTTGTTATGTTGGTAGGATTTCATCCATTTATTCTAGATTGTTTCATTTGTTGGCATATAATTGTTCATAGAAGTTTCTTATGATCCTTAGTATTCCTGTAAGTAGCTAGAATGTCTCCTTTTTCATTTCTCATTTTACTTATATGAGTTTTCTCTATTTTTTTCTCAAGGTAACACAAGGTCATTTATCTTTTCAAAGAAAAAAAGCTCTTAATGTCATTGATCTTTTCTATTTTCCTTTTGGTCTCCATTTCATTCTATTTCTCTCTAATCTTTGTTACTCTCTTCTTTGTGCTAAATGTGACCTTGGTTGGTTATTCTTTTCCTAGTTCCTTGAGCTGCAAAGTTAGGCTGTTGTTTTTTGGGTTTTTTTTTTTTTTGAGATTCTTCTTGTTCTTTTATATTTTAATCATAAAATAGAACTTTTAGAACTTGTAGAACTGCTTTCGCTATATCCTGTAAGCTTTGGTATGTTAGGTTTCCATCTTCATTTGTCTCAAGAGATTTTTTGATTTTCCCATAATTTCTTCTTTGACCCATTGGTTGTTGTGGAACACGTTGTCTAATCGCCACATAATTGTGAAATTTCCTGTTTTCCTCTTTTAATTGATTCCTAGTATCCTATCACTGTGGTTGGAAAAGATGCTTGATGTGATTTGAATCTTCTTAAATTTATTAAGACTTGTTTTGTGACCTAACATACGATTGATTTTGGAGAATGTTTCATGGTCACTTGAAAATAATGTATATTCTGTGGTTGCTGCCTTGAATGTTATGTATATATCTGTTAGGCCCATCTAGTGTAATGTGTAAGTTAAGTCCAATGTTTCTGTATTGATTTTCCATCTGAAAGATCTATCCATCATTAAAGGTGGAGTATTGAAATCCCCTACTATGATTGTATTGCTGTCTATTTCTTTCTTCAGATCTGTTAATATTTGCTCTCTATATATTTAGGTGCTCTAATGTTGGGTATATAAATATTTACAAGTGTTCTATCTTCTTGTTATAATGACCCCTTTATTATTATATAATGGCCTCTTTTGTCTCTTGCTACAGTTTCTGGCTTAAGTCAGTTTTGTCTCATATAAATAATGTACCACATGTGTGTACTTCTAGAGAGATACTGGTGGTCTTGTTTTATTGTTGAAGTGAGCCAGGAGGATAATGTGGGGGAAGTGCTCACCAGCTTCCTCAGTCTCTGGGGAGGACTGCAGCCAGCCCCTACATATACACTGAATTAGAAAGCAGAGCTTAAGCAGCATATCCTAAGTATGCAGTCAAACTTCTTTTAGGGAAATACCAAGAGATGGGCATTTTCACCTGTTACTTCTAAACTGAGCCTTGGGGAGATAACCACAGCAGATACTTGCAGGCCTGTTCAGAAATGCTTCTTTGCTTGTTATAGTCTTTTGGGTCTCATGGATGCAACGCCTATTGGCTTTCAGAGCTAGATGCCTTGGGAGCCCATCATTTGGATGAAAATCTTAGAAGTTGGGATGCTAGATGTTTGGCCCAAACTCTTTGCTCTTCATGAAGAAGCTGTGAATTGTGATTTACCTTTTTTTTTTTTAAAGATTTTATTTATTTATTTGACAGAGGGTGAGAGATCACAAGTAGGCAGAGAGGCAGCAGAGAGAGAGGAGGAAGCAGGCTCCCCACTGATCAGGGAGCCTGATGCGGGACTCGATCCCAGGATCCTGAGATCATGACCTGAGGTGAAGGCAGAGGCTTTAATCCACTGAGCCACCCAGGTGTCCGTGATTTACCTTTTGATTGTATGATGCTGTGTGTATGGAATGTATGAAATGTATGAATTGGTCAGTTACCTTCTGGATTTCTTTCTGAGGTCATTGTTCCATGTGTAGCTCTACATTCAGTGTGTCTGTAGTAGGAAGGAAGTTCAGGAGTCTCCTTTGTCACCATCTCGGTCTGTCCTTCTCTCAGCATACACTGTTAAATATATATATTCATTATTCATTTCACTCTTTTTTTTTAAATTTTATTTTTATTCTTTGCCCAAGGGGTACACTCTTATAGGATAGTTAAAACAGTTACCAGTTTACCAAAGAGAAAAGTTTTTACTTTCCTCTGAAGTTGGAAATGTCAAATAGTTTGTCATTGTGGAGTAACAAACTGAACTTCAATTGTTGAAACTTGATTTAATGGAATATAGATCCATGACGAAGCAGATATGTTTCNGGACCCTGAAATCATGACCTGAGCCGAAGGCAGAGGCTTTAATCCACTGAGCCACCCAGGTGGCCGTGATTTACCTTTTGATTGTATGTTGCTGTGTGTATGGGTTTTATGGAGAGATTGGGTATTGGCCTTTCCTACTTGTTTCAATGTGGATATTTTCTCATTCACCTGAAATGTATGAATCGGTCAGTTACCTTCTGGATTTCTTTCTGAGGTCTTTGTTCCATGTGTAGCTCTACATTCAGTGTGTCTGTAGTAGGAAGGAAGTTCAGGAGTCTCCTTTGTCACCATCTCAGTCTGTCCTTCTCTCAGCATACACTGTTAAATATATATATTCATTATTCATTTCACTCTTTTTTTTAAATTTTATTTTTATTCTTTGCCCAAGGGGTACACTCTTATAGGATAGTTAAAACAGTTACCAGTTTACCGAAGAGAAAATTACCCTGCGATTGAAATGTGCAGGTTTGATCCTAAGAAATGTGATTTTGAATCCTTAATTACTATGAAAACATAGCTTTAACAATATACTAGGAACAGAAAGAGAGAGAGGAAGAATACTTGCTGTCCCAGATTAGTTTTGTCAACAGCCTTGCCCAACAATGGAAGGGAAGATGCCACAATCAGCTGTATTTCCTACCCAGCATATATGTTATATAAACCTATGTTAAATAGTAATATTCAGACAGCAGGCAAGAAGTGGATAACTCATTTCTTTTCTTTCATGGCACAGCAGGCTTCTATGAACATGATTACCAAAAATTATAGAGGCCTTACCAAATTAGGTATTGTAGGTTCAGGACCAGGACAAAGTGTGGAGGTAAAGAATGCAATGAAAAAATTCAAAAACTGCAACACAGCAAACCTAACCCTATTTTTTTTTAAAAAAACTAACAAATTAAAAGAATATAAAGTATTTACTTTCCTCTGAAGTTGGAAATGTCAAATAGTTTGTCATTGTGGAGTAACAAACTGAACTTCAATTGCTGAAACTTGATTTAATGGAATATAGACCCATGACAAAGCAGATATGTTTTGTAACATGATTTATCAAATGCACCATATCCTTGTTATTCAAAGATGTCTGTGGATGGAGTAGTAGAATAAACCTTACGTGACAGTTTGTAAGAAAGCATGTATACACTCAGGTGGCAACTGAGCCTTACTGAATCAGAATCTGTTTCAACCAGATTCCCAGGAGATTCATATTCACGTTCAAGTTTGTATGCACAATAAAGAAAAAGTCGTGCTAATTTTTATCATAAATCCTATGCTTCCTAAACTATGCTCTTCACCCTAATATATAAATTCTAGCCATATTGTTCACACCATTCTTTCTGTCTATAACAGAACTTTTCCCTTTATTTTATTGATAAATTTCATTCATCTCATTAAACCTAAGTTCAACATTCCTTCCTTGGTAAGCCATTTGGACCCTGGTCAAAGTTAGTCATTCACGTGTTTACGTGTCTATAAAGCATAGTATAGGTAGCTCTAGCAATGTGATTCCATTGTGTTGTGATTCTTTGAGATATTATCTTCCACCTCAGGAAATTACTCTTCTTTTGAAGATCTTGATATTGCCTTTGCTTTCCTGGGACTTAGTACAATGTCTGACAATGTATATACTGTTAGATGTAAATTAATGAATATTTTCTTTTTTTAAAGTGATACATTTTTTAGCATGATGTAGTTTTTCATTTTCCTATATCTGAGGTGTGATTCAATTTGATCATTCAATTATTTCTTCGACATACACAAAATGTTATAATAAGGAATTCTGGTAGAAGGTTAGGTTTTGTTCTTTTATTTAGTTGTTCTATTATTAAATGAACCCACATGATTGAAGCTTTATTTTGAAGGAATAGGACATAAATTAGGAGATTTTGTGGCTATTTTGGAGCCATATTGCCTTGCTATGGATGTGGCTACTACATGTCTTTTAAATTACATAGACTATAGGCTTGGGTAAATAACTCAGACATCACTGATAAGTATTAAAATGGAAAGACAGGAATTTACGTCTTCTTTCCCATTAACCTCGTTCTACACCCAAGAGGTAGCTATGTTAACGGTTTGGTGTGTACCCTTCTTCACTTCTTCTTCTTTTTTTTTTTAAGATTTATTTATTTATATTTGAGAGAGTGAGAAAGTAGGGGGAGGGACAGAGGGAGAGAGAAAGAGAGAGAGAGAGAGAGAATCTCAAGCAAATTCCCCACTGAGTGTGGAGTGTAATGTGGGACTTGATCTCATGACCCTGAGATCAAGACCTGTGCCAAAGTCAAGAATTGAGGTCTTAACTGACCCCACCCAGGTGCCCTTTTCCTCACTTTTTTTTATATGCACTGATAAATATAGGTATCAGTCACATACAAAACGTTATTATTGACTAACATAATTGTGCTATTTCTTTTATCTTTATTATATGTTTCTCCAAGTTTTATGTTTCTCTTTTACATTTGTTTATAATGTTTTTTGCTATATGGAATTCTAAATTTTTTAGGTATTAGATTATGTTAATGTTTACCTTTATGGCATCTGGTTTTATTTTTTTTTGATCTTTGAGTCTGACTGCCAAAGTTTTACCCCACTGAACTTTAATGACAGAGATGGTGTCTATTTTATTTAATACTGACTTAAAATCACCTAACAAGGGTGTTGGCACATAATAAAGACTTAATAGATACTCTGGATTGACTCTATATTTCTATTAAATGAGTTTCACCAGTTGAGCTCACTTTAAATTCCACACCAAATCTCACTCTTTTAAATTCTATGGAGCCTTGAAATATTAAGAACCCTTGAAATGATTAAGCAAAACCTCTATAATTAAGGTAAGTTTTATTATCCATCATTTTGAAAATTATATCTTAATCCATATCAGAACAAACTTATCCTTCAAGCTTTGAAAGTATGATTCTGTTCTGAGTGAGCTTATTATCAGAATTCTTAAATGAGAGGCCAGATACCTACACAAAACTATTTACAGCCTAACTCTCATGCTGTGAAATAAAATTATAATGTAAGACTGATTTCATTTTCTTGCATTTGGAAACCCATGATTTTTTTAAATATAAGAGGATTAATAGCTAATGCTATTATTAAAACATAATAGGAAAACCAATAGCTATTATTTAAACATAATTATTAAATTATTTTATAAACATTATTTAAACATAAACTTTAATTTTTAACCACTGATAAATATCATGATACATTGCTGTAATTGCCCACTGCTGTTCAAGGTTAACACCACTATTCAATGGTAAATAGAGGGTAGGGATTGAAGTTTGTATGAAGTATGGGAGAAACTTCTCTCCACTGACTTGAAAATTCTCCCACCAATACTTATTTTTTGAAATTATTATTTTTGTGTTTTTAGTTCAGGATACCATTTCCAGTTATTCACATTCATAGCTGTAATACTATGAATATTTTATTTATTTATTTAAAAGACAGTGTGAGAGAGAGAGAGAGAGAGAGAGAGAGAGAGAGAGAGAGAGTGCTGGGGTGGGGAAAAGAGAGGGGCAGAGGAAGAAGAAGAGGCAGAAGCAGACTCCCTGCTGAGCAGAGAGCCTGACTCGGGCCTCAATTCCAGGAACTTGAGATCATGACCTGAGCTGAAGGCAGATGATTAACTGAGCCATCCAGGTGACCCATTGCTGTAATACTATTAAACTGCTCCACGTGACTGCCACCACACTCGATGGGCTCCATATGTCAGCTCATTAATCTTTACAACAAACTTAAGTGATAAGAGTTTCCATATCATTTGACATTTGAAGAAACTGATGTTTGAAGATATTAGGCAACTTGCCCAAGGTTACATAGTAAGTAAACGGAAGACCTAGAAGAGAAACTCATCTCTGTTTCACTGCATACTCCACGGTTTTTGCTTTATACTTCCAAGAGTTTCTGTTATCCCTGTAGTGGTGAATTTAATTCTTTGCCAATCCAGAATGAAGACAGGTCTGGCATTTTTGAAATGGTTACTTGTGTCATAGCTTGTGTCATGGGACAGGTTTGATGCATAGAAGGAGGCCCAGCGATGGCTGGTAGAATCCGGCGTGGTGAATAATGTGAAATATTCTACGTCAATGCCATACACGTGTAATCAAAGAAAAAAAATCATGACATATTTGGTTGGAATTAACTCCTGTTGTTTAATTTATTGAGTTCTGCAACAAGTTGTTGTGGGGACTTTTTACAAAACTAAATAATCTAAGCAATTTGAGTCAATGCAGAAGCAGATTATGAATAAAGATATTGGAAAGTACTATAATTCCCAGGTTTTGAAACTAGATTTGAAACAAGATTTCCTAAATCACTAAGATTCCAGGAATCCCCAATATGTTTTCGTATCACATTTAGCACCATGTATTTCCTTCTAGAAAGAATGAAGAGCAATGATATCATTCTGTAAGCAATGAGTATTGATTGGCTATCTATTAAGCTACAGCATTGTGTTAAAATCTGGATAAGCAGTGACTGAGATGGGCACAGGTCCAGGACTCATGGCACTTTTAAGATGAAATGAGAAAAAATAGCATGATAGTAACTGTTATAAGAGAGCAACAGTAGAGTTTTCTCAGAACACACCGCATTTCTCTTGTAAGAAGCCAAAAAATGTCTGATGTACCATTGACTTAATAACATTCAAAACTTTTGGAATACAGAAAAAGTACTCTATTGAATGCACATGTCATTTGGAAGATGAATCCTGATTTTAGAGATGTTTGAAGGTGTCTAAGAATTGAGGACATTAGGGAAATCTTCCATGATGAATTCCATGGGAATTGATACTTAGAGACCAGAAGGATGACTAAAAGCTAACGGGGCAAAAAATTGAGGAAGGAATGTAGCAGGCAAAAGCAATGATTTAGGTAATGTTCTTAAGGTCAAAAAGGCAGTGAGTTCACTGGCACTAAAGGCTAGGCAACTCTCAGGACTGGTCATCAGTAACATTTGCAGGTAAGTTTGACTAGCATGTGAGGGCTCAGTATATGAAAAGCTTGTAAATCATGACATGAATTTCAGACACAATCCACCAAAGGGTTTCAAGGAGGGGAATGGTATGATCTGACATCTATTAAAAATATTCTAACTCCAATGTGAAGAGAAAACTAGACTAGGACAAAAATCAGTGTGGGAAGTGTCAATATTAACAATGCCTACAATACTACTATGCATTTAGTAGGTGTTGAATACCTATCTGTTGACTGGATGATTGGCTGAGTGGCTATTCTTGTTGAAAAGCGAGGAGTTGGAATAGCTACTTGGAGAGCTCTTTACAAGAGATTTTAACTGTGAATTCAACAGTTTTCAATTTTATTTATTTATTTATTTTTAAGTACTAGGAGTCAGTACTTTTAGGCCAAATCAACCGCTGGCTGACTTTTATATGTTCCATGAGCTAAGAATGGCTTTTACATGTTTAAAGGGTTGGAGAAAAAATAGAATGAGACTTTATATGGCCCACAAATCTTGAAATATTTACTATCTGCATTTACTACCTGGCTCTTTACAGAAGTAGTTTACTTACCCCTGTTCTATAGAAACAGGTAATGTGCCACCTCTGTAAACATTCTCTAGAATAGTGATGATATTGATGTGCTTTTAAAAATGTTTGGCTACTTGTATGCTGAGTTTTTATTGCTCTTCCTGTCAGTGTTATGATATAGCTGCTGCTTTTAAAATATCATTTTACCTAAATTATTTCTCATTTATTTATATTAGCTTTTCAAAAAACAGGGAGGTGAATTGGGTCACTTACTTTATCTCTTTTTGGGCTGATAGGATTTTATAATAATATGACCAGGTTTAAGCTATGAAACCTTACTATAAAAAAAATGTGGGAAAAGAGAAATGAAACTGACACCTCTTAAATTTGCCTTTTTTCATAAATTAACTATTTTATTTTCAACACAATGCCTGAACAAAGTGAAAGTGTAGTTGTTTTTCATTACCTTTTTAGTTCATCCAGTATAATTCCTTATACATCATAGGTATCAAATAAATGACTAAGTAAATGAAAGAAAGAAAGAAAGAAAGAAAGAATGAATGAATGAATGAATTAGTTGGAGTATTTTCGTTCAGAGAGGTTAAGAAACTTAATCCTAGTCATATAAATAGGAAGTGATATAATTAAATGCTTTGACCTAGGGCTTCTCCCTAAAGCCCATAACACTTTTGTGGTGTTCAAATATGGATGTCTTTTATCTTAGGGTTTCCTTAAAGAACATGATAAGTATGTTATGTTCAATTATTCCTGATATTAACATTTAATATTTACTGAGGGAGGACATCGTTATAAGGACAAATATATGAATTTAAAACTGCACAGAAGTGTATGGAGTAGGTAATATGATAGCCTCAATTTTAGAAGCTAGAAATGGGGGCAAAGAGGAACAAGGCATTGTCCCAAATCAACTCACACAGTTTTGATATGAACATGTTGTGTTGTCAGAGCTCTCATCCACGGTAGTATGCAACTGAATACTTTAGTGTAGACACTTACTGTTTTGTTTCTAGCACTCTGCTAGGTAATGTTTGCCTAATGATTAGCCTTCCTACATAACCATAGTGTAGGTCAGCATAATTTTCCTCTTTTGGAAGCTGTGCAATGAGTTTATTTGTAAATCAATACAAATTCTATGGAGGATGAAATTGAAACTTAGAGGTTAAGTCATGTATTTACAAAAGCATATTAGTATGAGTAAAGTGGATTTGCGGAGTCATGATCTCTAGGAATCTTCTTAAAGAAATATCTTGTATCTTTTTCTCACATTAAATTTTCAACTTGATGACAAAATGTACATTTGATAATTAATAAAGTATACAATATTTGAAGAGCGCACAGTTTCAAAGTGATGGTAGGTAAATAACCAGCCACTTTCACCAAAGGTCATTTTAATTTTTGTGTGAATGATAAAACCAATTATGTAGCATAAAGTATCTTTATTTTAGCACTGACAAAGTTATTTGGTGATACAGAAGGTACACAGGCAATAAATTGCAGAGATACAAATGTTTTATACTGTTTGTATGTGTGCACGTCCAATTTATACAGTGCCTACATATATAGATTAGACCAATACATAGTAAAATGTACCTGAGCTAGATTTCTGAGTACCGATCATACATAGAAAGAGTGCATTTATATTACTATCCCCAGAAAACCATTAAAAGGTTGGAAAAGGGAATTTTAAGAGACATAAATCAGTAAGGTCAAAATAAGGGAGATAAGAGAAAACAAAAATAAAATATGGAAGCAAAACTTCAGCTAAAAAAGTGGTCCCTGAATTATGAGAAAAAGCAGTATCTCAGGATGGCAAGGTGAAAGCTAAAAAGTGATCCAATTCATTCCACAGAATCTTTAAAAATTTCAGATATTAGTAGCACTAACTATTTTTAAAATTGAGATTATTGTCTGGAAGTCTGAATAAGGAACAACGAGACACCAAAATAGTCTCTTTGGCTTCTACCTATTCTATATGAATGGATCAACACAATGTAGCATAGTCAGATAATAGAATATAATTTGGCAATAAAAAGGAATGAAGTACTGTTACATGCTATGGCATGAGCCTGGGAAATGTTATGTTAAGTGAAAGAAGCCATTCACAAAAGACCACATATTTTATGACTTCACTGATATGAAATGTACAAATTAGAGACATCTCTGGAGATAGAAAGATTAACATTTGCCAAGGGTGGGGAACAGGAGCAATGGAAAGTAATTGCTAAAGGGTAAAGAGTTTCCTTCTCAGGAGACAAAAATGTTTTAAATTTAGATTTTGATAGATGCACAATTCTGTGAACATAGCCAAAAAATATTGACTTGTAAGCTTTAGGTGGATGAATAATGAAGGTATTTGAATCATATCTCACCAAAGCTGTTAATAACAACACAAATAAAAAGCCTGAACATTTGTTCTGTGGAGAAGGTAAAGCTAAGCGTCTTTGAACTAAGAACAAAATTAGTACAGTTGAGGGTACAAAACCTTTTTGAAAATAAAGGATCAAGCGAATACTCATATACCGAAGTCCAGTACTCGCCAGCCTTTTCTAATCACTTAGCTCTACAATGGCATCCAATCGTGTCGTCTCCTGAGATCTTCTCAGGGCATCTGATCAGCCCCAAAGGAACTACCTACAGAGAGGAAGGAACATCAGGGATTCCCTGAACATTCATCAACCTGACTGCCTTACAGTGAAGGCTAAATTGATCGATTGCATTCACCACATACATTTAAAACTCCCCATTAGCTTTTAATTAACACACTTAAAAATGAGTGGACAACTGAGTATCCGAAAGAGCTGAGAAAAGACCTAACAAATGCACAAGATAAAACAAACAAACAAACAAACAAACTAAACAAGACAAAGATCACAGAGGGTTTAAAAACCCCATAAAACTGTTACTGATACCTCTGGAGAAATAAGAAAATATGTTGCATCCATGAAACTCATACAAGAATTCAATTAAAAATCATTTTGGAAATGAATAACATGAGAGTAGAAACGAAAAATTCACAAAAAGGTAGTTAACAAAAGGTAGAGGACATTTCCCTAAATCTTCCAAGAATTAAAAGAAAAAATCTCTGGGGCACCTGGGTGGCTCAGTCCGTTAAGTGTCTGCCTTCAGCTTAGGTCATGATCTCAGGATCCTGGGGTGGAACCCTCCATCAGACTCCCTGCTCAGCGGGGAGTCTGCTTCTCCATCTCCCTCTGCCCCTTCCTCTGCTCACTCTGTCTGTCTGTCTCTCTCTCAAATGAATAAATAAAATCTTAAAAAAAAATCTCAAATAGAGAGTATGGAACGTTTAAGACATTTAGAGTATCCATCAAAAGTTTATTACATGAATCCAAGAAGCAGAGAAAATCACTGAAATAATTCAAGAAAATATTCCAGAACTGAAGGATAGTGAGGGTAAATGCTTGTAGACAGGGGATCAGTTAAGTAAAAGAGATGAAAAAGAAGAGTTAGAGATCCAACCTCTTCTTTCAGGTAGGTGACAAGCACAGGCAGTGGATTCAGTGCATAAGACCACAGGCCTAGAGTTAGTTGGGTGGCAGAAAAGTGAGGGTGGGGTAGGTTGGGGAAGAAGGACTTAAAGAAGCGATGGAAATAAAAACAACTTGTCTTGGTGGAGCTGACTCCCTGGCCTTGAGATACGGGGATAAATTGGGGGGAAATGCAAAGCAAAACAAAACAAAACCAACCCTCTATTTAAGAAAAATTCGTGGGAGGCAGTATCATTAAAGGACAGCCAGATTTTTTAAAAAAGATTTTATTTATTTATTTGACAGAGAGAGATCACAAGTAGACAAGAGAGGCAGGCAGAGAGAGAGAAGCAGGCTCCCTACTGAGCAGAGAGCCCGAAGTGGGCCTCGATCCCAGAACCCTGAGATCATGACCTGAGCCGAAGGCAGAGGCTTAGCCTACCCAGCCACCCAGGCACCCGGACAGTGGAATTTTTAAGACAAGGAGGTGAAGGGAATTCTTGGGGGCTACTTGGAAAGACTTTAGTGTAAGGAAAGGCACTAGAGGACTAGGTGAGATTACAGCGTGTGCCAAACATTGCAGAGATGTATGTTAAAATGGTTATGGATGATTTGGTGAGCCTGGAGCTTGTAGTAATGATTGAAGTAAACAAAACGGACCTATACTTTTGATAGTTTCTTAGAGAAGGGTGAGCAAACAGGGTGGTGGTCTGGAATGTTTTCTTCAGTGATTTATGGGATACTTAATCACAGAAATACTTGCATGATTCTATGGCACTGTTAGAACAGCTATGCCGTAAGGTTTCATGTGCATTTATGACCACATTTAAGGAAGCATAAGGATAATAATTCTGCCTTTTGTCCCTTCTCAGTTAAAACCTACTTTTCCTCTGTTGGGAACACTGACTGTATTGGGAATATTAATTCCAGCTGTGTATTTTCTTACTCTACTCCAGAGTTCTCAGCACAATACCATGCCACCAGTGTTAAGGATGATTTAGGCAATTACTTTTGAAGAGATGAATAATACATATATATATGTGTATATATATATGTATATATACATATATACACACATATATATATACACATACACACATATATATGTATANAGTGTTAAGGATGATTTAGGCAATTACTTTTGAAGAGATGAATAATACATATATATATGTGTGTATATACACATACACACATATATATGTATATATGTTTATGTTTATGTTTATATTTATATTTATGGTATTTGGCAAAAAGATTTCAGAACTTGATATAGAATTATGGAATTAAGTGGGATTTTATCATGTCCTCAATTCTTAATTTTTAAATAGACATTTCCATAACCCTAAAGAACATCTAAATATTTTGTGAGCAAGGTGGAAATAATTACTCAGAAGAAGCAGATACGTGATAAGAGAAAACAAATGAGCAGACTAATACAATAATCTGATAAATAATCAAAGATGACTTCATAGAATAATGATCATGTTTTATAATTCATGAGGATGAAGCCAATAATGGGGATGGTATAAAAATAGGAAAAGAAAATGTTCAGATTCCGACCTTGAATTTTGATTACCATAAGTGTGCTAACTAAAATATTCTGCAATATTAATCTGTTACCAAAGATGTACATTTTTTGAAAGAGTTTTAAAATTTTATTGAAAAAATATGGAATGATAGTATACTCATTTAATAATTATTTTGGACTTATGATAGTTTATTCTTAAATCATTAAATATGAATACTTTATTTCCCAAGTAGAATATCTCTTAAAACTAGAAATATGTATCCTAGCTATTTTAGGGCTCCTTAAATTCAAGATATCTGAATATATAAGCCAGTAATTTTGTTGCTTATTCATTCAATTGTTAATTCATTAAAGACATATTCATTGACCATCTACGGTGTTAGGCAGTGGGAATAGATATAAAGATAAGAGTATCCTCTGTTTTCATGAATATTAGTTATGCAACTAAAATATATATTGTTTGAAATTTTGGATCACTGAAAAAATAAAATAAAACAAAAAAAACCAGAAAAAAACAAAAAAAACAAAACAAAACAAAAAAAAGAGGTTTTAAAAATGAGGAAGAATCAGGTTGATTTTGGAGATGCAATTATTAGAATTTATTTTTTATCTTGTCTTAGTTTATCTTGATTTTTGATTAAGCTAAAATTTGACTCAAATTTCACTCTCTACTAATGGTTAATTTTTTTTTCCTTTTAAACAACAGCATTCTGCCTTGGGGCAAACTATTCATTTAATTCCTTATCATTGTGGAAATTCTAACCATGAACAAGATAAAATAAATCACAATACTACTTAGGCATACCATCGTAATGTTTATAAAGCAGAAGAGAAAAGCAAGTTATACCTGAATTTGAAATGTTCATGACAAGAAAACGTAAAATAAATATGAAGTTATTAAACTCTCATGTTTGAGGAAAAGAATTATAGATGTAGAACAAACTTAGTTTTAGATAAGTCTATACCATTTTAATTTAAGATCTTGAAAATGTTATTACTTTTTATATGATGAATTTTATAATGGTCAATATGTAGAACTTGAAAAATAGAGAATAGTACAAAAAGAAAAATGATTTTTGTAATTCTTCAAACCTCTCATAGTCATTGAATATATTTTTCTGTTTCCTTTGAGAATTTTTTAGTAAATGTTTATGTGAGTATACAGAAGCATATTTTATGTAAGTGTAAACATATACTTAGTTTTATATCCTGAAGTTTTCAGTGTAGATATATATGAAGAGTTTTTCAAATCATTAGGACTTTTAAAAATATATCTAAAATGATTGCAGAATATTCCGTTTTTTAGCTATCTCTAATACATCCATCATTTTAGGGGATATATCTAATGTGGTTATTGTAGGCATATTCACAATATTAAGCAAAATGTGTTTTTAGCCTTTGATCCAAGGATGAGGTCATATGCTGTATTTCTTGTATTGTAACTGATGGCCAAAAGAAGGTGATGCATGTGCTCTTGAACTTATCTGTGCAGTCATTAATTACATAATCTAACACTGGCTATGTATCTGAGAATGAATGTTTCCTGTCAGCTGTACAGAGAATAAACTCATCTCTGATTTATCATTGATCCTTTTCTAACCACAAGTTATACATCAGTGTTATTGTCTCAGCTGTTATTTCTGAAATATTTTATTATGTGAGCATCTCATCTAATTAGAGCATATTGTTAGCTTTGGAATTTGGAAAGGGTAGCAATCTACTTAATTCTCTCCAGGAAGATCTCAGAACTTTAGGCATGGAACAGTAAGTAGAAGAAAAACTTAGAGCCTGTGGTTCTATGGATAGTCCTGACTTTAAATCCCTTCAGAAAAAAAAAAAAATCCCTTCAGAATCACAGTCTGTTGACTCTGAGCAGTTCACTTACTGTCTTTAAAGTCAGTTCCATTCACTGTAATATCCACATATCTACAGGTAGCTTTTGTAGAGAGCACTATAAAAACAATCATTGTAATTCTTTATAACACTGGCTGACACACAAAAGAGACGTAACAAGTAGCAATAATTATGTTTAGCGTGATTAGGATCTATAGGGATTAGGCCTACTTTCTGGAACTCAACATCAGATCAGTTACAGATGAGAGACCATAAGAGGATACTGTAGAAAGACAAATGGTTCCCTGTGAGGATGGTAATGAAATCTATGACTGTGTCATTTTATAGCAATATCACTCTTCTTCTAAATCTCACTCAATAGCAAATCAGCGAGACAGACAATTTTAATTAGATGGGCCCCAAGGAAGGTAATAAATGGTTGTTCACAAACACTCCCAGTGATTTTCATGAGATAAAAATAAATCTGTGGAACTGGACTTCTTTTTTTGGGTGGTTCTCACAGATGGGCAGTTGATTAGGTTACATTGGTCAGCAAAGGCTAATAGTCTTCAAGGGAAGCTATGGGGACCTCCCTTAGAGAATAATGAAGCCCACTGGAGTGGTTCAGACCAGCATGTGTCAGAAATCTGTATCTTCACTTATGACAAAACATAGCTGTCTAGTATTACTAAGCATAAAGGGGTATGTATTTGTTTACTGTCTTTATGGAGTTTCTTTAGTTTTCTTTAAAATTGGGATGAAGAGTAATAAAATGAATCTTGTCTATATTTTTACTAAAAATTTGATAATTGATGGGTTTGTACAGTTAGCTTTCACTGATGCAGCTACTTTAAAATAACACATGCAATCAAAATGAAAATATAGATTTTTAAGGTAAACATGTGAATATACAAACTTTTATTCTAATTTAGTAACACTGGGCACATACAAATATTTTAAAAACAAGATTTCTTTTAAAAATAAATCAAAAATTTTCAGCTTTAGGTACTTAAAAGACCATTAGTTCTTAGTTAATTAAAATAGTGTAACAAGCAAGTTTTAGCTCAGATTGTGGAAGACACAGAAAAAACATTCCTTCTTTTTTCTTGTTATGGTTTGTGTATGATAAAGCTAGTGTTTATCTCTAATTCCAGAGTAACACCGCTAGCTGCAAAAGCAAAAGGAAACTAAAAAAAGCTAAATGTTTTCTTCAGACTAATTGCACTTTCAACCAAGCAATCCCTTGGGGCACTAGTGAAAGAAGTAAAATTTACATGAACAGCTAACGTTTTGCCATTGAAGGTATGGATATATATATATACATATATATATGTATACATATACATATACATGTATATACATATATATATATACACACACACATCTACTTTGCGTATGTATGCCATAAAAGAAAAAATTGCACATATAAATAGAATTCTTTCATTTTGAGCCAACAAGGTCTAATTTATTATTATTTGCATGGAAGTTAGCTGATGTTGACTTTTGCACAATGTATGAAGATAGATATTGCCCAAATTCATTGTTGAGAATGCTATTGCAACAAAAATGTTCAAATTTAAAGTACAAAACATTTCAAAGCCCTAAATATTATAAGTGCTTATTTTATTATAAAGAATTCACATTTTATTTATAAGCCAGTAATATGTTTTACTAAAAATTCTTCCATGATACTTTATTAAATTCAGGACAGTAGTAGGTTCCACAGTTAGTTGAAATAAATTAATTCATAACTCATTCACATATCTGTATGTGGGGGGAGCTATTATGTGTCAGTGACCTTTTTAAGTGAAAAAAATTAAGATAGTATCTAGCATATTAAAAAAACTAGCTATCATTTATTTGGCATCTAGTATTTTAAAATTATTCATCCGTTGTGAATACAGTAGCAGTGTTGATAATTAGTGGCAGTAGAGCAAAGTAGTGAAGCATATGCGTTCTTGAACCAGACTAATGATTTTTAATGCAGGTTTCCCCCTTGCTAGAGATGAAATCTTGTTTCTGGCAGCTCTGTGACTTGCTTTTCTCATCTATATAATGGAGAAAAAAAATGCCACCTATGTCCTCAGATTGTTGTCAAGATTAAAAGAAGTAATGCATGTAAAATATTTTTAAAAGTATCTGGGACACGAATTTTTCATGTATTATAGAAATTATGATTCTTCCTGAATGGTAGAAATAATTGCTCTTGAATCCTAAATATGGGGGAAAATTATTGCTATTTCTGATTCTATAAGATCACTTTAAATCAGAGTTTCAAGTGACTGGTCACAAATCTCACAGCCAGTAAGCACTAGAGCTAGGAATTAAATGCTGATCTGTCAGCTTCCAAATCTCAAACTCTATTCCTATAATATCAAATGTTCCCAATATGTGCACCTATTAGGGTCACTTTCTTTTTTCTGTTTAAATGAAAATACTCAAATTTCTTTCCAGGTCTTTGGGAGATTCTGAAAAGTTTCTAACACATGTGAGAGAGCCAGGGAAGGAGCTGGGGAGTCTTATGTTTCTTTGGCCACTGTAAATTCTTACTGCAAATTAAATTATCTATTTGCTTTTTAATTTCACTTTCCACTTATCACACAATCAATTGGGTACTCTTACTTTTTTGTTATTCACATTTTTTACTCCTTTTTTTTTTTAAGAGTGTGTGTGAGAGAAAGAGAGCACTAGCTGGGGGAGGCCAGAAGGAGAGGGAGAAGCAGTCTCTGTGGGACCCCTATGCCTGGCTCAAACCCAGGGTCCTGGGATCATGACCTGAGCATAAGACAGATGCTTAACCTCTTGAGCCACCTAGGAGCCCCCCCACATATTATTCCTTTTGAAACTTATTCTTTTTGAAAGAAAGTTTTCTAAGGTTCCTAGTAAAAAAGGGGTGCCTGGGTGGCTCAGTTGCTTAAGCGTCTCCCTTTGGCCCAGGTCATGACCCCAGGGTCCTGCGATCGAGCTCCGCATTGGGCTCCTTGCTCAGCAGGGAATCTGCTTCTCCCTCTCCCTCTGCCTCTTTCTCAGCTCATATTCTCTCTCTCTCTCTCTCAAATAAATAAATATTTTTTTTAAAATAAAGATTGGTCCTGAGATGTGGCATGCACAGAGCCAGGAAAATAATAGGAAATGACTGAAAAATAAATATTAGACATAATTATTTTTTAGGTTTTTAGGACATTTTTTGTGAACCCAATGTTACAGGACCTGCCATTTAAAAACAAAATTGTCTGCTCCCCCTGAATATCTTCCATCTTTCATATCTTTTCTATGACATGCTCTATTACACATTTTCCTGGTAGCTATATGAAAGTATTTAAAAAAAACTGATAATACCTTTTTTTCCTTTTACATATTTTATATGAGGTCAAAAATATAATCTGAGAGCACATTGGATTAAAATGTGTGTGTGTGTGTGTGTGTGTGTGTGTGTGTGTGCGTGTGTGTGGTTAATCATCCTAAATCCTTTTTCTTAAAGCTTGCAAAGATAAAAATGTGGAGAACAGGTAGTTTAATTCTTGTAACAGCGATGCAATTTTCTACTTTGCTACATAGAAACACCTATGCTTTCCTGAAGATATTAAGCATTCTGGATATTATGACAATAATATTTAGACTTCACAGCACTTTCTAATGTATTCTTTATAAATCAGTTTGCTGTATCTAGTTAGACCGAAGGATATGGTTTCATTGTGTTTTCAGTTATAAATGAGAAGGAGAAACCTTATTTTCTTATTCTTTAAGAACTCCAGAATAATATATTCAAATTTAAAAGAAGAATGTTTCTCAAAAACAAACCTCAATTAAATCACTACATGGGGCAGGGGAGAACAGAAAGAACCAGTGTGAATTTTCTATTTTTCCAAGCAAGAACAATGAAACATTTTTTAAACCTATTTATCTTTATTAAATAAAAAAAAAGCACAGCTTTTTGGCAAAGATTTTCGAGCTCTTGTAAATTTCTCTGCTTCTTAAAGGAATCCAATACATAAAAGAATTATTTATTCATGTTTTCTGCCTCACCTTCTTTCAAAAGCTGGAAATTCAGGGAATACTGTTGTACTTCTTTCCAACTGCATAGTGAAAAGTGCATTATACTAAAATCTCACATAGACAGATTTTGAATTCAAGAAAATGGATGATTGAGTTATAAACTTTGCAGTGATTTTCAATCAGATACTGAGGAGCTTATTTTCAAAATTTAATCTGAAAAATAACTATTTGCTTGATAGTACAAAAATGCATTGATAATGTGCAAGAGGCATGCCCTTGATTCAAGATATCTACATTGTTTCCCTTTAGGAGAGTTTTAAAAATGTGTGTGTTTGTGTTCTCACACATGTTTTTCTGAGAACAGTACAATATATAGGATGTGTAAGTTCATGGTGGGTGTGTAGAAAAATGAATCAAATATTCTGCTCCAGGAGCTAAAAATTTGGTGAAATCACCAAATGTACATCTAGAGAACACTCACTGAAGGCCATCCACGAGCAGTGCTCACTTACACTGCAAGTTTATTTTATGGAGAATAGAGGTGCCAAAGGATTCTATCTGTATTGAATGTCAGCTCTATTATTCACTAGGTGAATGAAATTGCCTTAACATCTCAAAGTATTGGGTTTCCTTGTTTGTGGAATAAAATATTCATCCCTGTACAACAATGATTTTAACAATGAAAATGGGAATATTAATTTTGTTATTAATATACATGAAGAGAATAATTTTTTAAAAGATTTTATTTATTTGTTGGAGACAGGAAGCACAAGCAGGGTAAGCAGCAGATGGAGAAGGAGAAGCAGGCTCTGTGCTGAAAAAGGAGCCGGATGTGGGACTTGATCCCAGGACCCTGGGATCATGATCTGAGCCGAAGGCAGGTGTTTAACCAATTGAGCCGCCCAAGAGTCCTGAAGAGAATATGAATATGAATATGGATATATATATATCACAAAATGTGTGTGTGTGTGTGTGTGTGTATTGCCATACTCTGCTGAGAGCTTTTTATGCACTGTGTCTTTTTACAAATGACATATAGCATACATATAGACAATGGAAATTCTAATCGTTCAACTCCATGAAATTTTACAAATTGAAAACATCCATGTAATATGCACCTAAATCAAGAAACTGAAGATGAAAGCTTCTGCATGGCAAAGGAAACAGTCAACAAAACAAAGAGGCAACCCACGGAATGGGAGAAGATATTTGCAAATGACACCATAGACAAAGGGCTGATATCCAAGATCTATAAAGAACTCCTCAAACTCAATACCCAAAAAACAGATAATCATGTCAAAAAATGGACAGAAGACATGAACAGACAGTTCTCCAAAGAATACATACAAATGGTCAACAGACACATGAAAAAATGTTCATCATCACTAGCCATCAGGGAAACTCAAATCAAAACCACATTGAGATACCACCTTAACACCAGTTAGAACGGCCAAAATCAACAGGACAGGAAACACGTGTTGGAGAGGATGTGGAGAAAGGGGAACCCTCTTTCACTGCTGGTGGGAATGCAAGTTGGTGCAGCCGCTTTGGAAAGCAATGTGGACATTCCTCAAAAAATTAAAAATAGAGCTAGCTACCCTATGACCCAGCAATTGCACTACTGGGTATTTACCTCAAAAAACAAATGCAGGAAAGAGAAGGGTCATATGTACCCCAATGTTCACAGCAGCAATGTCCACAATCACCAAACTGTGGAAAGAGCCGAGATGCCCTTCAACAGATGAATGGATAAAGAAGATGTGGTCCACGTATACAATGGAATATTAGGCAGTCATTAGAAAGGATGAATACCCAACTTTTGTATCAGCATGGACAGGTCTGGAGGAGATTATGTTGAGTGAAATAAGTCAAGCAGAGAAAGTCAATTATCACTTACTTGTGGAACATAAGGAATAAAATGAACGACATTAAGAGAAGGAAAGGAAAAGTGAATTGGGGTAAATTGGAGGGGGAGATGAAAGATGAGAGACTGTGGATTCTGAGAAGCAAACTGAGGGTTATGGAGGGGAAGGGGATGAGGGGATGGGTGAGCATCGTGATGGGTATTAAGGAGAGCACTATTGCATGGAGCACTGGGTGTGGTGCATAAACAATGACTTTTGGAATACTGAAAAAATAAAATAAAATAAATTCGATTTAAGATGGATGTACTAAACTTACTAAAATATGTTATGTAGAAAAAAATATAAAATATATATAAAATATAAAAAATAAATACACTAAAATAAAAAGAAAGAAAGAAAGAAAAACTGAATATTACTAAAGACCCAGGAGTTCTTACGTGACACTTGCAGTCATCTTATCACTAACCCTGCTCTCTGCAGGGGTACCTGTTTTCTTAATTTCCAACACCATAAGTTAGTTTTGTCTGTTTTTGCAGTATGCATTTAAGTTGTGTCAATAGCCCTGAAATGTAAACATAGTTAATCCCTTTCACATACCCTTAAGCCTTGATCAAGTCAAAGGAGATGCATTGCCGTGGAAGACTGTGGGAATGTTTCTTGGAAAACTGATTCACTGACGGGACTGTTGGATTGAAATGAAAAAACAAAACAGTGAACTTGTGTTTGTGTGTGGCTGTTTCTTGCCAACACTGGAATTCTGAGAAATTTATTGTCCCTGATTTTTCCCTTTCTTAATGAGATCATTGTAAGGATTAAATAACATGTGGAAGAATTTAGTAAGCAATAAAGGGCTTTACAAATGTAAGGTAGCAGCAGCAGTAACAGTGGTAATACAAAGACACAAAAAATGAGAAATAGCCTTGGGCAAAGCTGGCGAGTAGGGTGTGTCCAGGAAAAGGCAAGAAGTATATGATGAGGCTGTAGTTACAGGTGTGGATTACATGGTAGAGAGATTAATTAAGAGCAAGTATATTAAAATGTGGTTTGGAAACATATGGAGTCAATCTCTTTTCAATATGCAGCATGGCTTGAATAAAAAATAGGAATATATAACATAAAGTTATTCTTATTTGCTTTTTTGGGGGGATGGTGATTAGGACCACTTTTTGGAAATTTAGGTATGGTGAACACTTGGGAATTTGAGACAAAACTAATATTAACTTTCTTTAGCCTCTGGAATTTAGAATGTGAAGGGTAATATAATTCATAGTAGTGAAAAAAGAGACCTCCGAACTGCTTTATTCTCTTTGAAGAGGCTAGCATGGCAGAGAAAAGGAAGAAGGAGAGCGCATTCTACCAGTTCTTCTGTGACCACTGAAATCCATGTAACGTGCTGACCAGGAGGTAGATTTACTTCCCTAGGACTATGGGTCTAGACCTGAGGTGTACATAGGAATCACATCGGTGGCTTCTTAAAAGGCAAGTTCTGGGCCCCCTACCTTCAGAGACTCTAGACCGTTATTCTTCTGAAGGAAACTAAGTGATTTCGATAAATGTATTCCAGGAACTCCAGATCCTAATTCTTATTTTAGGGGACAAAGAACTAAAAAATTTGCAACTTGGGCCAAAAGTTGGGCAGGCCAACCAGTGGGTGGACAAAAATGTAAGCCTGGTAGAGCTTGGGAAGGGAGATGAGGGTTAAGAGAATGGCTATTGAAGTGAAACAGGAAAGAACATGCAGAGAAAGGTGTGGAACCCAAGAAGGACAGCAAAACATTGAAAATCACACAAGAGAGGGGAAGTGTGTAGGGAAGAAATGCTTCAGAACAATCAAATCAAAGGAGTCTAGGAAAGGCAGGATTCAGAAGACTATGGGGGCAAAGCTCTAGTACTGTAGCAAATGGCACTTGAGAAATGTAAAAGAAATATGTAAATCCTGTGATTTATATACCAGAAACTGATAAAAGAGTAAGATCTAGAGGCACTTGGCATTTATGCCTAGATATTGCACTAGCCCTGAGGCTGACCCGGGGTTTGTGGGCCTGGAATGCATTCAGTCACAAACAAACAAAAGCAAGATATGAATACAAAATTAGGTATGCAAATATATATTTATTTAGAATGAGAAAAATATGATGATTTAAAAAATATAAAAGTTAAAAAGCACATCATTTAGAACAGTAACAATAAATAACCATAGCTATTGTCTAGCACATATCAATGATACTCTTGCTAATTTGTTTTACTTCTATGTGTAGTTACCTTGTCGAATGACAGTTCTTTAATGTTGTTTATTCAAAAAACAGAAAGATAACATGTTCTTTCGTCCATCATTATTTACTGAATTATTATTATTACTATTGAAAATTTCGGGAAGCTTCTTTCAGCTTCACAATGCCTTATCAGTGATATTACATCTATACCTTCCTTCATAGTAATTTGCTAGAAGGTGAGTCTTCTAGTGAATTCCAGAGGAATTTGTTCCAGAGAATACCAGGCCTTTAACCTCTCTTGGGTCCCGACACTTGGCACTTCAGCAGCTCCACTTCTACCAGATCTACTGTGCTTTTCAGTGTTGAGGCTTTGGAGAGAGAATCCATGCATGGTGAGGTGGTTATGAAACCAGGACTACAGCCTTCTCTCTACCAAAAGCAGGGAGCAGAATAAGGTCGTTAGCCAACCTCTGCTGGGATTCAAGCATTCTGATGCTCCACGACGTCTGTAAGGGGCGGGTTGTCACTGGCAGTGGGTAAATGTTGGGCTACAACCTGGAGACCCCTGCTGGGGTTGGGTACGCCGCCAGCTGGGACAGCAGCTGTGTCCTCACAACTTTTTTGGAGGACAACTCTGCACTCTGGGAAGAAGAAACTTATACGAGTGAAGTTCCAGAAACTTAAGCTTCATTGCCTTCACAGGACTCATGCCTCTGACTTAAGCTCTAGATAAGAAGGAAAGTTAAAGTCGACTGGTTGCTGCCTGTTTGCTTATACTTTATATATAGTCAACCATTCAGTAAATTGAGTCTAGATTTTCCAAAGTTGAAGTTTGGTATTTTCTAAAGAAAATATTGGTTTTAAGGACTGGTTGGAATCCCTGAAGGAGTAATCAGTGTGTCACGCGTCCCCAAATCTCAGTAGTCCCCAGAGGCCACCTATTGTCTGGACTCGTGCTCAGATAGGGAAGGAACATCAATGATTGGGTTATTCTGCCATACCACGTGCCTTTCCTTTATTTATTTATTTATTAGAGAAAAAAAGAGAAAGGGAGAGTGGATGTGAGCAAGAGAGGGGCAGAGGGAGAGGGAGAGGGAAAGAGACTCCACATTCAGGGAAAAGCCCAATGCAGGTCTTGATCTGACAACCCTGACATCATGACCTGAGCCAAAATCAAGTAGGGGCACTTAATCGACGGAGCCACCCAGGTGTCCTATACTAGGTGCCTTTTAGAAAACAGTGTTCAAATCCCTTTTTAGGTAGAGACTTAAAGAGTCTATTCTGGTCCCAATAGAATATAATTTACATGATTGTTTCCAAGCAATAGACTTGTGAAATAGACTCATGGAATAAAAACCTATTTGTCAGTACCATATCAAAAATTAAAAATAAAGATATACTTACTGCCATCAAAAGCTGATATAATTTACTTCAAATTAAAGCTAAGCTAACTGAACTCTTATTCTGAATGATATTCTTCATGTTCTTCCCCCAACAAACACACACTTTGTGTAGCTAGCTGACAAGTAAAATGGCATCTCTAAATGTCTTATGGTTGTATTGGATCACACTCTATGTTCTGAGAACTTTTAGAAAGTTGTTCCTCAACTTTGTGTTCTAAATTGTGGGTTATCATAATCACTACTAATGATTTGTTCCATTGATTGAATCACTTAAGGAACTCTGCCAGTAAAATGATGAGCATTTTTTTAGGGGATAATCTATGGAATAATTGAAGTCTTTAGAAAAACTGACTGCAAGTAATAATTCTAATTGTATTTGACTGACGGAAGGAACGCCTTATGATGAATTAGTGCAGGATCTAAAACGTTACTTACCATTAATCTGATATTTTCCATCCTTACCAAAGTCAAAATAAAATTATATTGTTGGAAGAATGAAGAGTAGAGAAATAAAAGCTTAGATCTTTGAAAAGTATATTGTCGTTAAAGAACAAAAAATATCCTGAAGTCTTGGACACTGTGGTCTTAGTATCTATGTTTCACGTGGTGCCTGGGTCTTGGATCAGTGCTTTTGCCAAAGAGTATTTGGGGGTGTGTGTTGGGGGGAGTATGAGGAAGCAGAAAGTTCAGCTGGCACCTGATCACAGTCTTCATCACATCTGCTTCCCTAAACATCTAAAGCTGCCTTTCCATAGCCACATCTCCTCAAAATAAACACAAGATGTAATTAAGTTTCATGTACTTGCTATGCAGATTTGGGATCAAGACGAGTCATCGAGCCCCTCCCTTCCAACTATATTCCCACGTTTCCTTCCATTAAGTGTTTACTGCATAAAAATTCTGCTTTTACTGCTTTTCACTTATTTCCAGAAAAAGAGTTTGTCATATTATATTCTTTGAGTATAGAGATAATAATTGAAATTTTCATTACTAATTATTAGAAATTTTTAGAGACAGTTGCATTATTCTATATCAAGATTGCTATTATACAAGACTACAAATTCTCCTTGTCACTCACCAATACCTTATACTTATAAAACTCAAAAGTACTTATATATTTTACATTTATCTTATTTTGATCTGCATAAGAGCTTAATGCATTATACGCACACATTTCCCATTTCATAAATGAGAAGCTTTAAAGCCAGAATGGTTAAGAAACACAGCTGACTGTGGCCAAATTTGGAGTCTTAAGAACTCTAGGTGCAAGGTGTCATCACCACAGTGAACTCATATGAGTCAGCTCTCTTCTCTGATTTGACCATCCCAATTTCTTTCAGTGAGATTGTCTCTTAATCTTCATTTCCTGTTTTTATTTTTATTTTTTTCTTCTTGCATACCTATGACCTAGTTTGTATTTCAGTTCTAAGAAAAACTTCTCAGAATCCAAGAAGAAAGAGAGAAATCAAAGCAAATAATTACAGTTTCCAAGCATATTGGTGATCTCATGTAGGATATAAAAGAGTGTATTTCTTTAGGCTAATTGTTGCTCTATCTTTGCAACAGACATTCCAGAGTATTGAAGTCATGTCTCCAAGTTGCCCTTGTCTTTTCCAATGAAGTTACCCTCTCTCCCAGGAGCCATGCCCATTTTGTGAGCTGATTTAATGATGTTGGTATGAATTGTGTTGAAAGTGACACTGTGCCATCCTGTTGGTTGCAAAGAGGTCATCAAAAATATGGATGGTAAGGAGCAATCAATACATCTCTATTACGCACAGATGGAAGGGAAGTGTTTAAGACAGCAGTTCTATCATTCAGAGGTGCTTATATATTCTCAAAGCAGCTGTCTTTAAATGAGTCCATTTTTAATGGGGTTAAGGCCTTATTTTAAAAGTGTTTGGCCGGTCTATAACTTTTCCAAACACTGTCATGTCATTTCTCATTTGTGAAGTTCTTTCTCAGCATAAGTGCCTAGAGTAACATCTATAAAAAAAAAGAAAGAAAGAAAATCTATTTTTTAAAAGAAGTTTGTAATATGAAAGTTCAAATATGTTAAAGTTAGAATTAATAGTTATCAGTTAAAATAAAATATTGGTTTTCAAAAATAGTAAGTAAGTTGATTAAAGAGCAGAGGTTCAACAACAACAACAAAAAAACCTTTAACACTCAGGAGTAATAAAAATAAATCCTTTCTGCAAGAGACTTAATAATTGGATAGGAGTGAAAAATGGGTTGGTGGGAATTGAGTATGGGTTCTTTCAAGCTGGATAATGATAATGCTGATGTGAAACTAACTCAAGCTTTTCACCAGAGCTTGACACCCTAACATTAATAGCCTCAGGGCTTCAGCTGTTCTTGCTGAGACTTACTATAGTTATGTGCCATACCTGAATCTCACTGGCATTCCACGACACTTCCATTTTAATATAGTAATGTTGATCCATTGACAGGAATTTTTTGCTGTGTTGAAAGACTTGCACCACCTAATACATATCAAATTGACCTGCCTTAATTTGATTTATACATGTTATACCTTACCATTTATTTTTTCTTAACATTTTATTGGTGTATAATTGACATATAATTAAGTACGTGTATTTAAAGTGTAACATTTGATAAGTGTTCAAATATGTCCACCTATAAAATCAACATCATAATCAAGATAAGACAGGTTGGGGTACCTGGGTGGCTCAGTTGGTTAAGCAACTGCCTTTGGCTCAGGTCATGATCCAGGAGTCCCGGGATCGAGTCCCGCATTGGGCTCCTAGCTCCGTGAGGAGTCTGCTTCTCCCTTTGACCTTCTCCTCTCATGCTCTCTCTCTCTCTCTCTCTCAAATAAATAAATAAAACCTTAAAAAAAAAGATAAGACAGATCTATCACCTCCAAAAGGTTACTATTCCCTTTTAAAATTCCTCCCTGCTTCTGTCTGTTAGAGTACCACCTGTACCTTAGCAATCACTAATCTGCTTTCTGTTTTTATGTGTTTGTTTGCATGGTTTAGATGTTTATGTAATCATAAACATAAGATATTTATTCTTTCTAGTCTATATTATTTCACTCAGAATTATTGTAAGTTTCATTTGCGTGTAAGTAAATCAACAACACATTCTTTTATATTTTTGAGTATGAATTTATTACACTTTTTAATCCATCAACCTGTTGATTGACATTTAAACTTTCTGAGGTTTTTTAAATTAATTTTTTATTATTGTTTATTAGTTATATTTTATATAAAACTGCTATGAAAATTCATGTTCCAGTCTTTGTAAGGACACATGCTTCCACTTTCTTGGATGAATATCTAGGAATGGAATATCTGGATTATATGGTAGGTTTATGTTTATCGTTTTTTAAAAATTATTTATTTTAGAGAGAGAGAGTGCAAGAGCAGGGGGTAGGGACAGAGGGAGAGGGAGAGAGAGAGTCTCAAGCAGACTCTGTGCCAAGCGCAAAGCCTGACACAGGGCTCGATCTCACGACCCTGAGATCACAACCTGAGCCGAAACCAAGAGTTGGTCACTTAACTGACTGTAAAAACCACATGTCCCTATGTTTATCATTTTAAGAAATTGCCAGAGTCAGACCATTTTCCAAAGTGATTGCACCATTTTACATTCCCAACAGGAGTGTATGAGAGTTTCATTTGCTCTGTATCTTTGCCAAGAGTTGATATATTCAGTCTTCTTAATGATAGACATTCTAATAGGTGTGTTTTAATATCTCATTATGATTTTAATTTGCATTTCCCTAAGAACTAGTGATACTGAACATCTTTTCCTATGCTTATTTGCCATCCATGTATCATTATCAATGAAATATCTATTTAAATATTTTTACCCTTGTCTTATTTATTTATTTGTAGAATATGCATTTAAGTATTATTATTAATTTTTTGTTTTAAGTTTTTATTTAAATTCCAGTTAGTTAACATATAGAGTAATACTAGTTTTAGAATTTAATGGTTGATCACTTACATAAAATACACAGTGATTATCATAACAAATATCCTCCTTGGGGCGCCTGGGTGGCTCAGTCCTTAAGCATCTGCCTTCTGCTCAGATCATGATCCCAGCATCCTGGGGTCAAGCCCCATATAGGGCTCCCTGCTCAGCGGGGAGCCTCCTTCTCCCTCTTCAGCTCCCCTGTGCTTGTGTTCCCTCTCTTGCTCTCTGTCATAAATAAATAAAACCTTTAAAAACAAAACCAAACAAACAAAACCCCAAATGTCCTCCTTAATACTTATTTAGCCCATCCCTTGCCCACCTCCCCTCCAGCAACCCTCAGTTTGTTCTCTGTAGTTGGGAGTCTGTTTTATGATTTGCTTCTCTTTTTTTTCCCCTTATGTTCATCTGTTTTTTTCCTAAATTCCACATAAGAGTGAAATCATATGGTATTTGTCTTTCTCCGACTGACTTATTTCACTTAGCATAATATACTCTAGCTCCATCCATGTCACTGCAATTGGATAGATTTGCTTCCTTTGATGGCTAAGTAAATATTCCATTAGAAATATATATACCACATCTTCTTTATCCATTCATCAGTCAATGGTGATTAGGCTCTTTCTTAATTCAGCTATTGATAATGCTGCTATAAACATCAAGGTACATATGACCCTCCAAATCAGTATTTTTTTTTTAGATTTTATTTATTTATTTGACAGAGAGAGAGAGAGAGAGAGAGAGAGAGAGAGATATTACAAGCAGGCAGAGAGGCAGGCAGAGAGAGAAGGGGAAGCAGGCTCCCCGCCGAGCAGGGAACCCGATACGGGGCTCGATCCCAGGACTCTGAGATCATGACCTGAGCCGATGGCAGAGGCTTTAACCCACTGAGCCACCCAGGCACCCCCAAATCAGTATTTTTGTATTTTTTGGATAAATATCTGTAATGCATTGCTGGGTTATAGGATAATTCTCTTTTTAACTAGTTGAGCAACCTCCATACAATTTTCCAGAGTGGCTGCACCAGTTTACATTTCCACCAACAGTGTAAGAGGATTCCCCTTTCTCTGAACGCCCACCAACATCTTCTGTTTCCTGTGCTATTCATATTAGTCATTATGACAGGTGTAAGGTGATATCTCATTGTAGTTCTGATTTGTATTTCCCTGATGATGAGTGACATCGAGCATCTTTTCATGTCTGTTAGCCATCTGGATGTCTTCTCTGAAAAAAATATCTATTCATGTCTTTGCCCATTTCTTAACTGGATTATTTGTTTTTTGGGATTTGAGTTTGATAAGTTCTTTATAGAATTTTAGATACTGACCCTTCATTAGGTATGTCATTTGAAAATATCTTCCCTTATTCTGTAGGTTACCTTTTAGTTTTGTTGATTGTTTCCTTTGTTGTGCAGAAGATTTTTATCTTGATGTTGTCCCAATACTTTATTTTTACATTGTTTCCCTTGCCTCAGAAGATGTGTCTAGTAAGAAGTTGCTAAAGCTAAGGTCAAAGAGGTTGCAGCCTGTGTTCTCCTTTAGGATTTTGTGGTTCCCTGTTTCACATTTAGGTCGTTCATCCATTTTGAATTTATTTTTGTATAAGGTGTAGGAAAGTGGTCCAGTTTCATTTTTTTTTTTGCATGTTGCTATCCAGTTTCCCCAACACCATTTGTTCAAGAGACTGTATTTTTTCCACTGGATATTCTTTCCTGTTTTGTCAAATATTAGTTGACTCTATTGTTATGGGTCTATTTCTGAGTTTTCCATTCTGTTCCATTGATCTCTGTTTTTACGCCAGTACCATACTGTTTGGATGGCTATAGCTTTGCAATATAACTTGAAGTCCAGAATTGTGATGCCTCTGGCTTTGTTTGCCTTTTTCAAGGTTACTTTGACTATTCAGGGTCTTTTGTGGTTCCATACAAATTTTAAGACTGTTTGTTCTAGCTTTCTGAAAAATGGTATTGATATGGATTGCATTAAATGTGTAGATTGCTTTAAGTAGTATAGACACTTTAACAATATTTGTTCTTCCAATCCATGAGTATGGGATGTTTTTCCATGCCTTTGTGTCATCTTCAATTTCTTTCATAAGTGTTTTATAGTTTTCAGAGTATACGTCTTTTACCTAGGTATCTTATTATTTTTGGTGCAATTGTAAATGGGTTTGATGCTTTGATTTCTCTTTCTGCTGCTTCATTATTGGTGTATAGAAATGCAGTAGATTTCTATACATTGTTTTGTATCTGTGACTTTGCTGAATCCATGTATCAATTTTTTTTTTGTGGAGTTTTCAAGGTTTTCTACATAGAGTATCATGTTGTCTACAAACAGTGAAATTTTCACTTCCTTGCTGATTTGGATGCATTTTATTTCTTTTTGTTGTCTGATTGCTGAGGCTAGGACTTCCAATACTATGTTAAATAACAATGATGAGAGTGGACATCGCTGTTTTGTTCTTGACTATAGAGGAAAAGCTCTTGGTTTTTTCCCATTGAAGATTATATTAGCTGTGGGTCTTTTGTAATATGGCCTTTATGATGTTGAGGTATTTTCCCTCTATCCCCATTTTGTTGAGGGTTTTTTTCTTATCAAGAATGGGTGCTGTACTTTGTAAAATGTTTTTTTCTGCACCTATTGAGAGTATCATATGATTCTTATACTTTTATTAATGTGGTGTATCATGTTGATTGATTTGCAAATACTGAACCACTTGCATCCCAGAAAATAAATACCACTTGATTATGGTGAGTGGTTCTTTTAATACACTGTTAGATTAAATTTGCTAACATTTTAAAAGGATTTTTGCATCCATGTTATCAGGGTTATTGGTTTGTATTTTTCTTTTTTAGTAGGGTCTTTGGAATCAAGTAGGGTCTGGTTTTGGAATCAAGGTATGCTAGCCTTGTAGAATGAGTTTGGAAGTTTTCCTTCCTTTTCTATTTATCGAAACAGTTTGAGAAGAATAGGTATTAACTCTTCTTTAAATATTTGGTAGAATTCCTCTGGGAAACCATCTGTCCCTGGACTTCTGTTTGTTGGGAGATTTTTGATTGCATATTCAATTGCTTCACTGGTTATCTGTGTTTTCTCTTTCTTCCTGTTTCAGTTTTAGTAGTTTATATTTTGTTGGAGTAAAATTTTTCATAATTTTCTCTTCTAATTGCTTTTAATTCTGTGGTAGTGTTGGTTGTGATCTCTCCTCTCTCTTTTGTGATTTTATTTATTTGGGTCCTTTCTATTTTCTTTTTGATAAGTCTGTAGGTGTTTTTCAATTTTATTAATTATTTCAAAGAACCAGCTCCTGGTTTCATTGATCTGTTCTACTGGGTTGGTTTGTTTGTTCGTTTCTATATCATTTATTTCTGCTCGAATCTTTATTATTTCCCTTCTTCTGTTGGCTTCATGCTTCATTTGTTATTTTTTTTTTAAGATCCTTTAAGTATACAGGTCAGGTTGCATATTTGAGATTTTTTTGCTTCTTAAGGAAGGCCTGTATTGCTACATACTTTCTTTTTTTTTTTAAGATTTTATTTATTTATTTATTTGACAGAGAGAGATACAGCAAGAGAGGGAACACAAGCTGAAGGAGTGGGAGATGGAGAAGCAGGCTTCCCACGGAGTACGGAGCCCAATGCGGGACTTGATCTCAGGACCCTGGGACCATGACCTGAGCCAAAGGCAGATCCTTAACGACTGAGCCACCCAGGTACCACTGCTGTGTACCTTCCTCTTACAACTGTCTTTGTTGCATTCTAATGGTTTTGGATTTTTATGTTTTCATTTATCATTCATTTCCATGTATTTTTAAAAATTTCTTCTTTTTTAAAAAAGATTTCTTTATTTAATTTATTTTAGAGAGAGAAAGAATGGGGGTGAGCAGGGGAATGAACAGAGGGAGAGGGAGAGGAATAAGTAGACTCTTCAAAGAGCCCAGAGGTGACATGGGGCTTGATCTCATGACCCTGAGATCAAGATCTGTGCCAAAATCAAGAGTCAGGCATATAATCTACTGAACCACCCAGGTACCCCTTATTTCTTCTTTAATTTTCTGGTTGACCCATGCATTTTTTAGTAGGATGTTCTTTAACCTCCATGTATTTGTGGTCCTTCAAAAAATTTTTTTCCATATTTTTTCTTGTGGTTGACCTCAAGTATCATAGCATTATGGTTGGAAAATATGCATGGTCTTTTTGTACTTGTTGAGGCCTGATTTGTGACCTAGTATGTGATCTATTCTGGAGAATGTTTCATCTGCACTTGAAAAGAATGTGTATTCTGTTGCTTTAGGATGAAATGTTCTGAATATATCTGTTAAGTCCATCTGGTCCAGTGCGTCATTCAAAGTCATGGTTTCTTTGTGATTTTCTGCTAGGATGATTTGTTCATTGATGTAAGTGGTATGGTAAGTCTACTATTATTATATTATTATCAATGAGTTCCTTTACATTTGCTATTTTTTTAATATATATATTTGGGTGTTCCAAAGTTGGAAGCATAAATATTACAATTGTTAAATGTTATTGGACAGACCCCTTTGTTATGATATAATGCCCTTCTTCATCTCTTGTCACAGTCTTTTATTTAATCTCTAGTTTGTCTGTTATGAGTATCGCTACTCCAGCTTTCCTTTGATGTTCATTAGCATGATAAATGGTTTTTGATCCCCTCACTTTATATCTGCACACGTCTCAGTTCTAAAGTGAGTTGCTTGTAGGCAGCAGATAGATGGGTCTTTTTTTCATAATCTATTCTGACACCTTATGTCTTTTGACTGGAGGATTTATTCCATTTTCATTCAGAGTAATTATTAATGATTATGAATCTCAGGAGCAAGAAACATAACAGACTTGCCTAACACAGAGAGGAAGATAGAGACCTAGACAAAATACCAAGACAGAGGAACTTATTCCAAAAGAAAGAACAAGAGAAGGTCATGGCCAGTATCTAACTGAAACAGATATAAATAATATGACTGATCCAGAATTTAAAGCAATAATCATGAGGATACTAGCTGGGCTTGTGAAAAGGATAGAAGACACCCTTACTGCAGAGATAAAGGACCTAAAAACTAGTCTGGTTGAAATGAAAAATGTAATAACTGAGATTCAAAACTGATTGTATAATGACTACAAGGATGGAAGAAGCAGGGAAAAACTAAGTTATAAAGAAGATGAAATTATGAAAAATAATGAAGCTTAAAAGAAGAAGAAAAATAAAATATTAGATCATAAATGTTACTTAGAGAACTGAGTGACTCCATAAAACATAATAGCATTCGTATCGTGGAAGTCCCAGGAGGAGAGAGGGAGAAGGGGGCAGAAGGTTTATTTGAGGAAATTATAGCTGAAAGCATCCCTAATCTGGGGAAGGAAATAAAAACCCAAATTCAGGAGGCACAGAGAACTCCCATAACAATCAACAAAAGCAGGCCAACACCAAGACGTACTGTAGTTAAATCTGCAAAATATAGAGATAAAGGAAAAAACCCTAAAAGCAGCAAGACAGAAGTCTCTAACTTGCAAGACAAATAAGGTTAGCAGCAGATCTTTTCAGAGAAACTTAGCTAGCCAGAAGAGTGTGGTGTGATATATTCTACATACTGAGTGGGAAAAATCTGTACCAAGAATACTCTATACAGCAAGGCTGTCATTCAGTATAGGAGGAGAGATAAAGAGTTTCCCAGACAAACAAAAACTAAAGGAGTTCATGACCACCACCAAACCAGCCCTACAAGAAATATTGAAGGAGACTCTCGGGTGGGAAAGAAATATCAATGTAAATATTTTGCTAATTTTTAAATTTGGGTGGTATATTTTCTTATTATTGAGTTCTAAGAATTCTTTTTTTTTTAAAGATTTTATTTATTTATTGCACAGAGGGAGAGAGATCACAAGGAGGCAGAGAGGCAGGCCAAGAGAGAGGGTGAAGCAGGCTCCCCACTGAGCAGGGAGCCCGATGCTGGCCTCAATCCCAGGACCCTGAGATCATGACCTGAGCTGAAAGCAGAGGCTTTAACCCACTGAGCCACCCAGGCGCCCGAGAATTCTTTATATATTCAGAATACAGTACCTTTATCAGATTTATAATTTGCAAATATCTCCCATTAGCTCATGGATTGTTTATGCATTCTCTTAATAGTTGTTTTCAAAAAGCATAAGTCCTTCATTTTGTTAATGTATAGCTTTTAAATTTACTCTGTTATGGATCATGCATTTGGTCTTGTCACTGAGAAATATGTAGTCAAAAAAGATTTTCTAATCTCTTTTCTTCCTGCAGTTTTATGTTTCTTTTTATATTTGGTTCTAAGGTCAATTATTTAATATTTATATGTGGTATGAAATATATATCAACATTTTTTGCATATAGATATTTAATTGTCCTAGCATCATTTGTTGAGAAAGTTTTATTTTTTGTTTGGTTTGTTTGTTTGTTTTTTATCCCAGAAATGTTTTTTTCCCTTTGTCAATCATTTGTCAAATTGGCGTGAGTCTATTTTTGAACTTTCTATTCTGTTTAATTGCTTTCTTTACCTTTGTGCCAATTCCAATGTTCTGATTACTGTGACTTTATGCTAAGTAAAATATATTCTATATAGGATACATTCTATGTTATATACTATACTATATATTCTATAGAATATATATTCTATATATTCTATATAATATACTAAGTAGAATATATCCTCCAATGTTGTTTTCTTTTAAGCAGTTTTATCTAGTCTAAGTTTTTGTTTCTGTTTTAATTTCCATATGAATTATTAAGTTAGCTTGTAAAGTACTACCAAAATGCCTGAGTAAAATTTGACTGGAATTGTATTGAATTCATAGATCTACAGAAAAACCTTGGGAAGAATTAACAACCGTATTCTGACTCATGGATACCTTATATCTATCTATTTACTTATTTTTTAATTTTCTCAGCAATATTTTATTGTTTTCAGAGTACAAGGCTTGCACAATTTTGTTAGAGTTATCACCAAGTATTTCGTATTTTAAATGCCATTTTAAGTCACGTTGTTTTCTTTATTTCAACTTATGATCAACTATTGCTGGATAATAAAACTGTGGTTGATTATTTATATGAGTCTTGTGTCCTTCAGCATCATTAAATTCAATTATTATTTCTAGGGGCTTTTGTGCAGATTTTGTTGGATGGATGATCATGCATTCTACAAATAAGAACAGTTTATTTTCTTGTTTTTAATTTCTTGCCCAATTGAATGGTCTAGAATTGTCAGTACAATGTTGAACAAATGTGCTGATAATGGACATCCTTAAGCTTTTTGGAGGAAAACATTGAGCCCTTCACAATTAGACATGATGATATCTGTAGGATCTTTTACTGACGTCCTTTTACAAGTGGAGGAACTTCCTTTCTTTTTTCATATCTCAAGAAATTTTATACAGAATGGATATTGAATTTTGTCTCTTTTTCTTAATGTACTGTGATGACAGTGTTTTTTTTATTTTTAAGTCTGTTTATGTGGTAAATCAAATCAATTTGTTGATTTTTAAGATGTTAAACTAACCTTTAGTTTAGTAATCCTGAAGTAAACTAATTGGTCACGAAGTGCTTTCTTTTCTTTTTCTTTTATTTTTTTAACGTAGTTGCCCCTGAGTTGGTAAAGTTTTTGTAAGAATTTTTGCATCTACATTCAGAAGTATAATATAAGTAGTTGCCTTTTCTTGTAATGTCTTTGTCCGGTGTTGGTATTAGAGCAATGAGGGTACCATATAATGAGTTGAGTAGTTTTATATCCTCATCAGTTTTCTGGAAATGTTTGTAGAATTCCATAATCAAGATTTGGGACTAGAATTTTCTTTGTGGAAATATTTTTAACTAGAAATTTTATTCTTTTGGTAGATACAGAGCTATTATGTTGGTCATTTCAAGACTATCCATTTCAAGGCTGTATCCACTTCATTATCTCCTAAAATTGTTCGTAATCTTTATTATCCTCTTAATATGTGCATAATCTGTGATCATATCACCTTTTCTATTCCTTATAGAGATAACTGTTTTCTTTTCTTTTTTTCCTGATTAGTCTGGCTAGTGATTATTGGTCTTATTAGACATCATTCAACTACTCCTGTTTTATTATTATTTTCAAAATCTAATCTGATGTTTTCCACTTTTTGTGAATATATTTTGTATGGCTTCAACTTTGAAAAATTTGTTAAGGTGTGTTTAATGGCCCAGAATGTGATTTATCTTTGTGAATGTTTGATGTGGGCTAGAAAAGAGTCGTCTTTTGCTGTGTGAGCTATCTTTAAGTGTCTATTAGATGATGTTGGTTGATGGTGTTGTAGAGTTCCTTTTCATCCTTGCAGATTTTCTGTTAAGTAGTTCTTTCTTTTTTTTTTTAAAGATTTTATTTATTTATTTTCACAGAGAGAGATCACAAGTAGGCAGACAGGCAGGCAGAGAGAGAGGAGGAAGCAGGCTCTCTGCCGAGCAGAGAGCCCGATGCAGGCCTCAATCCCAGGACCCTGAGATCATGACCTGAGCCGAAGGCAGAGGCTTTAACCCACTGAGCCACCCAGGCGCCCTAAGTAGTTCTTTCAACTGAAGATAGAAAGTTATTATAATCACTGATATACTTGTGGATTTCTCTATTTCCTCTTGGAGTTCTACCAGTTTTCACTTCACATTTTTTATATACATAAACATTTAGGATCACTAGATGTTCTTGGAGGGCTGAAATTTTATTATTATGTAATATTCTTACTCTTGATCATTTTCTTTACATTGAAGTCACATTTAGCTGCTATTAATATTATCACTTCTGCTTTTATATAAAAACTAATGTTTGTATGATAGGTCTCTTCTTATTTTTTACTTTTAACCTACCTATACTATATCTTTATATTTGATAGAGTTTCTTGAAGATAGCATATAGTTGGATCATTTAAAAAAACTACTCTAGATGTTTTTAATTGGCATATTTAGGCTATTTTTATTTAAAGCAATTATTAATAGGGATTATTTCACCATTTTATTATTTGTTTCTTTCTCTTCCACCTGTTTCACTAAAACACTTTGGTGATAGCTGTTTTAAAATCTTTGTCAGAGAAGGGCACCTGGGTGGCTCAGTTGGTTAAGTGTCAGCCTTTAGCTCAGGTCATGATCCCAGGGTCCTGGGATTGAGCCCTGCATGGGGTTCTCTGCTCAGCCTGGAGCCTGATTCTCCTTCCTTTTCTACCCGCCTCCCCACCCACTTAGGATCTTTCTCTCTCTCTCTCTCAAATAAAGTCTTAAAAAAATAAAATCTTTGTCAGAGAATCCCAACATCTGAGTCCTCTTGTATCTGATGGTTTTGATGTATATGATGGTATCAATCAAATATAAATCATGACAGTTATCTGATTGGTTGATAAGGTACCAATCAGTAGTTGGTGTCTGTTGATTATCTTACTTTATTCAAATAGTGAGTTTCCTGGTTCTTGGTATGGTGAGTGACTTCAACTGCATTTTTATTTATTTATTTGTTTGTTTGTTTGTTTGTTTGTTTGTTTGTTTATTTATTTAAGAGAGAGAGAGCACAAGTGGGGTGAAGAGTATTGGGAGAAGCAGACTCCCTGCTAAGCAGGGAGCTTGATGTCGGACTTGATCCTGGGACTTTGGGATCATGACCTCAGCTTAAGGCAGGTGAGTAAACACCAAGCCACCCAGGCGTTCCTTCAATTGCGTCTTGTTTTAAGCAGTATATTCTAAGAATCTAAATTTTATTTAAATATTTTTTTAGGGGCGCCTGGGTGGCTCAGTGGGTTAAAGCCTCTGCTTTCAGCTCAGGTCATGATCTCAGGGTCCTGGGATCGAGGCCCACATCGGGCTCCCTGCTCAGCGGGGAGCCTGCTTCCCCCCCCTCTCTCTGCCTGCCTCTCTGCCTCCTTGTGATCTCTCTCCCTCTGTGAAAGAAATAAATAAGATCTTAAAAAAAAAATAAATAAATAAATATATTTTTAGCAGGCAGTCACATTGTTTAGGTTTAATGCAGGTAAGTTAGGGCTCCCTTTAGTAAACTGTGGTTCCAACAATTTAGTTTTCAGAGCCCTTCCAGGGCTATCCTGGTCTATCCCATTAGTTTGATACCTGGAGACTACTCTGAGAATGTGGGTGCTATTCTACACAGTAGTTCAATTTTCAAGCCTTTCAGTATGTTGCTTCTAGTCACTTTCACTTGTAGGTCAGACAGGGATCTGCCCAAGACTTGCTTTGCATGTTTAAAGAATCACTTTCTTTAGTTTCCTCCTTTCTGGGATCCTATTTCCTTTTTTTTTTTTTAAAGATTTTATTTATTTATTTGACACAGACAGAGAGATCAGATCACAAGTAGGCAGAGAGGCAGGCAGAGAGAGAGGAGGAAGCAGGCTCCCCGCCGAGCAGGGAGCCCAATGCGGGGCTCGATCCCAGGACCCTGAGATCATGAACTGGGCCGAAAGCAGAGGCTTTAACCCACTGAGCCACCCAGGTGCCCTGGGATCCTATTTCCAATGTCTAATTGGGGTAAGGATGGTTGCATCTTGCCATCATTGGGCTGTAACTGGAACTCTAGACTCCCTACACAGTCTCTGTTGACACTACACCAGAGAGGAAGAGGAATGCCATCTGGGCCACCTGACACCACTGCCCTCTGTTGACCCTATGATGGGGTGGAAGGGTGATCATCTACAGTATTTGGCTGGAGTCGGATATATATTGTTAAAAAACCTTTTGGTACTGCTAGACTGCCCCTTTCTCAGTCCTTTGCCTGGAGAGAATAGGTTTTCCTTGGAACTCTTTATTTGTGCCTGCTGATGGTTCTGAGTTGCAAGGATTTCTACCAGTCAACCCATGAGATAAATAAAATCCAAAAATGCTGGGATTTGTTCCTTCAGTCTTCAAGTCCCTAGTCAGTTCAACTTTCTCTTCCTACTTTTTTTTTAAAGATTTATTTATTTATTTGATACAGAGAGAGAGATTACAAGTAGGCAGAGAGGCAGGCAGAGAGGCAGGGAGAGGAGGAAGCAGGCTCCCTGCCGAGCAGAGAGCCCAATGCAGGCCTCAATCCCAGGACACTGAGATCATGACCTGAGCCGAAAGCAGAGGCTTTAACCCACTGAGCCACCCAGGCGCCCTCTCTTCCTAATTTTCAGGATCTTCTTTCATAACCTCAAAATTATCTGTGGTAGTATTTGTCACCTAGTGAGGAGAAGCAGAGAAAAGATTTACACTATCTTGTCACTAAAATAGCTCTTGTAAAAAAAATCAAGTATATATCAAGTATGCATTATATGGAATTGCTTACCTGCAGAGTCACTTTGTGAAATAATAATTATTTATACAAAAATGGAAGAAATTATTAGTGTTTGTATGCTCATTCCTTCTTACCTCTGTCCACCAATATAAGTTATTCAAGGAAAGAGTAAAAAGGAGAATAAATACTGTGGCAGAGATATGCTTCCCAATTCAGAAGTCATCATTCAATTACTGTAGGACTTCAGGAAAATTATTTAGCTTTTCATTCTCAGTTTCTTTATTTCCAAAAAAAATGGAAATGACATTATTTTGTATTCCTCAGCATTTTCTGCATCTCTTATACTTATTCTCAGCCAATCAGAATAGCTACATGCTCCTTGCTTTAGAGATGATTTAATCTAATTTAGTCCAATAAGTCATGATGTTGTCTTCAAATCTTTTGCTCAAGGCTTCTGAGAAAGAAAAGCCAGTCTTTTTCTGGCTGGATATGATCAAAGAACATGTGAACCCAGCTGCCTCTTTCAATCATTCTGCAATCAAGAGCCAAACCAGACTTAGGAAAAAATCTATACCATGAACAAAAAATGGGAACAACATAGTCCATCAAGAACATCGATGAAGTACTGCATCAAATAACCCAAAGCCTGTCCTTTACCTGGGACCTTCAAATGTGAGGTGCTATTTTTTTGAATTTTTAGAAGATTTTATTTATTTTTTTGAGAGAGAGCAAGAGAGATCACAGAGGGCGAGGAATAAGGAGAAGCAGACTTGTCACTGATCAGGGAGCCAGATGTGGGGCTTGATTCCAGTACCCCAAGTTCATGACCTGAGCTGAAGGCAGATGCTTAACCAACTGAGCCACCCAGGCACCCCTATTTGTTTTAAATTAAGGCATTTGGAATTGAGTGGTGTAACTTGAAATATCCTAACTAACGTGGAAAGTAATAATAACTCTGCTTTACAGTATGGTGAAAATTAAAGAATTAGTGTTGAATGCAGAGTACAATTTCAGGTATATAGAAGGAGTTCAATAACTGACATTGATTATTTTTAGATCTTTTGGAGATTGAGATTGGAGTGAAGGAGTTTAATCCTTTATAGAATATGACAATTCAAGTTTTTGGAGAGAAGAGTATATTACTATAGTAACTATTCCCTTTCTTTGTACTATCAATAAAACATTAATTTGCCCATTTGAATATTAAACCTGACAGGTACAGCTTAAGATTCTCTAAGACAGAGGCCTCCCAATTACCGTGGTTTCACTTCAAACTATTTTTTTATTGTTGTTAAGGTTCGTTGAAAGCCTCTTAACTTATAATTTTTTAGTTAAGGATTGTTACTTATCCATCAATTTTGTTTAAAAAATAAGCATTTCATCATCTAGGGATTATTACTTTCAAATTTGATCCTACTGAGAAACTAGAGAAAGCTTAATGAAATTTTATTATAGAAAATGCAGTAAATGTATCTGTTGTGTGTATTATTACATTTGGGCCACATGATCTAAAAAGAAACATGTTAATAAACCTGGATGCACCCAAAAATGTTTAATGTATATAACTAGATTCATACATTCTGTTTCACCAGACATAGATTGCTCATAAATATTTAACCATAGACCAATATACTGTTGAAGGTTCATGTAACATTTCCATGTTTTTCTTACATATATTTGTTATGATGAGACATTAAAACAATGGCTGGGTCCAGAGATATAACTGAATTTGCAATGAGCCAAGATTGTCAAAGTTATCACAATCATTGGTCCCAGAATTTCTGAAATATTTTAACTCAGAATTTAACTGTCTCTGGATATAACTTTTCAAAGTCTACATTACCATCCTACATATGACCAATACATTTTTGCATTTGCATAAGCAACTCTAAGATTTAATCAGTTCTAGTTGAATATTTTGATGTTCTCAGGCAAAAATTACTTTTAGAACAGAAAGTTATTGAAGTTTAAGAAGTTACTTAAAGAAGATGTAAACATTAAAATTATCATGGTGTTAAATTATGCTTTCATTTAGTTGTACAGGACTAATTTTGTATTTCTACTTTAGCAAGATGATAAGATCAAGCCAATTGTCCTTCCAGATTTGATTCCTAGGTTATTATGCAGGAAGATATTAAAATTTAGAGATATATGGCCACTAAAAGTCTAGAAATGAATATTATCTTTTTGATGTCAACAGTGTCATTGCTTTCACTCAACATTTCCCATTTGGGCTTGCAAAATTCTATTAAAATATTTTTTAGGACATCTAGATATATGAATGTAGTCAGAATTCTATCTTCAAGAACTCAGGTGTTATATCATATGAAGAACATCTGCTAAGCCAGCTGTTGTCACCATTTAAGTTAAAGCTGTTGCCAAGAAGCATTTTCCCCCAACAGTTTTATTTGTTCATTTGGGGAGAATAATCTGGGACTCAATGCCAAGGCTAGATGTGATTATTATGGTGAAGAGTGATGTGGTGTGCCTCAAGTGGGCCATCATATCTTTGCAGATCAAATGGTCTGAATTGCTGTCAGGACGTATTGAAGTGTGGTTGATAGATATACCGAATGGCACTGTTAACAGTGATCATGAAATATTTTGCTTTAGTGAAGGTGATTGTGAACTCTGCACTGAGACGTGCTCTAAGTGTAGTCACTTAACCAGAACGGAGTACCTGTTATGCACTGGACTCAGGTAATAGAGCCAAGAGTCTGACCTGTGCAGTCAAAATGAATTGCATGTTGAGCATGAGACTCAGTTAATTTTGGCAGTGTAAAGAAACACCCACATTATCTAGGTCAGCTGTCTGCATTTTCTTTTCTCTGGATAATTGCTAAACTCTACTTTCTATAAACAGAAGAGAAGATTTCAGATATGACAGTAGTTTGATTTAGTTATAAAGATTAAATAGATGTTCAAATATCAATGAGAATTATCTCCAATTATTCAGCAAGAGAATGAGGTCAAAAACACAGAATTATTCCTCTTGTATTTTGTCTCACAAATATACTTCTAATTAGGGGAAAGCAGTGATTTGTATGGTCTTCATGTATATTTGCCACAGGCAATCTCAAACCTCTGAATTGACCTGTCCATCACGACAAAAGGGAGCTGAACTAGATGTTAAATACAATGTGCTCAACTTTTTCAACTGTGATACAAGCATGATTTCACCAAGGAGAAGAAAAACAGTAAGTGCTTTTTACAAATGCTTTTACATTGTGCTAGCTAGGGAGCAAAGAAGCCACATGATAAAATGACCTGTGTGTCAATGATTTTGCAGAAATACCTATTTAAAATGTTACATGTATATGTGTAGAGTTAAATGTCTTCTTAAGACAAAGGAAATATATTTCCCATTCCCATGTCTGTGTTTCTAAGACATCCCAGGAGCACAAGTTTGCTCTTCTCTGGAATTATGTCAGTTTCTCTGGAAAGGTTAGAAACACTGAGGTACAGCCAGATGCTATGATTTAGACATATCAGAGAATACAAGGTTACTTGTGCTCAGTTTGAGTTTGGACAGAGAGCAACTTTAGCATGAGTTTTGAATTATTCAAAAATTACAAGACTTGATAAAAACTCTTCATAAAAGAATTGATAAATTGCAAATTTTTATCCACAAAGAGAACAGTGCCATCAAAGAGGCAGTACCTAATTCCTTGGAAACGTTGGGATAGGTCTTTACCTTCTCCATTTACAAGAATTGTCACTTGACCATGATCTGTTTTTCCTAGAACTTCTACCTTTCTGATGATAATGTCTCCTTTCTGTTTCCCTCTTTTACACCTTTAATTCATCAAATCATCCTCATTCTATCTCAAAACATGAAAACTTCTTGTCTTCAACTTGTCTGAGGTTGGATTTAGAAAGTTTTTAGATGTCTACTCAGGACTTTGGAATTACTTTTATGTGAAAGGACACAATAAAAGGTTATTTTGCTTAAGGGTTTTGCCAAGGATTAAGGGGGGGAAATTCTGTCCTCAGACTTAATTATATCGGCTAGACTATATATGCTTTTTATAGCAAAATCTGCCACAGAAAATTCAGCACATTTTTTCCAACTGGCTTCTAGAACCTTGGTAAATAGTGTAAAGATGGACTAAGTGAGCAATGGAATCTTCCCAGTAAGAACCAGTCATTTTGCAAAATGATGGGGAAAGGGGAGAAAAAGAGGATGCAACAAGGCATTAAAAAACTGTGCCTTGCCAAGAGTCTTAACTTGCCATGAGAGTTCTCTGACCTGGTGAAATGAAAAACCCTGGGAAGTGGAAGGACGCTGAGGAGCTTCTGGGAGCTGTTCTAATCCGTTTCCCTCTTCCACCTAGAACAGAGTTGGAGCTCCAAGTGAAAAGTTCTGGCCATCAGAGAAAGACTTAGCCTCAGTTGGTGAGAAACAGGAGCTTGAGTGCCACAGTGATGTTTTAAGGCACTTTGACACAATCAATTGTTATGGCTCTCTCCTATTGCAAGCCCAAGATGAAAAGGGGCTCAGGGCATGGGGCCGGTAGCCTGGTACTAAAAATGTGTGTCCATATCAGCAGCAGAATGCATGGATGTTTTGAGATGTCCTGGGCACTTGTGTAGACAAAGTTAAAGCAGTCAGGCAAAAGGTCAATCATCAGGATACCTGGGTGGCTCAGTTGGTGGGGCGACTGCCTTCAGCTTGGGTCATGATCCCGGAGTCTAGGGTTCGACTCCCACATCCGGCTCCCAGCTCCATGGGGAGTCTGCTTCTCTCTCTGACCTTCTCCTCTCTCATGCTCTCTCTCTCAAATGAATAAATAAAATCTTAAAAAAAAAAAAGTAGGTCATCAGAATTTCCCTATAGCCCAAGAATTTCCTCCATATTTTTGAACCAGAGAAAGAGAAAGTGGGAGACAGGGTATAGAGTGTATTTTATTTATCAGCACCTTAAATATTCTACTTTATTTTTAGGAGTATAAATAAGACCCTTTATTTTCTAGACATAGGGTTATTGAAAGATACATTATATTCATTTAAATGCTAGAAGATGAATATGTCTTAAATTATGTGGATTATTTCAATTAGTTATCTCCTATATCTAAATAACTAACACCGGAAGTTCCCCAAAACAACTCGAAATGTCTCCAATTTTCTACTGTACTTCTAACTTCTTTTTGAAAAATTTTTTAAATATAAGACCTATGAATCACTGAGATCTACCTCTGAAACTAATAGTAAACTATATGTTAATTAATTGAATTAAAATATCCTACTTTAAACTAATATATTGGGAAGTATCTATTATACCTATGTTTGAAGTCCCTTAATTTGAGCCAAAACACAGATTTAAAAAGTACAGGGCACTAGTTCTGAACAATGTATTTTTATTTGGCTGTTTTCATGCCAGCCTTCACCGTCCCTGCTTTTTTTTAAAGCTTAAGAGGCTAATCTAGGGACACAGAAATAAATAATTTCTCTCCACCCATAGAGTAAGGTACTATGGGTAAAATTTAAAGATATTTTAATATGAAGATGTATTAGAGATATTGAGTAAAACCAGGGCATCGGTGAAAATTTTAACACAGAGTTTTTAGTTTTTTATGTCTTAAGGTATTTGGAAAGTCCAATCAACCATATGTGATAGATTGCCTACTAGGAATAAGAACAAGTAATAAGCAAGAATGATTTCATAAATATTTCTTACACAGTGGGATGAAGTGTGCTGCTGCTACACTTTTAAGTAAAGGACCCAGAAAAATGGCTGATTTGGGAATTGGGGAGAGAGAAAACAGAAGTTCATATTTGGGCATGTTGGCTTTGCATTATTTTGAAATAGATATAAGATTATCCAATAAATGGTAGCAAAAGCCATTTGGATAAGGAGGTCTGAGGCTCTGAGGGAATGTCTTGAGCTGTGATATAACTTTAGAGTGTACTAGGGCTAGGGTTAATTGAGAAAAGGTACTATACTAAGACTGGAAAAATTTCCATAATTAATGTCTGATAACTGGAAGAAAGGGCCATTTGGAATGAGACAGCAGATAACCAGAGAGGTAAGACTTTCACCAAAAGAGTGTATCTTTATTGAAACCAAGAAGAGAAGGTGTTTCCACCAAGGATGTCATCAACAGTGTAAGAAGTTACTCAGCAAGACTGAAAAACTGGCCTTGGTATTTAGCAATACATAAGGCATTTGGTGACTTCACCAAAATCTGCTTTGCGAAGTGATTGGGGCAGATGTTGTATCAGCATTGGTTATGAAGAATTGAATACAATGAAGGCAACTTTTTCAAGATTGTGGGTTCAAAAGGTCAGTGTCATAAAAAAGAAAATAAAGCGATAGCTAGAGAAAGATGAAGGATATGAAAGGAAGGGACATTTTTCCATTTATCTTGTTTTTATGTGAGAAACTTGAGAAAATGTAAAGTTTGATTGTATAAAATATCTAGTCAAGTCACACAAAGCATGTAAAAGAGGGAAAGATAACAAATAATGCAAATTCTCGTGAGCTGGGAGGTGTGGGATATAAAACATAAATTGGAGCAAAATCCAAGAAAGAGTGCTTGTTCTAATTATTATGATCTTGTGTTTAAATCTTCAGCCTGAGGAAGCTTAGAGAAGCATAGGGAAAACTTTATTTTAGAGATGATTTTCACTTTTATTTTTTCTTATGTATTTCCCTGAGTTTAGATAATGACTTTATGGAAGCATATTGGTAAAGAGGAAAGACCGTTATTTAATCCAGTTGCTTTCAAATGCCAACATAGCAATTTATCTAGTCACCTGATGTTTGGTAAATTACCCCATCTTTCTGAGACTCAGTTTTCTCATCTTGAATTTAAGATAATTGTTTCATGTTAGAGACTTTAAGCCAAAGACAAATGAAATAATGGGATTCAAAACTTAATGGTGTGTTTCTCACATAGTATGCACTCAAGAAATCTTAATTCCTTCTTCCTTTAGTTTGATGAAAAATTAAAAGTTTAGTTTCAGGGTTGAGATTAGAACATAAGCTCCATACATAGCCTTAAAGATTGGCTGGTGTCTTGTCTTGACAGCCACAAAATCTACTTCTGCAGGGTCCTTTCTCATTTTACCAAAGGAGGAAAACATCACCTTAGGTACTTACACTGTCAATGAGGGTCTTCTTCAATAGCCAACTCTATGAATCCCTCGTTCAGATAATGAACAACAAAGCAAACAATGGTAGATCTATTGGAAAATGAGAGACTTAGCTCTGTTTTTCAGTATAAATGTTCTCTAAATGCAAAGCTCACCCAGTAGGACCTTTGTCCTGGCTTCCCAAATCATAGTGGTTAAAGTTCAGAACTCAACCATGCTATATGTTCTGTGCCACTCACAGGACTTACTATGCCTTAAAAATCTTTATCTTGATTATAATGATTTAGCTGGGTTTTAGAATGAGAGTACCTGAATCAGATTGAAGTTTCAGGCGGTAAGTATCTCTGTAGATCAGCATTTCCTAATAGATCCTCCTAAGAAGTATACATAAACAAAATAAAAATACATGGAGAAATAAATTCTGAAAATGCTTGGTGACATGAAGAAAAATTAGATTCCTAAATACATAATTTCACTGAGTTCTTGGTCTCCTTATGTGCTGTATGAAATATTCTACAAATATGTATGATCAAACGATCTTTCTGTACAAAGCCTTTTGTAAGACAGGTTTTGGAAAAAATCGTTGTCAAGTCAAAATCTCTCTCTTCACAGTTCCATATTTTAAAGTATGTAATATCATAGTACTGATTTTCTCTTAAATATTAATACATGACTTTTGTGACATGGTCTCTTCATTTGTAAAATTAGGGGCTTGAGGCGATGAAATCTAAGATTTTTTAAAAAAGATTTATTTATTTTAGAGCGAGAGAGGGAGAGTGTGAGTGGGGGGAGGGGCAGAGGGAGAGAATCTTTAAGCAAATTCCTCGCTGAGCAAGAAATTCGATGCACGGCTTGATCTCATGACCCATGAGATCATGAACCATGAGATCATGACTTGAGCTGAAACCAAGAGTCAGACACGTAACCGACTAAGCCACCCAGACACCCTGAAAACCACGATTTCAATGTCTTTTTTGTCCCAGACGTTTTATGGTTATATAATTTTATATTACACATCATCGTGATAAATTCCTGTTGCAGTGTTAAGGATGAATAGTTCATTTTTCTCTGGTAAACTTCATTTTACAAGAAAAGTTGTGGAAGCTACAATTTTTAATCCAAGAAAAGTTGTGTAAGGGCGCCTGGGTGGCTCAGTGGGTTAAAGCCTCTGCTTTCGGCTCAGGTCATGATCTCAGGGTCCTGGGATCGAGGCCCGCATCAGGCTCCCTGCTCGGCGGGGAGACTGCTTCCCCCTCTCTCTGCCTGCCTCTCTGCCTCTTGTGATCTCTCTCCCTCTGTGAAATAAATAAATAAAAATCTTTAAAAAAAAAAAAAAAGAAAAGTTGTGTAAGTTACAATTTTTAATCCAAGGAAAACTAATAAGAGTTTTCTACCCAGAAAGACAAACACAACCTTCATTATGCCAAGATGCACCTTTCACCAAGATTTCGTTCTCCCATAATGCTATATAGACCTATCCTATTGTAAAACATGTCCATATGCAAATTACTGAATCTGGAATGGAGCTAGAGAGGCTTTGACTTTCTTAATTTACACTCTACAATGAATATAGTAATGTACCTAAGTAAAAGGTTTATGTAACCACAAGCAGAAAGTTATGGTAGAAAGAGCACTGACCAGGTCTAAGTTGTTACTAAAGATAATTATTTTAACAACTTTGAGTCTTAAATTTCATTACTGTAAAATGAGAGGATAAATCTCTCTTTTTTCAGTCTTACAGTAGAGTGACTATACAGTTTATCGTCCAAATCCAAACACTATTTATTTATACAGTGAAAGCAGCAATTTTATTCAAACTTAAAAAAACACGAGAACTCTCTTAATATTATGGCTCAGTCAGTAAAGCATGTGACTTTTGATTTCCAGGTTGTACATTCGAGTCCCGTGTTAGGTGTAGAGAATACTTAAAAATAGTAAAAATCAAAAAATAAATAAATAAATGCACCAAGACTACCATAGTTAGATTTTTAACATATTTGAGATTTTGTGTAAAAACAAGATCACAAATCTAAAAATGAATTTTCTGTTAGATGCCAAATTTGGATCCTTGATTTGTAAACTCTGATTTTCCACTAGTAAAATATACCGACCTAGGGGTATAGGATACTTGTGTTTAATAATCAAACGTAGTGTTCCCAGAACATACTAGAAGCACATAGATCATTGAAAAATATCCTATTCCTTTTTTCTTTTTTAATTCATAATCAGAACATTTATAAAAAATAACAAATATTTATAGACCTTTAATTTGATCCCAGAACTAGTATAATAAGTTAATTTCAGCTTTGTAGGGATGAAATGGTACACTGTTAATAATTACACCAAGCTAGCAGGTATAATCAGGTCTGTTTTGGGCTAACTGGAATGTATGGTTACTCTTCCTAACAAGCAGGGTCAAATAAAATAATGTGTGACAGAGGGTTAAAAGTCTTAGTAGTTGCATGAATACAGGGTACAATGAAATCTTGTTACATAGATGTGCTTTTGATGAAGAGAGAGAGATCATTGGGCTACTTCCAACTTATAAATGGACAAACAGGCTTATGGCAGAGTTACTCATTACCTAGACTTGTACAAGGAGGAAGCTGTGAGACTAGAAAGTTGTAGGATTGGTGATTATTAGGTTAGGTCTCTGAGTGCTTTAATGGCTGGCTAATTACTAGAGCTAACCACCTGTGTGGTGATGGGAATACGAATGTTACTCCAAATATAAGGGAACGTGTCTCCAGCTTTGTACCATAGCTGAAAAAACAAATTACATATTCACTACTTTTCAAGGACCTTTTCTCAGAATAAGCTATATCTTAAAATTTATAGATAGGTGTTCATGTCTAGAAACATTTAAGATATTTGTTATTCTACCTTTTATTGCTTTAACAGAAAATATTTTATCCAATATTAGCTTCTCTTGGCCTGTCGTAGACATTTCTACAGTAGATATATCCATATTTAAACATTGAAAAACAGCATAGTTGCCTTTTCAATTTAAACTGTCTGTATTCTTTACTGAATTATGAGGAAGGTAGGGGATCTGATCTAACTTACTATGCGAGATGAAAATGTTAAACATTTGGTCTCCTACATTATATCCATGCATTTCCAAAATAAGATATTTGCCATAAATTTTATATTTGAAGTAAACTTACATATTTGATGTAAAACTCTCTAAGCTGTTTGACAGTATCCAAATGGCATTCAAGACACATACATTTCTTTTGTTTTTCACCTTCACTTAAATTTGTCATCCAAACAAGGACTATTTATTACATGGGGGGTGAGAATACTATGAGCACACAGATCAGAGCAGAGATTGTAAATCCATTTCATCATTGTTTACTCGAGCAATCTAACCAAAGTCATTCTTCAACAAATCTTATTAGTCTAGACATGAACCTCAGCCCCTGCAGTAAGCTATTTGTGATTAATTTACTCAGTTCCATTTCTTATTAATAATGTTTTTATCATATAACTGTATTCAAGCGCTTACCATTTTATCTGATTTATAAATGCATTTAATACATTTTGCTGATGCAAGTTTTAATGTATATAATAAAATGGTCTACAAACTTTCATTATTAATGTGTACATTTCATAGATAACTGAGACCGTACCTTCTATCCAGGTCATACTCTAAACAATTTATAACAGTTTTTAATGTTTTATTTAGATGCCTTTGGAATGTGGAATGAAGGTTTTGAAATGAGCCCAAGGCATCTTAGGTGGCATACTTATTCTGTGGGGTACTTTTATGGTTCTAATGGAGATTCCATGCACATAGGACTTCTTTGAAGCCTGTCTTTTAAGCAGATCTGTATATACTATGGGCCTTCTTTTCCTCTGAAATAAAAATATAAACAGGATAAAATTCATCAGGTTTGGATTTTTTCCTCCACCGCACTTAAGTTACAGTGGGTTTCTACTCTGACATTTTGAACTTGTCTTGCTTTAATGTCAAATTTACGTTCCTAGCACATTCTTGAGATGAGAACAGTTTCCTAGTTTATAGCTATTAAGAGGTAATATTGGAGTAAGATTCTGACTATAATAAATACATATACATAAATACAAGTATTTCTATAATTAATTGAAAATGAAATAAATATTTCTCAGTTGCTCTTGCAACACAATACATGGTCTTAAAGGACATTAACGCAAAAGGAAATATCCAGTATTTCCATACAGGCACCATGTTAGCCAGAGGAAAGTTGGTGGCATCAGCTGTGTGTGAGTCAGACCACAAAAAAGTCTAGGAAAAAAATAGAGAGGTCCTCACTCAGCCCCCTTCCTCCTTCCAAAGCCTGTTACTCTCACTGAAGGAGATTTCTGATTTCTTTTCACAGGTTATAGGAAAGTTAAAAAGAACTGGAAAAAGAAGTCTGATTTAGGAGGCAGAGAAATTCTTAGCCTGCAGAAACATAGTTATATTCATTACTCTTACCACTTTTTAATTATTTTCTAATTCCAAAAGTAGAAGTAATACATGTTCATTTTACATTTTGAAAAAAATAATACAAATATTTTAAAGAAAAATGTTAAGTATCTCCCCCTCAGCTCTTTTTAATATTAATAGCTTCATGGGATCTCCTCAGGCCCTTATCCATACACATATATGGGGTTTATTGCTTTTATCAAAAAAAATATAGTAATTACTTTGACTCTTAATTTCCTTATTTAAAATATATCATGGTCATCTTTCCAAATTAGAATATATTTCTAACTAATTCTTTTTTTAATAACTGCATTAAACCCTCAATATGATCATACCATAACAGATAAAACTATTCCTTCATTGAAACAGATTCTGATTATTTTCAGTTGTTTTGCCATTATAGTTATGCTGCAATATTCTGTTAGTACTGGTGCTTTTGTTTGAAAAGGTTAGATTTTTGAGAGTTGCTGGTAGATGATTACATATATTCTTTATTAGTTTTAATGAACAGTCATTGCATTTTGTACAAGTTAGTCTCCTAGAATGGAACATGGACACATGACACTCATCAAATTTAGGAAGAGTTTAATAATGAGACTAATTATAAAGGAGTGGGTAGGATTTAGGGAGACTATGAAGTATAGTTCAATCCACTAATGCTAATAATACTAATGAATTATCATTTCTAGACCAGGAGGCTCTAGAAGACAGAGGGAATGTGTCTGCCCTGAGGAGCTGCAACCTTTCTCAGGGATGTGGTCAGTCGGTTGAGATTCTGATAAAAGGGAGTTGATAACATACATCCTGTGACCTCAGTCTTCACCTTTTTCTCATCTTTATTGGCTGAATACAACTAGAAATTCGAGGATCAGGCATCTAGCTGATGTAACCTTTATAGGTCAGTCTCCCAGGAGCTCCAAGAAGGGTGGGAAACATGGGAGGAGTATGGAGTGGAAAATATCCCCCTTAACACTCCCTTCCATTCCCTGAATGTTGGTCCTTCCTTCCCTTTGTCCAGGTACAACGATTGTGCTCCCACCACAGAGACCACGGAAATCCCCTCAATACTTAACACTATGAGGATGGAGTCAATTAACAAACAAGTGCTGTCCATCATTTTGTCCAACTATGTTAGAGAAATTCATAGCTTTTCAGTATCTGCACCTTACAATTTTTAAAATTTGCCAATTTTATGGAAAAAATACAAATCTCATTTGAAATAACTGCAATTACCTTTATTCTGTTGAGTAGAGCACATTTTCAAATGTTTATTGGCTACTTAGATTTCCTTACCTATGAACTACCTATTCGTATCCTTTGCCAACTTTTTCTACTATATCATTTGAAAGAGTTCTTTGAATATTAAGTATCCTCTCATTCATTCACTCAATAAATATGCATTAAATACCCACTGTGTGACCGGTTTTGCTCTAAGGAGTGGGATCCAGTGAACAAAATAGGCAAAAATGCCCCTTCATAAAAGTCATATCCTAGAGTTCAAAAACAATAAATGAGTATAATGTATGGTGTATTAGATGGGGAAACCTAATGCAGGAGAGAGAATGCCTAATGCCTGAGGAAATGCGATTTTAAATGGGATATTCAGAAAATGCTCTTATGTAACATAAGTGAAGTCCCAAGTCCCAAGGATCTAAGCAAGATAGGGAGTGATAGCTGTACCTTGGGAAGAACATTCCAAAAAGAGAAAAGAGCAAGCACAGATTACTTTTGGTGAGCATTTCTGATTGATGTTTGAACTGGGTGGCAGTCTGTGTGGTGGGAGCACAGCGAGAGCGGGTGGGAAAGGGAGAAAATGAGATCAAGGAGCTGTGGTGGGGGAAGACTGATCACATACGGTCCATGGAGTTGTTATAAAGATTTGTGTTTTTGTTCTGAGTGAAGTGGGAAGTTATTAGAAAGATCCAAGCTGAGGAGTGACAGGATGTAACTCACTTTTAAAGAATCACCCTGGCTATAAAATTAATAATAGAATTTTGGCCAGATAGGGAAGAGCGTTGGTGGTAAAGGCAGAACCAAAAGAGAACTTTGGAGACTATTTCAATAATCCAGGAAAAAGATGATAGTGGCTTGCATCGGGGTGGCTGTGGAGGATAAGAAAACTTGAATTCTGGATATATTTTTGAAGGCATAGCAGATAAGGAGTTGTTAAAGTTTTTGATGTTGCATTTAAATTTGTTTGTGTGTTTGAGGATCAGAGGTCTTGTTAAGGACAGGTTAAGTTTGAGATGTTTATTACACATCCCAGTTGGGGTCATAGCTAGATACAGAAGTCTAGAGTACTTTGGAGAGATAACCAGCAGGAGATATTTTCCCTTTGCACATGAAATATGTCACGATTGCTTTTTCACAATCTTGCATTTGTATCTTGACATTTTTGCCATTCTTTCTGATGTTGTTGTTGCTATGTTTCTGTCTCTGTTCCTTTGTGCATTCTGAGTTTCAGATTTGCTTAGCAAAACCTCCAAAAGCACAAATTTATAAATGTAATTATTTATTTTTTCTTCTAATCATATTTATGATTAGAAAAAAGACATATTTATAGCTTTTATAAATATTATTTTATATAATTTTAATCAACTATAATTATAATTTAACAATAATATGATATAATAAATAATACTATAATTTAAATTTAATAAAATACTTTTTAAATACACTATATTTAAAAATATAAAGGAGGTAATCTAGCTTTATTGCCAGATGGAAGCCAATACTAAAGTAAAAAATTATTTTATTTTTCTAAAGCATTTATTTATTCATTTGAGAGAGAGGGAGAGACAGATAGAGAACAAGCAAGAGGAGGGCAGAAGGAGAGGGAGAAGCAGACTCCCCCAGGCATATGGGAGCCTGACATGTGGCTTGATCCCAGGACCAGGGATCATGACCTGAGCCAAAGGTAGATATGCTCAACCATCTGAGCCACCCAGTCACCCCTAAAGTAAAAAATTACTTACCTGCATTTTTGAATATGGTAAAATAAGTATTTTCCAGTTTTTTAAAGATGAACAATGTAGAGGAACATTAAAAAGGAAAAAGAGTTAAAATCTTACAGCCCTATATACTACATAGTCTGTAAAAAGAATCCTGGTAAAGAAAATGTCATTTTTCTCAATATGTACACAAGTAATTAAGCTTTTGGATTGTATTCCTTACTAATACTTTTTTCCCCCTTTAACATTAAATAAAGAGTGCACTTTTTTCAACTTTAATAATGACAAATATCATCCTCCTCAGTTCCCACTCACATATTATTATGTCTCTTTACATCTTGAATATTAAGTATCCACTCAGTCATTCATTCAATAAATTTTGCATTAAATACCCACTATGTGACTGGTTTTGCTCTAAGGAGTGGGATCCAGTGAACAAAACAGGCAAAAATGCCTGTTTTTGCATTTCGTGGATAATAAAAAATGCCTATTTTTGCATTCGTATGGATAATCTTCACAAAGTTTTATGTTTTACAAAGACTGTTATCAGTTAAAGTAAGACAGNTGTTTTTGCATTTCGTGGATAATAAAAAATGCCTATTTTTGCATTCGTATGGATAATCTTCACAAAGTTTTATGTTTTACAAAGACCGTTATCAGTTAAAGTAAGACAGTTATTTTTATATTATGGATATTTCTATGATTTTTTTTTCAAAATGATCTGGGCTTACATCATGTTTGCATCTAAGGGGTATTGCCTTGTTGTGTATCCAGTGATACAAAACACGTTTAAGAAATACTGAGTTCATCTAGTAGCCAGTAGTGAATTCTTGATGGTTAAGCAGATTTAATATTTTTTTAAAATTTTAACACATTGAATAAAAAAAATAAAAAAATAAGGAAAAGATAGTAGCCACTAACATAATTTAGCATCTTCAACAAGCTTCTTAAAACTTCTTTAATACCCCTAAAAGCCTATTATGAAAACAAAAAGTCCAGTATCAATTATAGCAAAGAGTCATATTTTTCCTTTGGAAGAAATGAATAAAAATGAGCCTTATATCTGCTTAGCAATCAACAATTCTTTAGTGTATTGATCTCCTTGATTTCTAATACATATATATGCATGTATACATTTACATTTTTAAAAATTATTGAATTGTAATGTTTGTCTTGATTTTTGTTCAATAGTGTCTTAGGTTTGAAGATATAAAGTTAGAGCTGATGAGACAGCAATGAGCTAGTCTTTGGGAAGTAATATAAAGATAGTTTGATGAAAATAGAGAATGAAACTGAACTAAGAACAACAAAAATCCAAGGATGAATGGGAAGAGTATGAAATGAAACAGGAGAATATGTGCATTTCTGAAGTTTACAGGAAAGGAAAATATGAGTCATGTGGTAATTGTCCAGTCTTTGAGCCATCATTCTGTAGGGGTGCTATTTTCACTTCCAAGTTAAAGACTTAATTTGGAAGGCTCACAACAGAACTAAATGCATTTACAATCAAAGTATTTGACAGCTACATGGAAACTTACAATCTATACACCTTATTTCATGGAACTAGCCTAAAGAGGTTTTTAAGCAACTTGACCACAAATTTGACTTCAGTGTTATTTGAAACTATTTTCGGATATGAGTGGATAAAATAGCATATTGAAGAAAAGAAAACATTGAATGGAAGTAGTTAACCAAATATTTAGCAGGATCTATTTTTTCCCTTTAGATCTGCCATTAAGGGTCAATATGTGCAGGGCTTAAATTAGTGAGAACGACTTGAACCAACTTTCCTAGTGTTTATCTTTTGCAAGATACAGTAAGGCTGCTGAGCACATGGAGACTGCTCGGTTGAAAAACATTTGAAATACATTTAATTTGTAAATCCAGACACACAGCAAAGTTTAGTACACTTTGTTTCTGGCTTCATATCACTTCTGCTGAGAGCTTCTCTGTGTGCTATCCAATAAATAAACACTTCCCACTTGGGGCAGAGCTCTGAAGCCAGATTAGACCAAGGCCAAGTGGTATCGAATGATAATTTAAAAGTAAACAAGACTAGCATAATTTACCTCTTCAACTTGAGCAGTTTAAAATATAATATTTGCATATGATACTATCAGAAATATATCTAAACGTTTCTCAGCCTTTATCAATGGCGCATTCAGATGAGTAAAGACTAGTAAGGTGTCACTCAGTGACTCCAATATTTTTTATCCAATCAAGCCAGTTAGTATTTATCTAGCTGCTTGTGTTTCCCAGTTTTGCTTTAGTCTGAGTGACTTCAAAAGTTGGCTGATATTTTCTTACATTATATATTAGCATGACTACACAAGAGAAAAAGAATAGAAAACTCATTATGACTAATTTCTAGACTTTTTACTAAGGTTATCATCAAGTTAAAAAAAATAGGCTGAGTTGGGAATATATATTCTAACCCAACAGATGGAACTATGAAACTGTCCTCTGTGGAATCTACTAGGCACAAGTGACAATTCCAGTTTAAGTTCATTTTTTAAAATTAAAAATTCTGTTCCTCAGTCATATAAGCCACAATGCTGTCAGTAGCCATATGTGACTAGTGACCACTGTATTGAACAGGGCAGATGTAAAATATATCCATGAAATTAAGAAAATCCTATTGCGCAGTAAGAATCCTAAGTATATTGACCAGGGTTGTGTTCTTTACTCCTTCTCTACTCTGCGATGTCTGTTTTGCTAGGGATATGATTGATTCAGAGCAACTCCTCATGCCCTACTGAGCCTTTCAAAGTCATGTTCTGGTGCCAGGAATTTATCATCTATTCTGAATTGCTACTTTTCTGCCATTTTCTAACTGGGAGATCATTGCAGTTTGTACTTATAGATAGCTAAATATTTTATTCCATTAATTTAACTGTGTGCCTTATATAATGTTTTTGTAAGCCCGAAATGAAAGACTTAGCTTTTACCTATATAAATGCATTTGGGCTTTAGAAACTTTGGAGATGTATAGCCTTGTATATTTCCAATTATTCATTTTTTGGTTGTAGAATTTTTATTAATGCATCATTCTGTACCCAACTTACGTGATTTAGTCTAAAATAGATTATATAGAAATTAATTAATTTGGGGGCATCAATGCTCATTATGTGTCTCAGTCCACAATTGTAGATATCGTTTTTGTCATTTTAAAAATTGTAACCAATGCTGAGATTGGTTTTCTTGAGAAATACAAGAACAGTGTTTTCTTCCACTAGTGGAATAAAAGAGAAATGTTTTAATATTCTAGTTTAAGTCTAAAAGGCAAAACATATGTTTGATATCAAATGTGAATCAACATCCTGCAAAAGGTATATATTTTTAAAGATTTTATTTATTCATTTGACAGAGAGAGAGAGAGAGAGAGAGACAGCAAGAGAGGGAAAACAAGCAGGGGGAATGTGAGTGGGAGAAGCAGGCCTCCCGTTGAGCAGGGAGCCCCACGCGGGGCTCGATGTGGAGCTCGATTCTAGGACCCCGGGATCATGACATAAGCTGAAGGCAAAGGCTTAACAACTGAGCCATCCATGCGCCCTCCTGCAAAAGATATTTGAGGTTGACCCCTACCATGAAAAAAAGATATTATTGAATCTCAGGCTTAGGGAAGTGAAGTTGTGCAATTAGTTATTATGATATAAAACTTATGTTTTAGACATTTCCAGACTATTCATTTCTTTTCGTGTTTGATTTTAATACTTTCAATCATGTATTGATATATAAATTATGTTTCACAAATTATGTTTTAGACATGCTTATAAACATAAATGACAATATCTGATCAAAAACATGATAGATCGGAGCAAGTAGATTTTTTTAAATTAAGGTGTTATTTTATGCATTCAGACCATATCTCTCTCTGTGTATGTTGTGATGAACTGTGAAAGCATTATTATTACAGTTTTTCCACAACTCCTTATTCTTACACCATTTGCTAGTGCCCTCTCATACTGACTCAGCTCGCATGTGTGACTTGCTTTGGTTAATATTATAGTTCACAAACTTCAGTGAAACAGAGACTTGAAAAACCTCTCGTGTAAAAAAAAACAAACAACATTTTTACTTTGTCTTTCCTCCATGTGGTTGCCATGGGAAATATCTGGGCTAGTCTGTCAAAATAATATGACAGATTCATCGAGGAGATTATAATGACACATTTGAGTCCATCCTAGACCCAGTGGCACCCAGCTGACCTAGCAGTTGACCCAAGACCCATGAGCAAGCCCAGCTGAAATGAGTCAAGCCAGGCCCTTAGCAGAATCACCCAGCTGACCCATAGACTCATCAACAGAAAGGAACATTTATTAACATATCCCATGGAAATTTGTGGTTGTTTATTATGCAGCATTATTATGGTAATAGATAAGTGACTCTGGCTAAAATCAGAACAAAGCCATTCAATGTACACCATTATAACATTTTACTATACATTCTATATTTCTCCTGAAATCTTTATCTCATATTGTATAGAGTGGTGTCCTTCCTGCAGAAGTAATGGGTACTCTGGATTTATTTCTATTCTCCAAAAAATCTCCATTCCAGGAAATAATTCAAATTCCAGTAAAAGTACTATTAACATTTGATATTTAAATTTGGAGTTCTCTTTTCAAAAATATTAGAATTCTGCTTTTCATTTTTTAAAATTTAATTTAATTTTATATTTATTTGTATTTATATTTATTTTATTTTTATTTATTGGAATTAACATTATTTATTTATTAATTTATTTATTTTTTTAAGATTTTATTTATTTATTTGACAGAGAGAGAGATCACAAGTAGGCAGAGAGAGAGGGAGAAGCAGGCTCTCCACTGAGCAGAGAGCCTGATGGGGTTCGATCCCAGGACCCTGGGATCATGACCTGAGCCGAAGGCAGAGGCTTAACCCACTGAACCACCCAGTTGCCCCCATTTATTTTATATTTATTTAATTTTTATTTATTTTATTTTTATTTAATTTTTATTTGGCATAGCTAGTGATAATTTTATGCATTTCTTTATATATATCATAAAAATAATTTCATAGTTTCAATGCTTCTCTAACTTTGTTTTATTCCTCAAACTCCTTAAACTCAAACTCAACTCCTCAAGTTCACTTGCATACTCTCTACTCATTCTCCTACCTGACTCCTCCATGTAATTCAAATGTTCTACCAAAGAAAGCCATCTTTCTAATTCCCAAATCCAGAGGATTCATTCTGGTTGGCTGTCCTCTATGTGATTCAACAGAGCTCTCCACTACCACAACATTCTCATGTTCTCATTATCTTATTTATCTTATTATCTTATTATCTTATTATGATTATTTGTTCTCTGTTTTCTTCTTTAATTAACCATTATTTATTTTCCTCCAGCATTTTGTCCATGGTTCTCTTTTCATTCTACCTGAATACTCTATGTAATGTCATAGCTTCCTCTGATTTTAACTACCACCTATATCCTGATAATCCTTAAATCTAAATCTCCGTCACAGTGATGGGTTCTGAGCTCTAAACTGATCATTCGAGGGCCAAATGAAGTTTATATGTCCTTTTGACCCAATCCACTTCTTTATATTTCCTACTTTACTGAATGGCCTCTCTAGCAACTCCGACCTAAAACAGAAACTCAGAAGGCATTGCAAACTCTCGCCTCTCCTTTCATGTCCACATCCATCTAAGGAGCCCCGTGCACCCACACCACGCAAAGTATATTCTATATGCCTCTTCCTTATGAGAGCTTCTACCTTAACTTTGCCCTAATAATTCTCATTTAAATAGTTTAAAGAGCTTCCCTCTATTTCTTTTCCTGCCGTTTTGAGACTTTTCAAACTAACCTTCAAAATTTGCCAAATTTATCTTTCTAATATACATATCTCAGCATGCTATTCCACGCTTAAAATTTCTCTGTGACTATCAAATATTTGAAATAAAATTTTCAAACTTTTATGTTGAGATAAAAGAATAGCCAACTGAAATTTGAATAACAAAAACTATGCATATGCATGACTACCTTCTTTCTATTTTCCACTACAAATCCCAGGGTGTATATACAGAAGTGTGTGTGTGTGTGTGTGTGTGTGTGCGCGCGCGTGTGATAGAGAGACACAGAAAGACAGACAGAGAAAGGGTTAACAATGCTAGAAAACAAGAAAGTCTGCTCCAAGGAATTATGTGGGCTTTCTGGAAGATGGATGAAAGATGGCATCAGATACATAGAATAAAATTCCGGTGAAATTCAGAGTTTCAGTTCTGCAGGATAAACCCTGCAAAGTGTGAAACATGATTACAGGACAACTCTGTTTCTGGCAGAGTAAACTTTTGGTGCAATGGGGACCCAGAACCAACACAGAGGAATTAATTGAAGCCATTGCTTTAAGAGGAGCTGGGTCAATATGATTCCAGTTGTTTATGCTTTTAATAAAAAGATATTTCTGGGAAGTAACAAAGAAGAGCAATGCTACTTTCAAAATAGAATCTTCACATACTATTAAAAATATAATATTGATCAGTTGAAGGTCATGCTAGAAATAAAATAGAACACTGCAGCTATATATCAGTATATTCTTGTAATATGTAAGCCAAGTGTAGTTTAACTTCATTTGCTAAGCTCTGATATAGTTGTGCACAGTTGATCTAATTTTGTCATTGGTTGCAAAGTCAAAATAAGTAGATCTGATATTCTTTTTTTATTTTTTTTATTTGACAGAGAGAGGGAGATTATAAGTAGGCAGAGAGGCAGGCAGAGAGAGAGGAGGAAGCAGGCTCCTGCTGAGCAGGCAGCCCGATGCAGGGCTCTATTCCAGGACCCTGAGATCATGACCTGAGCCAAAGGCAGAGGCTTTAACCTACTGAGCCACCCAGGCGCCCCTGGATCTGTTATTCTGAAGGCCAGTTCAGTTTGGCTGTTTAACACTGAGCTCAACCTCTGCAGATGTTAACTGAACAAATGAACTTTGGCAAAAAGGCAAACTTTCATTTAAGAAATGGGGAAAATATCCCCTCATATAAGCAAGTAGATAATGAATAGACATTTGAAATCTTCTGCAAATTGGTAATTTGCCCTCCCTCAAATCAAATGCTCTTGTTCTGTAATGTATAAAAGAGATCTTTGAGTGTCTGCTAAGCTTTTGCCAGTACCTCATTATTGAATAATTTTCTAGATTCTATAACTCCCACCCCACATACATTGACTAAACTAACCAGAATCATTTTCTGTTTCTTGTAACCAAATATATTATTATCCTGATCTTAGAAAAAACTTGTCACCTATGTGAGAGTACCAATGGATCAAATAGAATGCCTGGAGGCAAAAATCAATCTTAAAATTGAATGAAATATTTAACTGAACAACTATTTGTTGAAAAATAAACAGTAGTAGATCTGTCATAGAGGCATGGGTTTGTTCTTCCTTTCATATTCTGATGCACCAATATAATTCAAGCTACTTCTTTGACAAAACATAAAATTTAAAAATTAAGTGTATGTAATATGTACTTTTTGGTATCTTATGGGCTATGTCTTACCTGATTCTGAATCTGTTGGACCGATTCAAGGAAAAGTTCTTTTGGTGAGCTCTGTGGGATAGAGAGCAAATAGAAAATTGGAGCTATTGTTCTTTACCCCAGGTCAATATTGTTTTTAGCATCAGCTAAAAAGTATCCTAAGATTAGTCAGAGAATATACTCAGCATTAAGACCTCGCTGCCTAGTGAGATTGTCTCATTACTATGCCAGTTTGACTCTGTGAAAATGGGGGGAAATATCTTATTCTGTCTCTATAGCCAATGTAATGTAATTAGGGCGTTGTGGAATTGTTTAATTGTGAATGTCAAAACACAACAGGATGCCTGCAGAACCAAATTTCATCCTAGGTAAATCTAGCCCTACAAGGTGTGAAAAAAACAACCACCACCAGACGTTTCATACTCTGAGCAAAACAAAACTTTTGGTACATGATATCCTCTCTTGAAATTTAACTGTTTTTACATACTCAGTAATAACATGAAAGAAAATAAATGTGGGCTATTTTATTTACAAGCAAAAAAACGTTAAATGACACTCAAGAGGAACCCAATTATAAAAGCATTCTTTCTGGATATTTACACTAGTAAATTTAATGTAAATTCACATTCCTATGGGTTTATAATCTCAGGAAAACAGAGAAACAGATACCTGATATACTAAATAATGATATTACTTAGCAGAAAGGACCTTTTAGAAAATTTACATGTCTAGTTACCTTGAAAAAAAATTAAGAAATGAGAAAAATTTTATTTTTGTCATTTTAATATGTGGAAGAAGTTTTCATTTAGAAATGATATATTTGAAGAGGAAACAAAAAATATACCTTTACCATGGTAGAATGTAAACATTTACTCCATCTGTATGTGAGTGGCTTATTTGCTTGGTATTTCATAATTAAAATTAAAATATGTTGTTTAATGTATAATATAATAACACATGATAAATACAACTTTCGCACAGTTATTATTACTCTTGTTTTATATTAATATATATAAATAGGGTTGTACATTTTAGAAAATGTAATTTAGTAATGTAATTTCTAAATTGGAGTAACAAGCAAAAAATTAATTCTATTAATAATATAAGATGCAGGGAAATCTTATTTTTTTAAATTGAGGTATAATTGACATATAACTTTATATTAGTTTCAGGTCTACAGCATCATGATTTGAAATTTGTATGTATTGCAAAGTGATCACCATGGTAGCTCTAGTTAACATCCATCAATATACATAGCTACAATTTTTTTCTTATGATGAGATCCTCTAAGAAATCATTTTTAATTTGTAATTTTGCTGTTGAGAGATATAGTGAAGGTACTGAAAAAATATTTCATTCAGACAGAATGAAGATTAAGAGACATGTTTTCAGGGATTTTCTTACTAAGAGTTAGATATGTTAAATACATAGGATTAATTTGCTGAATATGAAGCAGTATAGCCATAAACTGTTAAAGTATAGGGCATACCTATTTCACAAAATGAGTCTTACCCTTTACTCACAAACTGTAGCCTGTTGTAGATCCTTCAGTCCATAATGTGATACCACCCCAATAAGGCTGTAGAAAGCTATCATTTACTAATTAATCTACCTACAAATTAATTAGGTAAGCAGGGGGTTGTTAGTTCCCCATTTTACAGATGAGGAAGCAAAGGTAGGGAAGGTTAAGATAACATGCCACAGGCCTCAGTTAATGAAGGCACATTATGCTTACTAGTGTTATTCTCTGAGGACATCGAAGCACCAGACTGAATCTTTAATCCTTTTAATTTTACTGTGCATTTGGTAGGGGAAAGGTACAATTATCCTTATTTTACCTTTAAGGACTATGAACTGCTTTCTCATAAATGGTTTTCCCAAGGTATTTGGCAGAGTTTAAAATTAGGTTCAACTTTTTAATTCATAAAAGTTATCTTTTGTCTTGTGTCAGCATAATAGACTTTTTGCTAACCAAAGTTTTAGAATTTAGAAGCAAATAAAAGTGTTTTGATATCCTGTCTTGATCTTCGACCATTACATAACACTTTCTTCTAGTATTTTCTTTTTTTTAAAAAATATTTTACTTATTTATTTATTACAGAGAAAGAGAGAGAGAGAGAGAACACAAGCAGGGGGAGGAGCAGAGGGAGAGAGAGAATCCCAAGCAGACTCTGCGCTCAGTGCAGAGCCTGACATGGGGCTCCATCCCAGGACCCCAAGATCATAACCTAAGCTAAAAATCAAGAGTCAGACACTTAACTGTGACAGAGCAACTGAGGCGTCCCTCCAGTATTTTCAATGAATCAATTTTTAAAATAGTGTCACCTCAGACTGACAATACCTACCTATAAGAAAAATACAACCAGATGTCGTCTCTTCAAGCTTCTATAACAGAGCCCCATTATTGGGGTGACTTCTGGCAACAAAAAGTTACTTCTCATAGTTCTGAAGTCTGGGAAACCCAAATCTAGGTGGTGGCAGAGTCAGTATCTGGTAGGATCCCATTTCCTGGTTCATAGACAGCTGTCTTCTCCCTAGGTCCTTAAATGTTGGAAGAGAGGGGGATCTCTCTGAAGCTTCTTTGAAAAGGGCACTAATCTCATTCATGATAGCCCCATCTTCATGACCTGATAACCTTCCATAGCTCCCAACTGCTCTTACTGTCTCATAGGGGATTAGGTTTTAATATATGAATTTTGAGGGGACACATACATTCAGTCTATATAGCACCAGAAGCAATGAGTATTGGTCTAAATATTTGAGAAATGTAATGAGCAGCAATGTAATATATGAAGCATTTAAGTATAAAACTGATCTTAATTATACATCTTTACTACTGATCGCTGATGATGAAAATTTATTATATATTAATCAAAATATTTTTAAAATACACAAAATTGCTATGAATAGCCACATGGATGTCTCTTCCCCAATAATTAACTCTGATTTTTAGTTCTAGGTCTTTGGGCATTGTTGAGAATATTTAATCACTAAATGTAGAGAATAAGTATATGCTTTTGAAAAGGCAATTAATTTCTACTAAAAGAACATTAAAAAAACTTCATAGGTTAACTAAAATACCAAAATAACAATAAAGTCATACATTTTTAGAGTTAGAATAAATTGAGTCTTCTTTTTGATTCCTCTTTTTAAAATTAGAGTATTGAACATTTGAAAAATGACTTGTTCAAGATTGCACAATTAGAGCTAGAAACGTGTAGAGTTTCCAACCTTCTAATTCAGTACTTTTATTTAGGTCAAATAAAAGTAAAGTGTAACGAGTATAATACCCAGAAAAATTGAATGAGGATTTGTCTTATAAGGCATATATATTAACTAATTGCTTCGAACTCAAGCAAGTTTGGAATCCCCCACATAAGTAGAACAAGGTCTTCCCTCTCAAAAAGTGAAGTTAATATAATCAGAAAGAAATGTGTAAATAAATGCCTTTCCATTTGCCTTCTTTTTCTAATATCCTTACTTTGTTGTGTTTTAAAATTTTTATTATTTTTTAATTTTTAAGTTTTTAATCACCCAGTGCTCATCACAACAAGTGTACTCTGTAACCCCATGACCGGTTCCACTCATCCACTCACCCTCATCCCCTCTGGCAGCTACCAGCTTGTTTTCCATAGTTAAGAATCTGTTTCTTGTTTTGTCTCGCCCTCTTTCTTTTTTTCCCCTTTGCTCATTTGTTCTGTTTATTACATTTCCTATATCCGTGAAATTAAATGGTGTTTGTTTTTCTCTGACTGACTTACTTCATTTAGCATAATACTCTCTAGCTCCAACCATTTCATTGCAAATGGCAAGATTTCATTGTTTTTTATGGCTGAATAATATTCCCTTGTATGTATATACCACCTCTTCTTTATCCATTCATTAATCAGTGGACATTTTCATATCTTGGCTATTGTAAATATTGTTGTTAAAAACAGGGGTGCATGTATCCCTTTGAATTAGTGTTTTTGTATTCTTTGGGTAAATACCCAGTAGTGTGATTGCGGATTATAGGGCAATTCTATTTTTAACTTTTTGAGGATACTCTGTACTGTTTTTCAGAATGACTGTACCAGTTCACATTCCTACAATAGAGCACAAGATTCTCCACATTCTTGCCTACTCCAGTTGTTTCCTCTGTTATCGATTTTAGCTATTCTGACAGGTAAGAAGTGATAAAACTCCTTGTAGTTTTGATTTGCATTTTCTTAATGGTAAATGATGATGGGCATCTTTTCTTGTGTGTTGGAAATCTTCTTTGGAAGAAATGTCTGTTCATGTCTTCTGCCCCTTTTTAAAATTGGATTATTTGGTTTTCTTTGTGTCATATTTTATAAACTTCTCCTTCTCATGTTTAAGGTCTTTCTAAGCACTACTGTTCTGATCACCCTATCCTATCCCTGATTCAATCTTTCTTCAAAGCACTCATTATCTAAAATAATTTTGCTTTTTTATGTGTGTTTTCTTATTGTTTGTCTGTCCTAACTAGCATGCACAGTCCACAAGAGTAAATATCTATCTTGATCATTGACTGATTCATAAAGCTTTCAATAGGAATTTGACTCTCAAAAAATGTTTTAAATAAATACCAGAAATAGTAACCTTATTAGGAAACTCATTCTCTGATAATTACTTATTTTTTCAGATCTATCCACCATTTCTCCTTTATATTGTAGTTAAGGACCTTCAGTTCCAAGTAATTATGATTTCAGTCTGTACCAAGCCGCTCAGGTTATTTCTCAATCTAGAGGTTTGTAAGCATCACTGACTTGTTGAATATTGCATTACTGAGATTATTTTTTAAAATGGTGGCTATCCCTACTTCTCACTACTAAATTACCCTAAAATTCTGATTCAGAAATATATAGATCTCTATAAGAAATTTCCAAGTGAGAAAAATGTACTGTCCAGTTCCTTACTTATCCCTTCTCTATCAGCACACAATTATTCATCCCAGTTCCAGATCCAAATGTTTTATCTCTGTTGAAATACTTCACATGCATATCCCTAAAGCCCTCCCAGTCTAAGGCCATGAAATCCTCAGTTTATCTCTTTTATAGTTCTAGTAACGTACCATAGGAGTTACCAAGAAGTATCTTAACTCCTTACCAAGGAGTTAAGGTAAACTCCTTTTACTGTGATGATTAAATGTATAATACAGAGAACATTTCTTTTTTCTTTTCTTTTCTTTTCTTTTCTTTTCTTTTCTTTTCTTTTCTTTTCTTTTCTTTTCTTTTCTTTTCTCTCTTTGTTTAAGCCATCTGTCCAAGTGTTTATTTGGTGCATCTCTACTTTATATATATTAACAAAATTAAAAGTCATTAAAAGTCAGTTTTCATTTTTCTGTTAATAATCTTCACAACTGATGCATACACATACGTACATACATTATCTGATGGAAAACAAACAAAATGTGTATACACAAAAATATATTATAGGAACATGTTTTTAAAAATGGAAAACAGAGATCATTACATAGGAAGACAAATCTCAAACCAAATATGTCTTAGAACATTTCTTGATGCACAGTAAGTCTCTATTCACCACTATCTTTTAAGATTATTATCATAGCTATATTTCTTGTTTTGCCTTTCTCTTCCTTCCAAGAAAACCATCTGCTTCCCAAATACACTCTTATACATGTATACTAGATAGCAGTTTTTGAAGGACCAAGCTTTTTTGTTTGTCAGCTAATTTTGTATAAATCAGTATTATAGGTCATAGTATGGTATGTTTCACTAAAAAGAATATTATTAAAGGCTTGATATGGAAATTAGAAAAGGAAGAAAAAGGAAAAGATGGAAATAAGAATAAAGAGACAGAGGATCAGGCGCCTGGGTGGCTCAGTGGGTTGGGGCCTCTGCCTTCAGCTCAGGTCATGGTCTCGGGGTCCTGGGATCGAGGCCCGCATCGGGCTCTCTGCTCAGGAGGGAGCCTGCTTCCTCCTCTCTCTCTCTCTCTCTGCCTGCCTCTCAGCCTACTTGTGATATGATCTCTCTGTGTCAAATAAATAAATAAAATCTTTAAAAAAAAGAGAGAGAGACAGGATAAAAGAATAGAAGGAGGAAGGGAATGGAATGGAAGAAAAGAAGGAAATAATTTTTAAAAAAGAAAGGATTGTATGGTAATTGAGTAACAAGGACTATTTCCTTACAGTGCCAGGCATGGAATATACTTCTATTTTATATAAATTTAAAATATATCCTCCATTATTTCTAACCCCCTATGAAAATAGATGGGAAATATTTGGGGCTACTCTCGTGATGTATTTAAGAGCAAGAATTATTCACCAATTCCAGGCTGCTGTTCCAATGTCACTATTTCTGTTCATATATGCCATTTTTTTTTTGGGATCTCCATTAGGTAGCCGAGAGTGGCTAGTGCAGATAATCTATTGTTCTTTAGCTTCAATACATGATACAAATTGAAATAATACAATGACTACTTTAGTATTGAGTTCACTGTCCCTGAGTGACAATATTAATAAGTGTCTTAGCAACAAAAAATGAAGTAAATGCTTGGAACATGTGTAATGTATGGAATGACACAGATAATATGTCAGGCACTACTCAAGAGTTTGAAAGTTCTAAATGTAAAAATAAAGGCAGAGATATAAATTTACCAACTCCATCTCCACCACTCAAAATGCCTGACAGAAGATGCCAGTAAGCTGAGAATGACAATGACACAAAATGGTTACCATGTCAGTCACGCCGAACAGGTTATATCAAATTTCAAATAGCTAAGGACAATGTTTGCCAGTCTATAAAGCAATGTACATACATAGCTGACAGGTAGATGTTACAAATAGAAGTGAGGGAGGGAGTAAACAAGTAAATTAGCAATTCCCGGGTAGCTTCTTTGTATTCCAACAGGACAGTATTTAGGAAAAATTATTTCTTGTTTCTTTTTCTGTCTTTTTTTGACACCAAACCAACAGAAATGAATGATCCAACGTGATCACTTAATAGTACACAATTTCACAATGAGGGGTTTGCTAAATTTCATTTGTTGGCAGATAAAAAATGGAAAATATCAAACATCAATGGTATGTTTCCTCTGTGTCAAGCCCTAGGCCTATTGACGAATAAATAAATAAATAAATAAATAAATAAATAAATAAATAAATGTAGTGTCTTTGAGTTCATAGACTTGGGACTAGAAGAGACATTAAGAGACAGAAAAGTAGGGCGCCTGGGTGGCTCAGTGAGTTAAAGCCTCTGCTTTCGGCTCAGGTCATGATCTCAGGGTCCTGGGATCGAGGCCCGCATCGGGCTGTCTGCTCAGCAGGGAGCCTGCTTCCCCCTCTCTCTGCCTGTCTCTCTGCCTCCTTGTGATCTCTCTCCCTCTGTGAAATAAATAAATAAAATCTTTAAAAGACAAAGAGACAGAAAAGTAAACCAAGAATGAAATTAGTTAAAATAAAAGTATATTCACTATACTATGCAGGCACAGAAGAGACACTAATATCTGACATAGGGTCGATTCTGATACTATTTTCAGAGGAAAATGGTATCTGTCTCTTGCTTTTAAGAGCTGTGCACCCACGAACAACTAATTGTTATGTAATTAATTAAACTTTTGATCAGCAAAATTGACAACACTCCATGGAAACCCAGAAGAGAATGCCTGCCTAAGAGATGTAAGAGGGTAATATTTTATCTAAACTTGAAGACTGTCTTAGCTTGATGTGGGAAGGTGGGTAAAGCATCTCATAGGTAGGAAGCAATGGTTTCGGAGGCCCAATATAAAGCATATTTAAGGAACAACTACTAGTTGTATTCAATCAAAGATATTTGCAGATGGGATGAGTGATGGAGGGGGGTGGATGCTGCAGGGTGAGTTTGGGAAGTAATTTGAGCAGGATTGTGATGGACTTTTTGGCCATGCTGAGCAAATGGGATTTAACATTGTAGGGTCTTGAGGTAAAGATCAAAGATACTGAAGTAAGACAACTACATTTTTAAACTGCATTTTACACTGTAATCATATATTAAAGGAGAAAACAAATTAGGAGGCTGTTATAATTTGCATGTGGAGAGAAAATAAGAGCATGATGCATAGCAGGCATATACATACATACATACGTACATACATATACATGAGTATGTATATAATTAATACTTAGAATATATATATAACATATATATAACATATATATGTATATATGTATTATATATATGTATATATGTATTATATATGTATTATGTGTATATAATTAATATCTTGTTATAGGTTCCAAATATTTTTTAAATGTTTTATTTACTTTAAGAATTTAACACCTTGGAAAGTCTATATAATTCTCCCCTTTTCTATAATGCAGAAAGTGAAGTCTAAGCTTCTGTGGCTAATCTATAATGAGCACAGGATTCAATTGATACCGCTTTTGACAAAGATTTTTTTTCCTGCTCATAAGAAATAATCCCAGATGAAAATATGCAAGGAAGAAAGGGATAACGGCAAGTGTACTAAATACAGTATTTAGGGTTGGGTGCACACATTCATTTTTCAGACCACTAGGGCACCATTTAGTGTGATGCAGTAAATTAGAAAAACTCAGCTTAATACCAAGGAGTGTCATAGATACTGGAAATTATGAATCTCCAAAGGATCGTAAAACCCTGAGCTAGAAAAAAATGTTAAAATATAATATAGTCTGTTCTCAACTTCTACTAAGATTGACTGAACATAAAATTCCTCTAAGAGATGGGTTCAATCCACCTGTGTTGTAAACCTAAGGCTCTGAACTCCGACAGAATCCTGCAAAAGTGAAAAAGGACTTAGTGACAAGGTAGCGTGATCCCTCATCCTGAGAAGATCACTAGGAATCAGGTTGGCTATAAGCTATTATACTTAACATATTCTGTAGTTGTTAAATGAGATCAGATACTCAAATTTTCTGTCTTAACTTCCTTCTTCATTACCTCTTTTTTATTTCCTGATACTGCTATTGTTTAAAATTCTTCTAGGAATAACAGAGTATTCCTTTGCTCGCTCAGCCATAAAAATATCTTTAAGAGGAGAACAAAAGAGAGAAAAAAAGAAACTATAACCACGCTATGGTACAATCTGGAGCTAAACCAAGGGCTTTTACGTGCAATGCTTATAATAAAGCACTCTTAGCATGATCACAATCATTTAAGAAGAAGAAAACGATGAAGGATAGCAGAGAGAGAGATAAGTCTCCTTTTGTGTGTCAGACTTACCACTTTTTTGAAACGGACCACTCATAATCTCCAATAAAATGCAGAAAAATATTCCTTTTCTCTTATAGAGTTGTGTTAAGTGTCAAATGAAACGGTTATGTAAAAGAACTTTGTGAACCGAAAAGTAACATGGTGCATAAGCAGGCTTTGTTCAAGGAGCAATCCTTCATTATGTAATGACCACGCTCACATAGTCTGCCCACAGGGATAGGGCAGCCTCTTGCCTGCACTTGTCCCCTGGACTCAAAACATGTTGGTTATTGATGCACAAATACATATTGTGCGTGTAATTTAAATTCAAATAGAAAGGATTGTTTAGTAGGAAGCTATTGAATCCATACCGTTATTATCAGCAAATACATTGGAAAAAGCAAACAGTAAATCTAATGTGAAAATATGCCATAAATTAAAATCTGTTTAATAATACATCAGTACAACTTTATGAAGTTCAATGACAGGCAAAATTAAGCTCTTATAAAAGAAATCAGAATGGTGGCTACCTCTAGAAGATAGACTGGAAAAGTGAACAAGAAAGCTTCTGGGACGATGGAAATACTTTATATCTTGAACTGGGAAGTGATCTTTTTTTAAAAACATTTTATTTATTTATTTGACAGAGAGAGAGAAGGAGCACAAGTAGGCTGAGAGTCAGGCAGAGAGAGAGGAGGAAGCAGGCTCCCTGCTGAGCAGAGAGTCTGATGAGGGCCTCGATCCCAGGACCCTGAGATCATGACCTGAGCCTAAGGCAGAGGCTTTAACCCACTGAGCCACCCAGGTGCCCCAAACTGGGAAGTGATCTAACTGGTATATACAAAGGTAAAAATTCATTGAGTAATACCTTTAAAAATCTGTGAATTTTACTGCATGTAAATTATACCTCAATAAAACCTTTGTCATGGTTCTATGCTTACCGCATACTTCTTGACAACATATTACTATTCCTTAGAGCTCTTTCTCTACACTCCATTCTAGCTGGCCCTCTGATGGTGACTAGCATGTAGGAGAACTGAGTGTTTCTTTGGAAAAAAGAATGACTTTTGTCAGTGTTCAGTATCTGAGCACAGCTCCTTTAAGCTCATTTTGATTTCAAGTACTACCAAATAGAAATGTGCCTTAGTGCTACTTGAGGAAGTCAGTTCTGCTCCAGTGAACATGTAGAAAGGAATTGGTAAAACTACTTCTGGCCACTTTTGATTTGCAGATTGTCTCTATCTCTGCTTTGAGTTGTGAGTGTAAGAGCAGTTACTGCATTAAATGTTTTGCATCTGTAAACACTCTCAGAATAGTTGAGCTCATCTGAGCTCTATTGTCTAGCACAGTGTTGGTACAAAATATACATAATGAATATTTGATAAATGAAAGGACAGAAAGATGATTTTCTTGCTGTATCTCCATATAAGTGTTCCATTTCCTTGTTTATTTACATTTGCCTGCTAAGGTCTCTGTTGACATGTATTAGTCACTTTTGTTGAAGTTACGTTTTTCAATAAAACATGATCCTTAATTTATGTCGCTCAAAAACACACAGGAATTTTCTTACAAAATTCTTTCCAGGGCTCTTTCTTCCAATCCTGGCCCAAAGCAAAACGGAAAAAGTAGAGTGATTATATTTTCACTAACTTTCTTCATAACAGTGAGAAGGAATTTTCCTGCCAGATTCTGGAATAAAACAGAACTTAATCTGAAATAAATTAGGCAATGACTTTTTCATTAACATCCCCAATTAAAAATAGCATGTTTTCTATACATTCCAAGTGATAAGTGATTTCAACACACTTTTAAAACATGAAAGCAGAACTAAGATTAATAAACAATGTGGAAATGACTCCATCTCTGCCATTTTAAACTACAATTGCCTTAATGTCTTTAACTGTAATAATGAGAATTTCACCACTCAAGTCTTTAGTTATAATAATGAGAATTATTTTATCCACATATACATCCTCTGAAGTTATACAGGGACAAATTAGTTCATATTTATAAAGCGTGTTGAATATAAAAATTACAGTTTTAATTAAATTTCAAGCAAAGTTTTAAAACTTGACTTTCTGTTACTAATCACTTGTAACATGTTCTCTCTAAATGTGGCATTGCCTATACAGCAAAGTTTTCGTAACCACACGCTCTCTCCTCTTTCTCATTTTACATTTAAGAAAACAACAAGAAAAAAAAAGTGAGAAAGACTATAGGAGCAAAGTTTATATAAATTGGTTCTAAATTTAAGCAAGAAGTTACAAGATTGTAAAAGCACAGCAAGCGGGGAAAATCTTTTAGATTTCTAGTAGTATAATATTGTTATTGGCTCTGGAACTTGTAATTTACATTTTCATTCATTCATCTTTCCTTCAAGGAGGAAAAGATTTAGAAGGGGGTGACAGACAAGTTAACAGATAATTACCAGACATTGTGATAAGTGCTTTCATGGAGAGAAGCAATTTGAAGTGCTATTTAGTTTAGCAAATTGCTCTCATACATATCACAGCATCTGATGCTCAAGGTAACATTCTGAGTAGGTAAGAGTACATATTACCCGTAGTGTCCCCATTTTACAGTTGAAAGAAGCTGAGATTCAATGAGTTTAAATTAATTTTCTTGAAATCATGTAATAAAAACTGTTGCAACTGGGATTTAAACCAGATCTTCTGACTTCTAATGTTGTGGCCAATCCAGGAGATACATCTGTACAGGTTAATACTCCTTAACCAGTATAATCTTGGACTTCAAATATCGATCCAAGCAACTCATAAATCTGGGCGCAAACATTATTTTGTGGGACAAAAGGTAATCTTAGATAGAAAAGCTAGTCTTAAAAAAAAGAGGGAAGGTGTAATAAAAACAATGGTAGAATAATGGGTAGAAAAGCATGGGCAAAGAATATCCTCCTAAGATCTAGTTAACACTACAAAGTTCCTGGTTCAATACCATTATCAAATGAAGTATGTAATACATAGTCATGTGTTTATGAAAGCTTTTAAAGAAAATAGGAAACAGTGGAGAGATGATGTATTTAATTCATATAAGACAAGAATCCTAAAGTAAGTGTTAGAGACATAATTAATTGAACAAAGTATCTATTTGTAGGAAAAACAAAACAAAACTTTGAAATGCTACTGAATAAGAATTAGAGATCTATTACAGAAAAATCCATAAAACTTTCAAACAAATACCTAGCTGAAGTAAAAGCAAAAGGGATGCTACATTTACTGGCAAAAAAAAAAAAAAAAAAAAAAAAAAAAAAAAAAAAAAAAAAAAAAAAAAAAAAAAAAAAGAAAGAAAGAAAAATAGAACACATATCTAGAGAGAAACCATTTATTTCACTTATTAGAATTCTTATAAATATAGTTAAGAAGGTGTCTCAGTATTATATTTCTCACCTTACTCTTCTTTTTCTTCCTTAATAACTGTCAGGCTAAAGTACCTTTGAGGGAAGAATCTAAAGTTTAGGGATTAAGTCTCCCCACCCCTTTTTTATTAGATGTTGATGTGCATTTACAGCTTTTTGGGATTTAAGATATTTTTATTTTATGTAAGTCCAGGTGATTAAGTAAGTCTGCAAATTCTCTGTTGCATCCTGGGGTGATTACACAGCATATTAACCTGAGTGGAAAGAAGTTTGATTATTTGTTAGAAATGCATGTTATCCATGATCTAAATTAAGCATTCTCATTAACAAGAGTTTAAAGGAAAATTCAGAATGAAACACGGTATTAAAACATGAGGAAGACCTAATACTTGTTGGTTGTTTACTCTGAGGCAAGCACTGTGCCAGGCTCTTAACTTACCTCTTTTAATTCTCCCACAATTGCTGTGACACAGGGCACCAAATAGGGTTCTTAGTAGAAAGCAACTGAGGTCTACTCTGGCTAATTTAATAGAAACAGAATTTATTACAAGAATGTAAGGTGTCTCATAGAGTCCCTGGGAGGTTTGAAGGAGGCTCACAAAACAAGCATGACCAAAGGGGGCTGGGCAGTCAGACATGGCCACATTCCTGCCACAAATATGTCTGGAGAGAACATACAGACCCAGGGTTCAGACCACTACATTGTCAGCAGGGAACATGGGGCTCATTACTGATTTTGTTGCCATTTTGCCTCTGCAAAGTTAATTTGCCTGTCAGTGGCCTCGGGGAACTTTTGGGGGGTGGTTGATATATGAAAATGAAGTGATCAGCAAGGGGGAAGTTTTACTTAATAGAATACAAATAAAAACTGATCTTAAGCCTGAAATCACATTTCCTATAACCCAAATACTAAACCGTGGCCATTTTGTAAGATCACAATACAAATAATGTATGCTTTCACATCTAAAAAATACCAATATGCCTGAAATGGCCAAGTTGGAATGATTGAAAGAAGGAAGATGTTTAAATATGCTGAACATTTTGTGGTGGTTGTTGGAAAAGGAACATGTGGCTTATTAAAAATGCAAAATGAATCTAGCTTTGTAAAACTGTTGATCATGTTATTCCTATCTATACAAAACTCCATCTTTAGGTTATAGTTGTGAAGCAACTTCTATGTAAAATGTAACAATTCAGTTTTCACTTTATCTTCTAACAAATTTAGGTAAGATAACTTAATATTTAAAATAAGAATATATAATATAATGGAAACACATAAATATAAAATAAATATTAAGATAAATATTTTATATATTTGATCTGTTTTGTTAAAATGTATTCCATATGGGCCATGGCAGATGTCAATAACGAAGGGATTATATTTTGTCTGTTTTACATCATTTCCTTGTGTTAAGGATGTCTTATTTGGGAGAAAATGTACCTGTGTCTGGTGTAGACACAGTGAAGAAGTATAAGTAGAGGACAATTGCATCCCCACATAGTTTGAAATGACAGTAAAAATTGTGTCGGTGCTCCCAAGAGCATCATTTCAGAACCAGAGGTGGCAAAAAACAACCAGAAAATATAAAAGCTTTCCCAGAAATAAAACAAAAACAAAAACAAAACTCAGTTTTTCCTTAGTTTTCCAGACAGGGCACTCCATGTATTATACTTTGGTATTTAAGAAAAGAGTGATAGGGCGCCTGGGTGGCTCAGTGGGTTAAAGCCTCTGCCTTTGGCTCAGGTCATGATCTCAGCATCCGGGGATTGAGCCACACATTGGGCTCTCTGCTCAGCAGGGAGCCTGCTTCCTCCTCTCTCTGCCTGCCTCTCTGCCTACTTGTAATCTCTCTCTGTCAAATAAATAAATAAAATCTTTAAAAAAAAAGAGTGATAATCAGCTATAGAATCTGCTGATACTTGTGTTACTTATTTAAGAAATCAGTTGCTTAAAAACTAAGCTATTTAATTTTTTTTCCAATCCAGTGGGTGATTGGAGTATATTTTGCTGGCAGAGAGGATACAGTTGTGCTAAGAACTCCTTGGAAAGAGCATACACTAGATTCATGCAAAACTGTGCTTGATATTTTTCTTCTATCCCTAATTAGCTGAACAACCTTAGGTTTTAGTGCCCAACAGTGAAATGGGGAAAATTTAGGGCATTAGATGCTGCAGATATGGTAGCTAAGTGAGATGATACTTATAAAGTCCTTAACCACAATTTCAGTTCTAGGAGAGCGAAAGTATCGGCTCTTTTAATGTGTTCAGCTTTTTCTCAGTCTTGTGCTAGAGGTAATCTGTTGGAGTTCTAACTGTTAAAGTTGCAGGGTTAGCATATGGGTCTGGTAAATTTTCTTCATCACTGAAGGGAAATAGAGTATCTGAAAGAAGTTATAATTAATAGGGATAGAGAAAGAAGGGATCCTTACTATTTTGCTCTTTTGTGGAGTGACTGGTACAGGATTCCCTTTCCAAGCCAGAACTGAAGGATAAGAGTGGACTACTGAAAAGTCAGTAAACAAATAGGATCGGAGTGAAGGATGTTCAGTTTCTCAAAAACGCCGAAGCTTACGATTATGGATTTTGGCCAAGTAACATGCTGTAAGAAGAAAATGAGGTTACAGTGAATGTTCAGAGCGCTTTTTTTCTCTTTGAACTTCTATCAATTAATCATTTTTGACTGCAAAAATATGTCTTTTTGTAAGATGTTCCCTGTAGCTCCATGAAATTTTATTTCTCTTCAGTATCATAGCTTTTCATCTTCTCATCTTATTACTAAATGTTCATTATTTTTACTATTTTGTTCATTAATTAAAACTGGAGAGACAATGATTAAAGTTGTATGAAGAATGTGTTTCATATATTAATGTCTTATATCATACTCAGGGTTTCTTAATACTAATTATAATCTAATACTGTTACTCTTAAGTAAAGAGAACACTCATAAGTCAAAAAGAGTAATAGAGGGAGAAGTACCTCCAGGTGTAGTAATGACCTCCTAAAATTCTCTCTCCCATAAAATCAAAATGAACCCTGAGAAGTTTTAAAAATCAACAGTGTCAGAAATCTGGAAATTAACCAATGGCTTGTGAAATTTGGAGTACCATTTATTCAAGAAAAAATGGTTGATACTCAATAAGAAGAGTGAGCTCTGTGATATTTAGCTCTTGAAAATCAGCAGCTCTGCAATCACAGTGAACAACAGCAGCGGCCCCTGGAGGGGCCAGATGGTGTTAGAGCAACAAAAATGTCCCATACCTGCAAAATTGTCACAGTTTGACCTGTCTGGCAACTCTCATGAAAAACCTTATTCACAGGGCTTGTTTTTATTTTGCCTGACTAAAATCTTGCTCCATGAGGGAAGACCTTTCCCCAAAGCTTTTCACTTAAAAATGGCTGCCTTTGGCAGTGATACCAGTTGGAGCAAACAAGAAGATTGCCAGAAAACTAAAAAGGAAAATCTGTAGAGAAAAATGTCCGTGTGGGCCTTGAAAAGCTCCAGCATATTTATGGAGATTTGGAAAGCTATGTGTGTACGCATGGCGGTGTGCATGACCAAGAAAGACCTTAGAAGGCCCTAATGTCTTACACGCCTTCACAAGCACACAGCACTTCTCAACAAAAGGTAGGAGGCTTATTGTTTCAAAGAAATTATTGAAAAATAGTCATTAAGTGACCACTAAACTAACTGAAAAGAGACTTCAGTGGTCACACACTATAAAAAAAAAATACTGATTTCTTAGTATTCGTTCAATAAAGTCACTAAACCAACAATAAGCAACACCAATAAAAACAGCAACAAAAACAAATCTGAATGAGGGGAAGTGAATTCCAGGATCTTCACATTATATTATTTAAAACATCCAGTTTGGGGGGACACCTGAGTGGCTAAGTCAGTTAAGCATCCGACTCTTGATTTCAGCTCAGGTATGATCTCAGGGTCGTGAGATCAAGCCCCAAGTCAGGCTCTATATGGTCAGTGTGAAGTCAACTTGAGATTCTCTCTCTCCCTTTCCTCCTGCCCCACCCCAAGGTCATGCATGTGCTCTTTCTCTAAATAAATAAATACAATCTTTAAAAATAAATGCATAAAATATTCAGTTTTCCTCTCAAAATTTCAAGACACATAAACAAATAAGATAATGTGGCCATACAGGGGAAAAAAAAGGAGTCAATAGGAACAGTTCCTGAAGTTGGTAGTACTCTGAAATAAGCTAAATCTAGAGAAATCTCTAGAAGCGTCAACCTAAAATGTCATTCTATAATGCATATTTTGGGGGATGGGGGATATTTGCTTTATGCAGTGTTTTAATGCTCAATTAAAATTTTAAATATATTTCAAAGTAAAAATGCTAATCAGGTATTTGGACAGTGTTGCTTAAAATAGTTATTATTAATTGACACAGACTAGGTTCTAACTATGTAATGACTTAAGCAACAAAAATTAAATATTGACTTTTCCAAAAATATAACTTCTGTGACTGTGATATGAGGAATGTGAAATATAAAACTCTAATAATTTAGGTGAAAAATAGAACAAAATTTCAGTTGCTATCAATAACTATTTAACAAGTTTTAATTACATTTCTTGCACCTACATGTTCTTGGATATTGGTCAGGTAATTGATGCATTGGTTTTTTAAAAATATTTGTTCCTGCTTAATAATTGTGTCAGCGTAAATAATATACCATATGCTTCATTTCCTCAGCTTTTTATAAAATATCACAATTTAAGTGCTTGTAAAATATACCTATTGACACCGGGTAATGCTTTAAAGTAGTGTTAGGAGACATTCTCACAATGTACTGTAAGAATTTCTTAAAGCTGTTATCTGTATATTTCTTTTGAAATTTTCAAGGAAACATGATCATCAGAAAGCAAATAAAGTTTATGTTTTCCTTGATTCTAAAGCAGTCAAGGTTGTATACATATAGTCTTAAAAGTGTTAATCTCAATGTCACTAATCTTTAAAAATTAGAGTTTTGCATGCTATTTTTCTTTAGTTATCTTTTCTTAGAATATAAATTAATCATTATGTAGTTTCATTAACAGAAAGTGAGATGAAGACCGCAATATGATATAAAGTGGTTGTAAATCTATTGGGTTAAGTGAAGACATGTTTTGATATGATTTATGTCATAAAGCCAATTAACCAGACCAGTAATGCTAAGTTGTTATTGCTTTTTTTCTTTGTATTTGTTTTGTATAGACTTTGGAATACCTATACCAGAATCATCTTGATAGAATCCAGGACTTTGCATTTTGACAACATCCTGGGGAAATGCATTAAAGATCTTGGAAAACTGCCCCAACTGTTTCTGTAAAGAATAGAGAGTAATAGATGTAATAGAAGTAATAGATGTCTGCATGTGGGCTAAGAATAGCTGGCATGTGATAAAGGGAAGAGAGCAACTGAGAAGATGTAATCTCTTTTAGTAAGGTTCGAGTTAGACCCAATATCACTATGACATGATTAAAAGACAAAAGGGACAACAGCAATGGCCAGGAGGACTGATCTCTATGCAGGTCCAAGGACATAGTCATGAATGAAATAAATAAGCTCAGTTATGGGACATGGAACAGATATGGTAGTTGGCACCTGTGTCAGGGGTCAAAAGATGAAAGAAATGTCTCATCATACTTAACTGCATATTAAGTATAAATTGGAAATTCAGGCATCCAAAGACAGAAAAGCTAATATTCCAGGAATTTCTAGGAATTAATCTAGAAGGACTAGAGTCAATTTCGAGTATAGGTAGTAAGACACAGGTAGTATATAAATAAGATAAATAAGACATAGATAATTTTGAAGTAATTTTGAACAACGTATGCTTAAAAACTTTGTCCTCAAATTGTTGCTGCCCAGAGAAATGTGTTTCTCTTTTCCTCTGCACTGAGAAATAAAAATTTAATGCAGACTGTCTCAGGCAATTTTCATATAGTTTAACTCTGAATGTTATAAGCAAATATGTTAGGATAATTTAGCCATTTTACATTTTTGGCAAAATAATCATTGAGTAGCAATTCTGTGCTAAGCACTTTAATAAGTATAGTGGGGCTTATAAAACATATAACAAATAGCAATTCCTGTTTTTAAGGAGCCACTAATTTAGGTATAGTAATAGCCATCTATGGAAAATTGAAATAAAATACAACAAAATTAGATAACCATCTAAAGGGTAGTACAGATGCAAAATGCTGTACACCTTCAAAGAGAGTGATTTACTGTATCATAATGGTCACATCAACTTCACAATGAAGTTTATTGTTGAGCTAGTCTTGAATTAACTAAGCGGTGGAGAGTAGTGCAAGTATTCTGCAAATGGAAAACATAAAGGGAAAGATAATAAAGTAGTAATGCTTAAGGAACAGTAAATACAGTAACCTTAATTAATTGAGGAATTTAAAGATGAGATTAGTGGATGATGAAACTAGAAAAGATTGTTGAAATGAATGGATGCCAGGCTAACTATTCAGGTAAGGCTACCTAATATGTGGAGCCTAGAGAAAAATTAAAATGTAGAGATCTTTGCAAAACAGTAGTAAGAATTTCATGATGGTAACGACAGATTGCCAAACCAAACATGGAGACCTTCTAAGCACAAATCCCTGTGACTGCATAGTTTATACATCCGTAAGATGGCTCTGTAAGTTTAATCTTCATTTTAAAGGAAATGGAAGTGTTAAAATCTCTTTGAGATCCTGATTTTAATTCTCCTTTGTTTATTGCAACACATTCCCAACGGCCAAGATGTGGAAACAAATGAAATGTTCATCGATGATTAATGGATAAAGAAAATGTATGTACATACAATGGAATACTGTTCAGTCTTAAGAAGGAAGGAAAGCTCTGCAGTATGTAACCATATGGATGAATCTTGAGGATGCTATGCTAAACGAAATAAACCAGTCACAGAAAGACAACTAATTCGTGGTTCCACTATATGAGGTATCTAAAATAGTCAACTTATAGAATCAAAGAGTAGAATGATGGTTGCCAAGAGCTGGGGGACAAGGAGGAGGAAATGGGGACTTACTAATTAATATGCAGAAAATTTCAGTCAAGCAAAATGAATAAGCTCTAGAAAACTGCTGTATAATGTTGTATTTTACTCGACAATAATAAATTGTACATTTAAAACATTAAGAAGTTAGATCTCATGTTAAGTGTTCTTTCTCCATTAAAATCAAGAAAATGTAGCATTGGCAAATAAGAAAGCAAGGAAGGAAGGAAGGAAGGAAGGAATAAGGAAGGAAGGGAAAGAAAGAAGAAAGAAAGAAAAAGAAAGAGAAAGAAAGAAAGAAAGAAAGAAAGAAAGAAAGAAAGAAAGAAAGAAAGAAAAAGAAAGAAAGAAAAGAAAGAGGAAGGGAGGAGGAGGGAAGGAAGGAAGGAAGGAAGGGAAAGAAAGAAAGAAAGAGAAAGAAAAGAAAAAGGGAGGGAAGGAAGGAAGGAAGGATCGAAGGAAGGAAGGATGGAAGGAAGGAAGAGAGGAAGGAAGGAAGGAGGGAAGGAAGAAAGAAAGAAAAAGAAAGAAAGAAAGAAAGAAAGAAAGAAAGAAAGAAAAAGAAAGAAAGAAAAAGAAAAGAGGGAGGAAGGGGGAAGGGAGGGAGGAAGGGAAGAAAGAGAGAGAGAGAAAGAAGGAAAGGCAGGCAGGCTATGGGGAAGTTCTGAAGAGATTTGTTAGGAAGAGAACATGATGAATGCAACGACTTATGAAAATAAACTGGTGGCAAGTTGCAGCTGAATTACAGAAGGGCAAGAGAAACTTGAGATAGCTGGGAAGTAAATGAAGTATTATATAAATGTACACCCAAGAGCCTGGTCCTTGACAGAAATAGAAGGAAAATATTTCCAAGAAGTAAAATTTGACTAGGCTTGTGAATGGTTAGAAAAGGGGAAAGGGGAGTAAAGGTCACGAAAGGATTTCAAACACACTTGTCTGAGAGAATGGCTTGAAGCAGTCCTGGGATTTAAATCATTTATATTTTAGGTAAGCTTATACTGAATGAGATAGCAGGGGAACCAAGTGGAGACAGCCACTAGTCAACAATGAATAGATTTAAGGAGGGCCATGCAAGAGATAAATTGGTGTGTGAGATTTGCAAGATGACAGAAACAATAAGGTAGGCTAATATTTAATGATACTATCCCTGATGTAGCATTTCATTCTGGAAGATTCTAGTAGTCAATTATTAACCTATTTTATTTTTGATGTCACATTTCTCCTCTGAAGAGTTAACAATTTCTTGACAGACCAATGCTGAAACTTCGAGGAAAAAGTTTGTTTTATGTGAAAAAACATTATGTAGTAAATGGGAATTATTTAATTGCACTGCTCAAAATACCATCCTAAGCCTCTTTACCTATCTATCTTACTCCTTTAATATTCTCAACATCCTGATTAGGTATGCACTATTTTGATTTCCATTTTAAAGATTAAGAAACTGAAGCATAGGTAAGCTAAGTTTATTGATTATTTAAAGACTATTGAGTGATTGTCATGTACCACTCACCATTCCAGGTATAGATACGCAGGAATAAATAAGACTGTCAGTGATGCTATTATTGCAAGTTTATAAGAAAATATTAGTGATAATAAGTTATATGAAAAAAATAAAAATATGAAAGGATGATGTAATGTTAAAAAGAAAACAAACCAACCCTGGATACTTTAGATTTGTGGTTAGGAAAATAACTTGCCTAAAGTTATAGAGTTAACTAATGTAAACTAGGGTTTAAACTCAGTTCCATGATGCATGAGAGTAGAGGTTTTTGCTTCCCTTTTTACTGTTGCTTTGTCAGCATATCAGTTAAATATTTGTTTAATAAAATGAGTAATAGCTAATATTTATTGACAGCATGTTATTCATTGTACCATATTATTTCCACAATATTTTAAAATATTTATAATATTAATATCATTATTCTTGTTTTAAGGATTTTGAACCTGAGGTTTACTCAGTAAAATAAATGGTTCGCATTTACACTGTGGGTGTGTAAGGGTGGATATTTGAATGGCTATCCATAAAAGTCTGAAAATAGGAATATCTCACTGATGAGAATTTGCAGTGAAACTCTTTACTCCCCCTTAGGTTTGGGAGTATGGTCATTGTGTGAGTCCTGCTGGGAGGATGCGGGAAAAGCCTAGATTCTTGTCTCCTAGAATCTGGATGCTTGCTTAAAATCGTCCCCAAGACCCGTGCCCTGAGAAGAGGAATCCCATACTTCTTGAATGCAATAATCCATCAGTCAATGAAAAAAGAAATTACAAAACCGTTAAACACCTGAATCTAAAGTTACCACCCATGTCGTAGCACAGATTAAGAGTAAAATTACTCTTTCCTGTTTCAGATGACATTTTGTTAAAAATGTGGCATTAAATTGTGAATGATTTTTGAGTGAGAAGAAGCCTATGTGTGCCTCAAAAGCTAGGACGTAATTTGGATAGTGGGCTCATTCTGGCTCTTGGATGGAATAACAGTGGATAAAACCTAATGCAACTGCTTGGGTGATTAAGTTGGGGAAAGTGGACAGAAATTTCAAATTGTACTTTGTTTTTTTCTGTTCTAGCTATTTAAAATTTTGGCCTATTTATAATAAAAATTGAATGGAATCTGCAACTCTTAAAACCATTATGATTCCCATTTCTGAATAACACAAAACTTTTTCATTTTATCATGAGATGTAATATACATGGTCTGATGTCTTACCAGTGAGTATCATTATATCCTTTATAATTTAAGCAAAGTCAGAAATTCTGTTGACATTTCAGCCTACAGTCAGGAAGTGCTTCAGGGTTGGTTGGAGATAAATCATCTTTAAGTGCAAGGATCAGCTGATGGTAACAAAATACCTTATCCCCCATATTATTGTGAACACTTCATTAAGCATGCTGTGAGGGAAGACTACAAATCTGGCAAGTCGGGATAGATCAGTATGTTGTTCCACATCAATCTGTACAGTAATTTGGTTTGCTGCAACACTGAAGATATCTCTCCGTTGCTTTCTAAGAGGAAATGCATCAAAATATTCTTTTGATTTTCTTTTGACTTAAAAATAAAGTTTCCATTTTCCTACAACACAACAAATGTATTTATTCTCCGCATTCCAAAAATTTTCATAGAGAGGATACATCTCAAAAGAGTCTAATGCATTCTTTTTTATTTGTATCAGAAGATATTCACAGATGGCTTCCCTAGCCTATGACTTAATTCAGCTTCTTCCGTGGTGCTGGCAACTCTCAAAACTAATTCAATACATGTCTGTTGAATTCTTTAAGCACCGCATTTAGTTGCTGGCACTGGGAATACAGTGGTGCACAAAACTGATTACCATTTCTGTTGTCACGGAGATTTCTTGTCAGGGAAAATCCATAGCCAAACTAATTTTTCTATTCACATTAAATTCTTACATACCGTCTACCTACTTTAATTTCTCTAGTGGCCTATTGATTTTTTTGAAGTCCTAAGACTGTATACACAAACATATTTGAAGGCTATTGCAAGTGAACTAACAAGTTCAAAGTGACAAATGTAAATAGAAATGAGCAATGATGAAAGATAGGTAATTAATCTCACTCAGTCAAATACCCAAGGATGAACCAGAATCTATTTAAAATATGGTGTCAACTTCTCACTTTATTTTACTTGGATAAAAATTCAAAGAAAAAAAAACTCTACTCACTGGCATGCTTATTTATGGTTCTAGGATAAGACTAGGAGGAACCAAGGTAATCTATCACCATCTTTTTTATGGCCTGTGATCACTGTATTTTTTATGATTCTCTTCTTTCATGATTTCTATCATGTTGCAACTCAGAAAACTGTAAATGATAAATGATAGTATCCACAATTAAGCCATTAAGCAACATAGTCTTATAAAATATAAAGATACATTACAAAACAAGTCCCAAGTAGAGAAGTTGTGGAAGTTCATTTTTCAATTCTTTTTTGTGGCAATTATACAAAGTCCCCCTTCTTGACCTAATTCTAAGCTTATACTTAACTACAGTCACCATTTACAATAGTTCTTGAATGCGATTAGGTTTCACTGTGTTCCTATCATCTGCTTCTCAGAGATTTTCAGTTGTTTTTAAACATCTTATAAATGCAACCAAATTTGTTTGATTTCTGAAATTTAAAAATAGCATTTCCTAATGCTTTATAGGCACTCTAAAATATTCTGAGAACACCATTATATCATTAACTTGGGAATGAAAAGGAAAAGAGTTTCAATATGTTTATTTCATTCCTAATGTGTATTTTTGTCTGTGAGTTTTCACATTTTCTAGCAGGTTTTATTTGGTATTGCATTCATGAAGCCCCCATTGATGAAGTGATCCAAAGATATTTTATGAATGTCTACTATGAGCTAGTCAATGTTCTGATTTCTGAGGATTGAAGTTAAAGTTTTTGATTTCACTAAGAGGGATGTAATACAGGCAGTAAAGATAAATCTGATAGAGGAAATAATTAAGAGCAGTGAGAGCAGGTATAAGAGGTATTTAACCCTGTCTATATATCCCTTTATTTCATACCACCACATTCTAAGCATTAACCTGTACTCAATCTGATTTGTGCAGATTTTTTTTTTAAGATTTTATTTATTCATTTGACACAGAGAGAGAGATCACAAGTAGGCAGAGAGGCAGGCAGAGAGAGGAGAGAGGAGGAAGCAGGCTCCCTGCTGAGCAGAGAGCCGGATGTGGGCCTCGATCCCAGGACCCTGGGATCATGACCTGAGCCGAAGGCAGCGGCTTTAACCCACTGAGCCACCCAGGCGCCCTGATTTGTGCAGATTTATTAATCACTTGGCAAAAAGCATATCCTTTGGATGAAGTGTGTATTTTCTGCTGTAATGTCACAGTAATTGATATCATCCAAAATGTATGTCTTCATATGTATGGATATTATAATAAGAATTATGTAAAGATGAGTGCATTGTTACGTTAATGGGTATATATGTATATGTATTCACACGCACATGCACATGTATATATAGTTGGCCTTTGCACAACATGGGTTTGAAGTGTACAGGTTCGTTTACATGTAGACTTTTCATGATAAATACAGTACAGCATTATAAATGAATTTTCTCCCCCTTATGATATCATAATAACACTTTCTTTTCTCTAGCTTACTTCATTGTAAGAACATGTTCTATGATACATATAACACACAAAATATGTGCTAATTGACTCTTTATATTATTGGTAAGGCTTCTGTCAGCAGTAGACTATTAGTCATTAAGTCTTGGGAAGTTAAAAGTTATACGCAGATTTTCCACTGCATGAGCCTTGGCAGCCCTACCCTCCACACTGTTCAAGGGTCCACTACATGTATATATCTGTATCACACAGATACACATACATATATGAACATATTTATGTATATATATGTATATACAGCTATGCCATATCTATCTATAGAGAGGGAGGGACTGGATTAAGTCCGATGTTCAAAGGATTTCAATTTTTAGATTTTACTGCTTATGACCTTCATGGATTTGCCTCTACTGAATTGAGGTTTTGTCATTTTACTCCGAGATTGCTTTGAGGCACATGTTCATCAGAATTCATGTAAAGCTTAAAATTTATGATTTTATTTATTGCAATGACATTTGGAAGGATACTATTTCCCACATCCCATAGGGTCTTCTTTTTAAAAAAATGCTGTAGGCGTGGGAATGGGGAGATTATTCTCATGAAGCAAGGCAATGCTCTTAATCTTTTAAGTTCAGTGATTTTGTTTTTGGAATGTTTTTATCATTCCTTTAGCTACCAGGAAATTACGAAAAAAATTGTTACTTCACTTTTTCATGAGCTTTGATTTTTCTAGATGTTCTCTTTTCTTATGTATTGTGTTAAGTATTATCTTATGCATTAAACAAAATACGAAACACAAAAGTGTATTTCATGTACATTTTCTCTATGGAGGTTTTATGAACTAATTGGGATTTTAGCACACAAAAATGTAAATGATACACTGTTTTATTATTTTGTTACACATTTATTTTGATAGTTTTTCATTTTAGCATTAAATAGACTAAATTTTTCCTGATATCATTTGCATTTTCTTTTTTTCTTTTTTTTTTTTTTAAAGATTTTATTTATTTATTTCACAGAGGGAGAGAGATCACAAGGAGGCAGAGAGGCAGGCAGAGAGAGAGGGGGAAGCAGGCTCCCCGCCGAGCAGGGAGCCCAATGTGGGCCTCGATCCCAGGACCCTGAGATCATGACCTGAGCCGAAAGCAGAGGCTTTAACCTACTGAGCCACCCAGGCGCCCCATTTGCATTTTCAATTTTAGTATTCTACTTTTATTATGATGGCATCTGGTATTCTGTATTTATAGCACTTGGCAATAAGATATCATTCATTTTTAACTTGTTGATTATTTATTTCCAGTAAAAATAATTTGTACCACCAATCTTATTCTGCTGGTAGACACAACAAACTTTCATGACAGAGACACAAGTTTAGTTCATCAGTATAAAAGGCGAATATATCTGGCTTAAGGATCTAAAGAGACTCTGTGGTTCATATTACCATGGAATAAAACAGAGAAGGAAACCAGAGCAGCTAAGGGTCCTTTTTTTTAAAAAAATGAATTGTGTTTTTACCTCATGGAATCCTTTTCACTATTGATTGGCTCATGTTCACGGCATTGTTAGAACCACTTGGCTTCCTTTTGACTTATTTTTTACTTGCTCAGCTCTTTTCAGTGGCTGTGCAGTGTTTCACACGAATCAAGCCTGCCTTCTTGGTTGAATCCAGTAATTCTTTGATAAGCATGAGGGTTAGAAGTGACAGCTCAGAAAAGAGTATAGACAAGGCATGGACAATGAAAAGATTTCAATTAAGAAGTATGATTCCCCTTCTTTTCACCTTAGTCTGATGTGTTTGTTTGTGGATGTATAACTTAATTTTTAGCTTATAAAAATAATACATTCAGAGAGCTTGGACTAGTTAGGAAAACACGAGAAAACGTGTAACAATAGGAGAAGTTATGTATGTTAAGAATCTTTTCCCCATTTAGTTCACTATTAAAAGAACTTAAGGAAAGTGAAATGTCCTTTGGATTATTGTTTAATAATAATGTGTTGGGGGCGCCTGGGTGGCTCAGTGGGTTAAAGCCTCTGCTTTCGGCTCAGGTCATGATCTCAGGGTCCTGGGATCGAGGCCCACATTGGGCTCCCTGCTCAGTGGGGAGCCTGCTTCCCCCCCCCTCTCTGCCTGCCTCTCTGCCTCCTTGTGATCTCTCTCCCTCTGTGAATAAATAAATAAAATCTTAAAAAAATAATAATAATGTGTTGGTCCCATGTAAGTTTACCAGCTCAAATGTTTAAATGATTTCATTATATCTTGAATTTTGGTGAGTCCAGTTTCCAAAGAAGCAAGTTGTACTCTACCGTCTCTTTTTAAATGATTACCAATAGTCAGAGAACCAGATTTAATGTTGTGCATGCTGGACTAAAAGGACATGTACAATATTTCTTACAATTACATTAACTTTATTATTTACATCCATAAATATATGCAATCAATTTGTGCAGCAGATGTGAAATGTCACTCAAAACCATAAGAATATTATCTTATTTGAGCTTTAGTGATATCAGAGGCATTTTGCAGGATGTTTGTATTTGACGATGCATAGTATGTAACTTATTCTTTTTAAAAATTTTTTTAAAATATTTTATTTATTTATTTGACAGAGAGACCACAAGTAGGCAGAGAGGCAGGCAGAGAGAGAGGGGGAAGCAGGCTCTCCACTGAGCAAAGAGCCTGATGTGGGGCTTGATCCCAAGACCCTGGGATCATGACCTGAGCTAAAGGCAGAGGCTTAACCCACTGAGCCATCTAGGCGCCCCTGTAATTTATTCTTAAAGTAGGAAATGTTGAAGAAACCAGCGTTGGTGTGTGTATGCACTTGTACTAAAATGAAAAAAAAATATCAGTGGTTCTTTGAGAAGTGGCTTATAAAATATTGGTCCTTCTGACTATAATTTGATACCTCATGATTTAGGAGACATGAGAAGTTACTTTTGACCAGAAAATGAAAAAAAGAAACAAATGAATACATTTATTTATAGTGAAGATCTTCCTCATAACTAGAAAATTAATGACAAAGTCAGAGCAGATATTTGTAAAGTTCACCAATTCCATGATCTTGGATCAAATTTAAAATTGTTCTTTGGCTGATCATTGCTAGTTTACATAAAAATAATAATTATAAAATGTTTTTCTCTTTTTTGATAATAATTACTTAACAAGGCCTTATTGAATAAAATTTATCGATAGTATGATCAAATTTCCTTTAATTTATGGTATTTCATAATTTAAGATAACAAACAATCACACAATTTGTCTTGTTTTGGATTGAATTTGCCTCAAATTATTAAATTATTAAAGTTAATGTAACATGGTATCTGGTTATCAACAGAATTTCTTTATTCTTGAAAGAATTGTTAAAACAGCATGGGTGAAAAAAATGTTAAAGATCTAAAGTTAAAATGAATTTAACTATACAAACATTTATTGTAAATAATTTGTTTAAAACATGGAAATAAAAAGTAGTCAAAGAGATGCATTTTCTTGTATAAAAGAGGAGATTTATATTTTTCAAGAGTTAAGAATTTTGGCCACATGCACATGATATAAATACCTAATAAATGGTAAATATAAAAGAAATTCTATATTGATAATGACATAAAACATTTCATCAATAATTTGATTGCAAACTTTTATTTACCCATTTTATCTTGTAGGTAACCTTCTAGATGTACCCTTCTAGATGCTATTGAAAAGTTATAAGATCCTACTTAATTTGAAGTTTCACCACAGTGAATTTCTTGAAAAGTTTTGGTGCCTAGGATTCTGACTTCTGAAATCACAGTTTATTTAAAGACAAATTTCTAGTGTCAAAAGTAAAATGAAGTGACCTACATAGATAACTGTGAACCTTCAGGTAAAACAGTAAGTGCAATACTTTGGTTAACAAAAATAAGAAATTTTAACAGACTAAAAGGATAGTTACAATCAGTCATTGAAACGGCATGGTTGATAGCTTTTAAATACTTGCATGAGTGAATGAATGAACACATTTTTAGAGATTTATATACTTGATGTTCAAATAAGTTAAATTTGGAAGCTTCAATGAACATTTTTTTATGATACATAGATTTTTTTTTTTAACCTTACTGATAAAAACTGTTTGACATCTGATTGGGTGTGGGAGCTCATCTGGAATCAAAGGATTGATATGGTGGCCAAAGACTGTATTGATTTCTAACTGAAAGGCAGCAAGAAGGTTTAGAACACATTTCAGAGTCAAATAAAAATTTTGTCTGATTCCTTCCACATATTGATTTCAGAAGTTCTATCTCCTTAGATTTTAAGCATTTAAAAATTTTTTTGGTAGCTCCATTGTAGTTACACCCATTCTGATCACAACCCAAAACAATTCATACCAATTTTCTAGAACAAGAGTTATTAACTTCATGTAAGTAAATTCCCCTATAAGAAATACACAGGTTTGTAGCTATCATTTTTTTGCAAGAAGCTATCATTTCATTTTCTGAACTATTAATTATTCCAATAAGACTAAAAAGTGAGTTTATTTTGGCATAGGTATTTGTCTGGGGAGGGGTGCTGGAATTTGGATGATCCAGGATGAGAGAAAGGATCTCACATTTCCCCAGCAAGAAAAATAAGTGATCAAGTGTGGGTTTTCTCTTTCAAATATTTTGAGTGCGAGTCTTACAGAAAAAAAAAAAAAAAAGAGAGAGTCAACATAATTACAAAAAGATTTACATTTATTTGACCTAAGCATGATTTTTAAAAGCAAGTGATAGGGCACCTGGGTGGCTTATTCGGTTAAGGGCCTACCTTCGCCTCAGGTCACCATCCCCTCAGGTCACCATCCCAGTGTCCCGGGATCAAGCTCAGCGTCCAGCTCCCTGCTCCGTGGGAAGCCTGCTTCTCCGGTCTCCCTCTGCCTGCTGCTCCCCCTGCTTGTGCTCTTTCTCTTTCTCTCTCTGTCAAATAAGTAAATAAGATTTAAAAAATAAAATAAAAAATAAAAACAAGTAATAATCTTAAAACTAAAGGCTCTCTTTAAAAAGGAATTCTACAGGTATAATTTTCTTTCATATTCAAAAGTTCCTTTATTATTAATTATGGTCAATTACTGCTTATTGGCTAAATGTTATTTCAAATCATTTTTAAAGATACCTGGAAAAACTAATATATACTAATTATTTTCAGCACAGAAATTCCTTATTTGAAATGGTTCATATTACTCGCATAGCAGTTACTTAACATAGTCTGTTGATAGTGACAGACATCAAAAGAACATCTTTCATTACTTTTTTTGTTGGGTTGAAGTTCAACATAGAGCTTCTTGTTTCTTTAAAGACAAAATAAGTGGGCGCCTGGGTGGCTCAGTGGGTTAAAGCCGCTGCCTTCGGCTCAGGTCATGATCCCAGGGTCCTGGGATCCAGGCCCACATCGGGCTCTCTGCTCGGCAGGGAGCCTGCTTCCTCCTCTCTCTCTGCCTGCTTCTCTGCCTACTTGTAATCTCTCTCTCTGTGTCAAATGAATAAATAAAATCTTTAAAAAATAATAAAAATAAAGACAAAATAAGTGAATTATTTTAATATGGAAAGCCATTTAGAGAAAATTTCAAGCTACCTCCAGTATTTAATTCAAATCTGGCTTCCCAAATTTAACATTTGTGTTCCCCAAATTTAACTGAATATTTTTCCCCTCCACTGTCAGGCTTGGTGTATACTAATTAGAAGTTGGAGTACAGCAAACTTTGTAGTAGTTTCTATTAGAATACTTTTGGTTGATATTAAATAAGAGAAACTTGGAACTTCAATGTATAACTTAAAGTTTGAATTTTTCATAGAAATTTTTAATCCAAAAAATTTTGAATAAATTCTAATTCATTTGGAACACCTTCAGACTTCATTTCTGTAAAGAAGTATGTTATTATTTCTTTGACTTAACCTTATGAAGCCATCTTTTATGGAAGGAATCTTGACTTTTAATGAGGGCTAAAAAGAAAAGCAAGAAATTTAGAGATATGAAGTATTCTTTATTATAAGATTATCAAACAATAAAAATAACAGGAGACTTTTTTGGGACCAGGATGGGATTTTATTATTATTTTTATATTAGATGGTATTTCCCCACTTGTTATGAAACAAAGACTGGAAGATTCCACATTTTTTTCTTTTCTTTTTTTTTTTTTAAGATTTTATTTATTTATTTGACAGAGAGAGAGATCACAAGTAGGCAGAGAGGCAGGCAGAGAGGAGGAAGCAGGCTCCTTGCGAGGCAGGGAGCCTGATGCGGGCCTCGATCCCAGGACCCTGAGATCATGACCTGAGCAGAAGGCAGAGGCTTTAACCCACTGAGCCACCCAGGTGCCCTGGAAGATTCCACATTTACTCTTAAAGAATTTTAGGCTATAATAAAATGCATGCTATTTCATTAAAGTTGAAGTTTGTCATTACTCAATAGCCATTTTCACTGGTGAAGTCTCCATCACTCCGTCTAATTAATACCTTTGTAATCCCCTATATAACTGTACGAGACCTTTAGACTTAAAATGATCCAATTTTCAGTAATAAAAAGCTTGTAGGAATTACTCAATTCTCAACTTACAGCTCCTTTAAGTGCAAGCAGACACATTATTGTCCATCATTTAGATAAAGATCCACGTAACTATGAAATACAACTGAAACAATGACATTTTTAAAATATGATTCAGCCAGAATTCATTACAATATTCTGATTCTTTATCATGTGCTATTCAACCACATGTATTGATATTGGGATTTCCTCATTAATTATAGTGACAGAGTAATGGATAAGGGTTGTATTACACTATCATTCATGGCTATGGAGGAAAGCTAAGTATCATTTTCAATCCCTTTAACACTGAGTATTAGAATAACATAAGGATTAAAAGCTGAACACTAGCATAATTGTCATGATTTTCTATCTAAATCCTTTCAATCTAAAGAAGAAAATATTTGGATTTATAGTGTTTTAGTACAGTAATCTACCGGGGATTTTGAAATCACCGAATCTGAATCATCGTTCCTCGTCTGTCAAAGAACAGGATGTTTCTATTTAAACCCTAGAGTAAAAGTAACCATCCATTCCTGCTGAGGGAAAAAAAAATGTTTTCAGTGTATATAAAAGATTATTTCCAAATGCAGATATGCAACAGACTAAAATATTTAACTAGGTTAGAGAAGTATGTTGTTATATCCTAAATCTACATGAACTGTGAGTATATAATTATAATAATGATAGCTTTAGCTACCTGTTCTATAAAATGTTTACAAATGCAGAAGTAGACAATCACTTATTTTTATTTTTTGACAGATGCATAAAATTGTTCTACATTTTTATTTATATTAAAAACACAATAGTTATCTACTTTTCATTATTTTAAAATAAAAACCCCTCATAATTATTATTGCATACTTTTTGTTCTAAGATTTTATTTATTTATTTGAGAAAGAGCATGCACGAGCCTGGGGGAGGGGAAGAAGGAGAGGGAGAAGCAGACTCCCCACTGAGCAGGGAGCCCAAGGCCGGGCTTGCTTGATCCCAGGACCATGAGATCATGACTTGAGCCAAAGACAGATGCATAAGCTTAAACATTTGAGTCACCCAGGGGCTCTATCATTTCTTTCTTTATAAAAAGTGTTATAAACATTTACTGACTTTTAAAATTTGGGTTAACACACACACATGTGTTCACGCATATGTATGTTTGTGTTTGTGTATTTCTACCCATCATCTACCCTTCTACTCTTCCAGCTGTAGTTTATGTTCCATTATTAATATTACTATCTTTTCACCGAATACACTTCAAAAACCTCCTTTGCCAGTACTGAATACCGTCTTATCTTTCTTTCCTAAGACCTCTATAGTGATATCCAGCTCTCTTCACATATCAAGATTCTGAAGCACCCACCAAAAGGCAATCACAAGCCAAAAGTCCTACATCATGTAAAAAAATCATCATATCCCCTTTCTTAGGAATCAATCCTTTTTACTCCTCTCATCAAACCTCCTGTAAAACACTTTCATGTAAAAAAATTAATAGGGAAGGTGAAACATTATGAAGGAGATTAATCCCCAAATTTTTGATCCTGGGTAAATTTCAAAAATTATTTGTATTTACAATGGTGAGATCAGTTAGGAAGAGGTTACATCAGTCCGTGAGGGAATGATGAGGCACCGAAGGGCAGCAATACAAATAATAATGGAGCGCTCCTAACTCAGACCAAAAAACCCCAAGAAACAAAAATTGCCTCTCACCCCAGTCTTTAAAAGTCCCACGCTCTTGCTTTTTTCCAGCAGAGTGAAGTTCAGACTTCAGTACTCGCTCCTTTCCCCTATTGCAATAGCCTTGAATAAAGCCTTCATGGTCTGCTCAATTTTGTCCAGTGCAAGTTGTGCTTTGGCAGGCCATTGTACTGGTCCTTCCACTGGGGAAGAGCTATCTGGAGCTGGATTTGTATTTCTGGGGATTTGTTTCTGTAGGCTTATGGCTTATGCATCTTTATGGATGATGTAGTCAGAGAGGATTATTGGGGATAGAAACTCCAGCTACTAAAGATATAATTTTGTGAAGTAAAGCATTGATGATCACTGAAAGAAAACTTGACAACTCGTATCCAATTTCCCCAGACATTTTTGTGGTCAGTATCATTTGAAGACTAGGACTTGGGGCGCCTGGATGGCTCAGTCGTTAAGCGTCTACCTTCAGCTCAGGTCATGATCCCAGGGTCCTGGGACTGAGCCCCGCATTGGGCTCCCTGCTCAGCGGGAAGCCTGGTTCTCCCTCTCCCACTCCCCCTGCATGTATTCCCTCTCTTGCTGTGTCTCTCTCTGTCAAATAAGTAAATAAAATCTTTAAAAAAAATGAAGACTAGGACTTGCTATAGCAGCAATTACAAGGTACAGAATAAATAGTATATCTTGACAAAATGATAATTTTATCCTTACAATGACATCTAACTCTTCTGTTTGTTTTGTTTTGTTTATGTTCATTTACATTTTTGCATGGACAACAATTTTTGCATTGTCTCTTTTAGCTATGGCATGAACTCTCTCGACTACTGGTTTGTCTCTTTATTGCAGCAACTTTCTTGGGCAATGCTAATGTTTGTCAACTCAGGTCTATGTAATTCAATTACTTACACCAATACTATGGCATATGGGACTAGAGAGATAAGGATGAGCTTTCCTGGGTTAGCCCCTGTATTTGTTATCTTTTATTGAATAACAAATTACCACAAAGTTAGCAGCTTCAAACATGTTTATCTAACAGTTACTATAGTGAGGGGTCCAGACGTGACTGAGATGAGTGTATATCTTCAGGATCTTTCAGAAAGATGGAATCAAGCACTGCCCATGGTTGAGTCTTATCTGAAGGCCAGAGTGAGGAAGAATAGCTGTCAAGCTTTCTTGGCTGTGAAAAGATTGCAATTTCTTGAGGGCTATTAGAATGAGGGTGTTGGTTTCTAGTAGGCTATTGGCTGGAGGACACACCAATGTGAACACCACATGAGGTGATCCTTCCCAACTTGGTGACTTACTTGATCAATGAAAGCAAGCAAAAGAGTAGCTTCAGGTTTAAAGATCTCAAAGTAATGACAGTGTTTCTTAAAAAATCTTTAATATGTGGTACTGTAATTAGTTTCCTTATCACTATAATTATGACAGTATTACCTAATTCATAGAATTGTTAGGAAAAAATGAGGCAATATAAAATACTACAATACTAGACGAATATATGGATGTGATTATTGCCATTAGCCACCATTTCTGATGAGAAAATATTTTAAGACAAAGATAGGAGGATAGTGTGTGGATAAACATAGGCAAATTAATACAAAAAAGGGTAAAATACATCTTCAGGTTATCTATGTATGTTTTGAGGTATGTCTAGGAATTTGTTTTTATTCAGGTATGGTGAGGCCAACAAATCAAGAGACAACTATCTTTGAAAAGATAGCTTATTGCTTATAGTTCCCAAGAGGAGGGGGTGTGCCTCACGACACAGGGCCACATGGTCCAGCACCAAGGTAGGTCAGGAGGAAAAAGAAAGGAAGGCAAAGTATGGACAGCAGTCTTTTTGTGGTTTTGTCTAGAATGGATGAGGGTAAGAAAGCTGAGAAGGTTTAGAATTGGACAGTTTCAAGAATTTCAGCAAACTCTGGCTTGTAGGGATTGTCCCTGTTTGTCCAGTACCTGATCATGGGGTGATTTGGGCCAGGAGAATAGTATTTTGCACTGTAGGACCCTGATAAAGAGAGGTAGGTTGGAGTATGGACTCAGGATTAGTTGGTTTGCATATCAAACACTGACCCACAGGCAAGTTGGTTGCGATGTCTACGAATTCACTGACTCTGGGAGGTTAAGTACTGCCCTAGATGTGCAGTGTCCTAAGATGTCAAGGAATGATAAAATATAGAAAATTAAGAAAATGCGATTACTACATCCATTTATTCATATGCTGTTCTCAGAACTTTGGTGGTTTAATTTTAATGCAATAATATAAAGGATTTATAGTCAGTTGATGAGAATAGCACAGTGATTTAAACATGAAAGTCTGACTGCCTGGGTTTGAATGCCAGTTTTGCCACTATTTACGCCTAAAAGTAAGTGTCCCTATTTATATAATAGCGATAATAATAGTTTTTCCTTGATATATATTTTAACATATTTTACCATTAAATATGATAATGTGTATAAACTAATTAGCCCAGTACCTGATACATAATGAATCTTCAGTGGATACTAATTAGTTATCTTATTATCACTAATAATTTTGTAATTTCCAAGCCTCAGACAACTGTTGGAATCTTTCCACATTCATATCTTTCCATCTTGGCAAAGGGCAATATAAATATAAAGTAGAATGGGATTTTACTTGGAAAAAAATCAGAAAGGTAAAGTAAAAATAGAAATTAAAAAGTCATTATAAGAAGTGATGTGGGCAAGATGGAGAGAAGAGGACAGAAGTCGGATGGATGAATGTGGATGGCTGCTTTGTCTGTGACCTCTTTATGCACCTTGCCTACTCATCTTTCTCCCCACAGTTTGGGACCCTGCTTCCCATCATATGTGTCCATCTCTTAATCCTATTTGTATGTGTCCTTCCAGATGTATGAATCCCATAGAGTCTCAGTTCCTTCATGATATCCAGGCTGAGGACAGATGTGAAAATCAGGATAATCACACTCTGCATCTCTAATTAGCATGTTAACAGTAGTAATTAAGGGCGCCTGGGTGGCTCAGTGGGTTAAAGCCTCTGTCTTTGGCTCAGGTCATGATCTCAGGGTCCTGGGATCAAGGCCCGCATCGGGCTCTCTGCTCAGCAGGGAGCCTGCTTCCTCCTCTCTCTCTCTGCCTGCCTCTCTGCCTACTTGTAATCTCTCTGTCAAATAAATAAATAAAATCTTTAAAAAAAAAACAGTAGTAATTAACAGTGTCAAAGACAGGAAATGTCATAAAATGTTAAACTGCTCTGTTCCGGTGCTAGGAAAGATTTAGTTTTTAAATGAGACTGAGTTTTTTTGTGTTTTGGTTTTCAGAGGGTTTAGTAAATCTGGTGATGGCATTTTGTTTTTCCCCTCTGTTGGAGTTGCCACGTTCTGAGGATGAGCAGAACGCCAGATTCCTTAAGTTTCTGCATCCAGAATGCCAAGAGCATTAGGATCCATTTGCCATTTGATTTCCACTGAAACTCTTAAAAATGAGAACGCTTTAGTCCCTAATTGTCACTGAACATGAGGATGCTTTTTTGGATAACTGGGCATTAAGACCTTTTGCCCTTCAACCTCTCCTTTCTTTGCCCTACGACTACAAGCCATTTTATACACAGTCCCACTTAAACACATACCCTTCGAACAGAGACTCACGCTGTCTTGGGCTTTATTCCTCTTTGTTATCGCTCCTTTGTTTTCTCTTCCCTGTCCCACAGCCCCATCCATATCCAGGTGGTATTGTGAATGAGGTGTGTGGTTGGGAAGCCGGAAAGCGAACTGTGACCGCCTGCTGGATAGACTTTTTACCTGCTGCTCTTCTGATTATTTGTGCTGAGATGAGGCAGCTCTTAAAAAGATCTGAGATTAAGTCTGTTCAGAGGGAAACTGAACTGGGTATCTAGACAACACAGGAGAGAATCGATGAATTACCGACTGTACTCACCTCACCTCAGCAGCATATTTAGAAACTCTAGTCTTTCAAAATGTATTGTATCAGGCAAGTCTTTGTCTTCATCTGTCACAGGAGAGCAGAAAGCCAACTGAGATTTTTGATCCTAGAGATGGTGTCTTCATGGGCTTTCTATCATATATTTGTTGACAGCCTCCTGTTGTGCAATTTCCTCTCACTCCAGAAATAACCAGAGAGGTTATTATTTAGGAAGAGAAAAAAAAATTTTTTTTTGAAAAATGAAACTCACCTTCACTATTCCAGCTGCCTTTCTGGTAGTAGGAGAGAAAAATACTGGGCAGAGCTGCTACTGAGGGAGGGCGGCGAGAGACGCCGGGCAGACACCGGGGATGTCAGGGTGGGCAGAGGAACTATTGGAGAGCGACCCTGTGGCAATGCTGACTTTCAGCCCCTGTGACATAAATCCTAGGTCAAAACGTCAACCACCCACACAGGGCATGGAAATCTTAGTACCTGTTCCACGCCTCTTGGTCCTTTCCATTCTTACATCATATTTACAGGGCATCTGCATTCCAATTGTAAAGCCCATTTCTGGTAATAACATTCACTCCGTGGCACATAAACTTTCAAAAATTTACATTCTCTAACAAACCATCTGAACTCCTTAGTTTAACACCCAAGATGCAACCCTAATTCACAGGAACACCTTCCTTTCCTTGTTTCCTTGATACTTCTCCCTCTTCTGTGTTTTCTCTCCTTTCTCTTTTTTGTGGCTTTCTTTCTCCTCATGNGCTGAGATCATGACCTGAGCCGAAAGCAGAGGCCTCAACCCACTGAGCCACCCAGGCGCCCTCCTTTCTCTTTTTTGTGGCTTTCTTTCTCCTCATGTTTTTATCATTCTTTGAGGCTTAAGATACATTTTTTAATAGTTTCATAGATGAATCTATTTAAGCCGCATAAAACAAAGAGATAGATGCTATTTTTAGTCCTGTTTTATCAATAAGAAAACTGATTATTTCACAAGTTTAAATACATTGGGCGCCTGGGTGGCTCAGTGGGTTAAAGCCTCTGCTTTCGGCTCAGGTCATGATCTCAGCGTCCTGGGATCAAGGCCCGCATCGGGCTCTCTGCTCAGCAGGGAGCCTGCTTCCTCCTCTCCTTGTCTCTCTGCCTGCCTCTCTGCCTACGTGTAATCTCTCTCTCTGTGTCAAATAAATAAATAAAGTCTTAAAAAAAATACATTGTCTAACATAATTCCAAAGTGAAGCTTTCACTCGTATTCCTAATATTATTTATAAGTCTATCCTTAAGAACCACATTTAAGGACTGATAACTTAGTAGGTAGTTGGATTATCTTGATTTCAAGGGAAATGCCTGAGCTACAAATATAAACTCTGGAGCTAACCATGGAAAAGGAAGACGTCAAGTACAATTAATGTGGATAAAAAATAAAGGATACTTTAAATCCAGAGGCAATATTGTCCAGGTGTCAAAATATGGCTTTTTAAATTTTGGGTCTATTTCTTAACCACTACTGTAACCTCCTATATAGTACTTACTTCACTAAAAAGTAAATTGTGGGAGGAAGCACATTAAAATTGTTAAGAACATAGGTTTCAAGCTCCGCCACTATGTGAAGGTGAACAAGTTACTAAAATTTTCTAAATATTTTTTTTCTCATCCACAAAGTAGAAAAAATACTCATAGCTACATCAGAAGGTTATTTTGAATTCCTACACATATTAACATTTGAAAAAGTATTTAGTAAATTTATGGCATCTAGTAAGCCTTGTATGTTTTAGACTTTTGATGCTTTCTAAAATGCAGTTCGCTATAGTGCCTTCCCCATACTCTTAAGGATTAAATGAGATAAGGCACATATAAGTACTAAATAAACTTTTTTAAATAAAATCTTTCATCCAGGTGATCATCCTATGCATAATAGATACATTTTTAATTTATTGTATTTTTTATATAAAAATGCTAGGCTGTAGTTTTGTGTAAATGAATATTTAACTCTTTTCTTGCTTCAAGACTTACTCTTTTTATAACTCCTGAAAGTCATATATACATGGCTTAAAAACAAAGCACACATTTGTTTTTCAAAGCACGCATTTTTAATATCTTTTTACCTTGCCATGAACTTCAGTATATGTTTATTTTCTTGATTCTTTCAATAGAGTCACTCAGATATTGGAATGGAGTTTGTTCCAGTTAATGCATTATTCATTGAAAATGTTCAATATATGATAAAATATTGAATTTAAAATATTGTAGGCCTTTGACTTTTCCTTTTATATATCTAACATTTTTTAAGTAAATATCTTTTCCCATAAGTGATCTCCATTGCTAGGTTACAGATCTGGTTACCTTAATGTCACTTTCTACAAACTTAAATTTGGCAGTTATAACAATCTTTTCCCAAACTGGATAAATGTTTAATTTCTAAACACTTTGGATTTCTTCTCTGAGTGCCTTCAAAGTGCATTAGCAGTGTTTTTTTTTTATAGTTGGCTATTTTGTTTTATTTGGAAAGCATTTTCCTTGCAAAGATTTTTTTTTTTTTATCCAAACTGTGACTAAAGTCATTAGCTTAATGGCTTTTACCGGCCTTCCAACCACAGAACAATATCTCTTTACAACTGACAAGGGAAACTCCTTAGTTGTCTAGAGACATCTATGAGTTTTCATTACTCAGTACTAACCTAAATGCATATTCTCTGAGTGAAACTCTAGGAAACTTGATTATATTCCTGAATAGATAGCATTGTAATCAAAGGCTGCCAAGAAACTCCCAGGAGATTTTCAAAGAAATATCTTGAAGTGAACGGTAGTATTAAGCAGTACAACTCCATGGATTTAGACCATAGGTGCATAATTTCTTGCAGTTTGAAAAGTATGAGCAGTTCTCCTCTTCCTTAGGCATGGTTGTCAATGGAGGAATTGCCACTGGAAGGATTCAGGAAGCCAGAGGGGAGTTGAGAATATTGGAAATCTAGAGAAGAGGAAATTGTGATTGCTGCTTCTGTCTACACCTTGGTCTTCCTTGGCAAGTTAAGAGGCACATCTGATTCTGAAAATCTACCAGTATTTCTGAGAAACAGAGCAGCTGTTGAATTTAAGATACAAACTTCTCCAAAATGTCTGATGGTTCTAGTACTCCATGGAGGGAATTAGTAAAGAAAAATTAGATTTGTGTGTTCAAGACTACATTTTTTCCCCCAAAGTAGCTTTTGAAAATGTGAGTCATAAATGGACTATGAAAGTTAATGATAAAATATCAGAAACAATAGAAGGGGAAGGGTTTAGATTAATGGCAAATAAAGTTGGATGGGCATATATGGGTTCTCCTGATGCCAACACGTGGAGAGATAAAGGAGTGTTATGGAAAGAACATAAACATTGAGGGAAAAAAACCTCTATTTTATTTTTGACTGTATCATTAAGCCAGCTGTGTGACACATTTAAACTTTTGTTCCAGAGTGGTTTATTAAAAATCAAGATGGTTATTAATTGTAGTTCCAACTGTGCTCCTGAAACTTTCAGGGTTAGAGCATATGATTCTGGGGAGATCAGAGTTGGTTAACATTCTGGAAATAGAGGTCACATTTTATTTTTCTACCCATAAATTCCCTTTTATAACTGTTATAACTCAAATGAGCAACAGTTTATTAAAGAACTCTTTTTCTCATATTATAATGCTCTCCACAGTGGAAGCATTCCCTTTTTTAAAATAGTGCCTAAAATATACTAAATACCAAAAACCACTCCATCTTTAAGATACATCACAGTTTAGAATTTAGTGCAAAATAAAATATGTATACTCATTCCATACACTTTTACACAAAATACCAAGTGATTTTTCAATCGATATAGCTTCTTCCAGATATTGAAGGAAGGAAAGTTTTACTAAATTGGTAATTACAATATTAGCAATTACAATATGGCAAGAAATAACTACAGTTGACATTTACGATTTTACAATATTCCAAACACTGAACTATTTTATAACACTGTTCCACCTGTTTCTCAAAATAAACTTAAATTTTTAATAAATAAATAAGTAAAATAAATAAGTAAAATATATTTTTATTTCTATTTTAGGAAACGGGCTTAGAGAAGTATAATTCCTTCCCTAAGATTACATAGCTAGGAAGTGGTGATGCCAAAATATGAACCAAGGTATTTGTTTCCAAACCAGTGATGTTGCCCATCTCTTCCTATTTCTATTTCTTCCTTTTGTTTTGTGCTTTCTTTGCCCTCTTTATCTATTTCTTTCTTTTTTTCTTTTCCCCATTTTTATGTGGATGGTGGAGTTTTCTGAGTCTGGCTGATGAAATTCATTGTCATTTCTAATGCCTAATAGTCAGTGGACTTTGCAAAGGGAGAAATTAAAATGGCAAATTCAGTAGCGCAAGGTCAGATATGAATGTTCATTCATATGTATAGACACTGAAGATGCAAATGATGGTGTTGGGTTTTTCTGAGAGTATCAGTGTAGAGCTTTTATTGTTTTGTTATTATGAAGATAAGTCATAAGTCATCATAGGGATCAACCTACGCTTTGCCTTCACTTTAATAAGTTTCTTTATTGTTGCCCAGAAATGTGCATCAGCATAGAATGTAAGCCACTGCTCCTTTAATCTTCCACTCAGGAAATGAGTGTGCCTCAATGAAATATTAATACCTTTTCCTTTCAGCTTTTAAGATATGGCCTATTTTAATCAATTGTCCCCTTCTGATTACTGTTAACAACAAGAGTCTGTTTATTAAAATAAAAAAGGGCATGCAAGTAGGGGCTCTAGTTATTAGTAACATGCCCGCATTGAATTTGACATTGTTTTGACTGGTGGAGAAGACATAAAGTAGGGTAAGGAAACAATAAATTACAACACAAAAACAGTGTGTGTGCTAGCACTAAGGTCCAGAGCGATTCAACACAAATTGATCATACATTTAGTCTGACTCCTGAAAACTAAGTGAAGTTGTATCTAGAAATGCCTAGATTGACACAAATTCTGCTTATGCGTATGAGTAAATTTCCATAACAATACTTGATTCAAGTTATGTGGTTCCTAAGCACAGAGAGCTTCTCATTAGCATATAAGATACTTTCATTAGCAAATTCGCTCATTCAATAGACAGCTATTAATTGCTTACAACACAACAGGCTGTGTTTTAAGCTTTAGAAATATAATAGTAAACTATCCAAGACTCCTGTCCTCTTGGAGGAGGGAAGATGTAGTAAAAATGAAAACAAAAAATATCATCACTTTAGACTGCAATAATGACTGCAAAATGGGTATGCATAGTGGGTGCTATCAGAGTTATTTTATTTATTTTTATTTATCTATTTATTAGATTTTATTTATTTATGTGAGAGAGAGAGAGAATGAGACAGAGAGCATGAGAGGGGAGGAGGTCAGAGGGAGAAGCAGACTCCCCGCTGAGCAGGAAGCCTGATGTGGGACTCCATCCTGGGACTACAGGATCATGACCTGAGCTGAAGGCAGCTGCTTAACCAACTGAGCCACCCAGGTGCTCCTATTAGAGTTATTTTAGTTACAGTGGTCAGGAAATTTTTTGTGAAGAGGTGACCTTTGAGATCAGATATGAATAATAAGGTAACTGTGCAAAGCTCCTGAGAACAGCATCTGCAGTGAAGGGAATAAGGTACAAAGGCAGCGGTATTCCTGGAATATAAAGAAGACACACATGGCTGGAGTATCTGGATTGCAATGAGGAAAATAATAAGAAATGAAGCTGGAGAGAGAAGTAGGCACTAGGTTATGTCAACCCCTATAGGGGAATATTTTAAAAAACGAATGTATTATAACTTTAAAACAAGTTAGTGAAATATTTTAATCATGGGAGTGAATGATCTTATGTACTTTTGAAGTTTTATTTTTAAGATCATGCGGCGTACTGTGTAGAAAGTGACTATAATGTGATAAGTATGGAAGTGGACAGACCAATTAGGAGGAGCTTTTTGTTGTGCAAATGGAAAATAATCTTAATCTGGAGTGATGAGAAGTGTAAACAGTGAGAAGTGGTCAGGTGGATAAAACCAAGTGAAATTAATGGTGGATGGCATGTGTAGAGGAGAATGAAAGTAATCAAGAATGACTGTAGCTGTTACAAAATAAGAAGACTACAAAGATATAAATTATATAGAAATAAACTTGTTGTGTACCTTCTTTGAGGTATTACACATTTTCTAGAAATGTTTCTATCTTGGTGACTATTGAAACTTTTTTCTGTGACCCAGGGTCAGATCCTAATAAATACTGACTGTATTTATTTTTTTATTATATTTTATCTTATTTTTAAATATTTTATTTATTCATCTGACAGAGAGAGACACAGTGAGAGAGGGAACACAACAAGCAGGGGGAGTGGGAGAGGGAGAAGGAGGCTTCCCGCTGAGCAGGGAGTCCTGTGCTGGGCTCAATCCCAGGACCCTGGGCTCATGACCTGAGCCTGAGGCAGATGCTTAACCCACTGAGCCACTCAGGCACTGCTGGCTGTATTTATTTTGAAGAGAATTTGAAAATATATAGCAGACCAACTTTTTGTATCCTGCTTTCCATATATATATGTGTGTATATGTAGAGTGAATTTAAGTCTTCAATAGCTTTAAAAGAAAATACCAGAACCCCTTATGTTGAGAATTAATCATATATGTAAAATATTGAAGAATTATCAACCTAAATGATTGGTAACAGTTTTATAATTTTATGTGACATTTTATTTTATAATGAAAAAAAGAAACATACTGAAGCACTGGGAAAAAATCAATAATGAGAATTAATCAAAGGGCTATATAAAAAAGAGGCTAAGATGGGCTTTTTAAAGTTCATTTATCAGAGGACAAAAGAGGAAAGACTTTATCTTACATAATAATCTATATGGAACATATCTAATAGGACTAATTCACAGATGACAACACTTGTCCATAATGGTCTAGCTCACTTAAAAAATGACTGAGTACATGGTAGGTCCTAACATTTAATGTTTGCATTATACAGTTTTTTAAAGGAGTCAAATGCCTCTATGTCTCCAGAGATTCTTGGAATTTACCTGAGTAATTTGTCCTATGCTTCTGCAGCTGATATTGCCTGATTTTCATTTCCCTTGAATTGTGATTATAATAACTCACTTTTCTGGCATGAAGTAATATTTTATTTCCCCATTGGTGTTAATAAGAGCAAATCTTTGCAAGAAGTATATTTTGATTAAAGATTCAGCTCTTTGCAGCCCATCTTCATTTTAAAATTCAATGTTGTTAATCTACAATTCTTCCCTGTGGTATTTTTTATTACTACTACAAACTGGTATTCAAATAACTTTTTTCTTAAACTGTGAAGACATCCATCCGGTGGTTTTAATAAATGGATTTTTAAAAGTGTGTTAATCTTTACAATTTATAATGCAACACTTTTTTTCTATAACTACTTCCTTCTTTGTATACTATATTATTCCAATAACAAGAGTTGGAGCAAATTGATTTGTATAAATCTAGATTTGTATAATTATTTTATATAAAGTATTAATATCTCCATGTTGATATGATGCCAATAATATCAGAAATGAAAAGTCTATGAGGAAAAACCTCAAAATCTCTATAGTGAAACTAATTTGTTTTTGGCATAAGAGCAAAATAGTATTTGTAGACATTTCTTTTTTAATAAAAATTCAGATAAAAACAGATTTTTTTTCTCATATGTCTCCTCTTGTATCTGAAATACAGCTTGGCTTAAATTAGGGGAACAGCAAAGATAATCCATCCAATTAGTGTAAAGGTAGGTTATAACTGTCCAATTTCCTGGAAATGCAATAAGGAGATCTGGAGATAATCCACAATAATAAGGATTAGCTGGGGAGCCTGGGCGACTCAGTCCGTTTAGCATCAGCCTTTTGGTTTTGGCTCAGGTCATGATCTCTGGGTCATCAGACCGAGCCCTGAATTGGGCTCCGTGCTCAGCATGGTGCTCAGCTTGAGATTCTCTCTCTCTTTCTCCCTCCACCTTCCCTCCCTTGGCTTGTGCACACTCTCTCTCTCAAAATAAATAAATAAGACATTTATAATAAGGATTAGTTAATGATTCACTAATAATTAGCTGTAATAATTGGCCTCAAGCTAAAAAATATTACATGCCCTTACTAAGTAAGGCTGACCAAATATAATGTGTGGAGATGTGCTTACATTCAAATAATTGCTGCAGAGGACTTTTGGAGAAAGCTTTTATAAATAGTAGAACAAATGAAAAGTTATCTGAACTGTTGTAATCATCTAGTTTTTTAGAGATACCATCTACTCCAGTGTAGCTTTCCCTCAATTATTATGCAAATAGTGTGTGCAGAGCTCTGTGCTAGGTTTGAAAATACAAAGGTGAACTAGATGGGAAACTATCTAGCCCTCAAGGGTTTTACATTCTAGTGAACGAGGAATGGGAATCATGTAAGCAATTAAAATTACAAATGAAAAAGGTTTCTAACCAGGAATAATAAAGATTAATGTTGGCCAGAACTACTTTGGATAAGTGTTCACGGAAGTTTGCTTTAAGGACAAGATATTTAAACTGAGCTCTTCAGGAAAAAAAGGAGCCAGTCATGAATAGTTAGGATCAATTCAAGTAAAACTGTCTTTAGAAAAATGAAAGAATTTGGTAAAATTGGAAAAACAAAACAAGAAAACAAAACAAGTTACATTTGGTCTTAATTACTGTGAGACCCATCTGAAATGATCATTTTAGAAGAATGTTTGTGAACTTATCAAATAATTTAACATTCTTGCAAAAAATGTATAGTCTGTGTGAGCTATTAACCTAAGAAAAAAGTATGTTTACTGTTTTTATCCAAAATGTACTTGGCTAAGGGAGTCAAATAAATCTTTGTCTTTCAATGAGTCACTTCACTCTAGAAGTTAACAATATCTAGGTGACACAGCAATCTGATATTAACACTTTGTGGTTCAAAAAATTATTTTTCTAAACCATTAGATATGTCTACTTTTCATGAAATTAATTTTTTTAGAATTTTTCCTAGTTATAAAAATATTATGGTCAAGCAATGAAAAGAAGTAGAAAGAATTAAAAACATCTTTTAGATACTAATTCAGTGTCATTATTGTTAATACTTCATGTATAATCTTACTGATTTAGTTCTTAATAAAATATGAATATACTGATTTATAATTTACTACTGTTCTCTTAAAAAATATAATAATCCACCCTTTTTTTCTTTAAAGAGGGAGGGGAAACAGGGGTAGAGGGAGAGGGAGAAAAGCCTAGGTAGAGTCCATGTTCAGCTCTGAGCCTGATGTGGAGCTCTGTCTCACAACCCTGAGATCATGACCTGAGCCAATAACAAGAGTTGGCCACTTAATGGACTGAGGTCACCCAGGCTTCCCAATATAATAACCCACACTTTTAGGTCAAACTATGTAGTATAGGGCGCCTGGGTGGCTCAGTGGGTTAAAGCCTCTGCTTTCGGCTCAGGTCATGATCTCAGGGTCCTGGGATCGAGGCCCGCATCGGGCTCTCTGCTCACCAGGGAGCCTGCTTCCCCCTCTCTCTCTCTGCCTGCCTCTCTGCCTCCTTGTGATCTCTCTCCCTCTGTGAAATAAATAAATAAAATCTTAAAAAAAAAAACTATGTAGTATATTACATTGTATATGCACAATAGTTTATATATTTTCCATGAATGGTCATTAAGCTTTTTAAATTTTTTTTAAAAAGATTTTATTTATTTATTTGACAGAGAGAGAGATCACAAGTAGGCAGAGAGGCAGGCAGAGAGAGAGAGGAGGAAGCAGGTTCCCTGTTGAGCAGAAAGCCCCATGCGGGGCTCGATCCCAGGACCCTGAGATCCTGACCTGAGCTGAAGGCAGAGGCTTTAACCCACTGAACCACCCAGGTACCCCAAGCTTTTTAAATTTTTTAATGATTGTAAATAATGCAGCATTCGGTATTCTTGTTATATATAAAATTTTGGTACATATCTAATCATTCTTTCTGATAAACTTCTAGATATGATATTTTCATTCAAAACACCCCAATATTANCCCACTGAACCACCCAGGTACCCCAAGCTTTTTAAATTTTTTAATGATTGTAAACAATGCAGCATTCGGTATTCTTGTTATATATAAAATTTTGGTACATATCTAATCATTCTTTCTGATAAATTTCTAGATATGATATTTTCATTCAAAACACCCCAATATTATGTTTATATCTATGGCTAACTGTTTTTTAGGAAGAAATTTTCTTGCTCATTCATCTTCTAGCCAGAGGNATGACCTGAGCCGAAGGCAGCGGCTTTAACCCACTGAGCCACCCAGGCGCCCAGCTAACTGTTTTTTAGGAAGAAATATTCTTGCTCATTCATCTTCTAGCCAGAGAAAAATATTACTGTATTTTTAACTAATTAATTATTTACTTACTGTGCTAATATTAGAGGTGAACTATGTACTTTTTAAAATTGAAATTTAAATGTTGATGAATAAGCTTGAATATCTTTACCTGGTCTGGCATGAATTACCTCCATATGCTTTAAAGTATTTTTCTGTCGAAGTATTTCCTTTAATCAGGACAAGTGAGGCTATATGTAGTATTAAAGAAATCCCAATATCTCATGGTCTTAAAACAAGAAAACTTTATCTCTCTTTCATGTCACAAGAGGATGAACCCATGACAGCATCCACTGGCCCTTCTACAAATCTTAAATAGGCATCTTCTAAAGCCCACATTGTTTCCATAATGTAGTGATACAATATGGAACTCATAATTGTGAGGTTGCTGGGGAGGGGAAAGAGAAAACTGGGGTATTCCAAGACTGTTTTTCAAGGTTATGTTTAGAAGTGCCTTATGTTTCACATTTCATTGGCAGGATATAGGTGACTTGATCGTCCACTTCATTTCAAGGGAGGCCGAGAAAAATGTCATGAGGCATGTCACCACTATTGTGGTGGTGTTTTGGTTCTATGCTTGCAAGTTCCTTCCTGTCGAGAGATTAAAGAACTACTACTACTACTACTGATGATGATAATAATAATAGTTATTATTATTAGCATTATACTTTAGTATTTTCTTATTCTTTCTACAAACCAAATGACTTCAGTGTGTTCATTAAGTGCAGAACAATTCTGCAGATCCAGGTTTCCTATATCTTAATGTAGTTATTTTAATACATTTTATCATAAAATAAAGTAATGTTAGTTCATCATGATTCCTTCATAGTTTAAAAACACTGGGGCATTGAATTTTGAGCTATATCAAGAGAATAATATGACACCAACTTGATTAAGTAAGCAATTTGACATTTGTTATAATTTTAGTCAAAATTTGAGCGATTATGGACTACCCCTCTCATTTGTGCTCATACTATCTAGGTGAATAAGGCAAAATTTCTGGTCTACTCTGCCCGTGTGTAGTAGGTTGAATGGTGGCACCTTAAAAAGCAATGCCCATGTTCTAATTCCCAGAATCTATGCATGTATCCATTTTTTGAAAAAGGGTTTTTACACATGCAATTAAATTAACAGTCTCCAAATGACACCATCTTGGATTTCCAAGCTAGGGTCTAAATCTAATGAAAATGTCTTTGTAAGAAAAGGGCAGAGATATGACACAGAAAGGAAAGGAAAAGGTAAACAGAGGAGGAGGCAATTAGGAAAGAGGAGGAAATTGGGAGCTATACAGCCATAAACCAAGATCATCTGGAGTAACCAGTGCTGGAAAAGTCAAGGGAGGATTCTCCCCTAGAGCCTTTAATAGAGTAGGGTCTTGCCGACACCTTGATTTTGTACTTTTATCCTCAAGAATTGTTCCAAAATAATTTCTGTTGCTTTAAGCCTTTAAGTTTATGTCACTTTGTTGCAGCAGCCCTAGAAAACTAATATAGGCACAATTCCTATTCTCATATAGCTCAGTGTAGTGAGGAGTTAAATTTATATACAAAAAAAATTAAATAGGAAATATCACTGTAAAAGACTTCTTTTTTTAAAGATTTATTTATTTGAGAGAGAGAGAAATAGTGTGTGTGTGTGTGTGTGTGTGAGTTAGCAGAGGAGGGGCAGAGGGAAAAGNGTGTGTGTGTGTGTGTGTGTGTGTGTGTGTGTGTGTGTGTGTGTGTGTGTGTGTGAGTTAGCAGAGGAGGGGCAGAGGGAAAAGGAGAGAGAGAATCTCAAGCAGGCTTCATGCCCAGGGCAAGCCTGAGTCTGGGCATGATCTTAGAACCTTGAGATCCTTCAAAGAACACCTCTCAGGGCTCTGAGATCATGACCTGAGCCCAAACCAAGAGTTAGACACTTAACCAACTGCACCACTCAGGTGCCCCTGTTTTTCACAAATTATAATGAGTCAACACGAGGATCAATGTGGGGATTCTTCACTGGCATTAGGAAATCCTTTGTTTTTGACCTCTCATCCCATCTCTGGGTTCTCAATGGATATAGATCCTTTGCAATGGGTTTCTTGGATTCTATCTTTTGTCGATAACTTGAATGTGAATAGTTTTTACTTGTTCGCCTTGTTTTTGCTCCCTACTATTTTTTTAAAGATTTTATTTATTTATATGAGAGAAAGAGAGCACAAGAAAGTGAAAAGAGAGCATGAGCAGGGGGAGAGACAGAGAGGGAGAGGGAGAAGCAGACTCCCCGCTGAGCAGGGAGCCTGGAAAGATGCAGGGCTTGATCCCAGGACCCCAGGATCATAACCTGAGCCAAAGGCAGGTGCTTAACTGACTGAGCTACCCTGGCGCTGCAGTCAGTACCTTTTGTCACACATGAGCACCCATGTGTGCACACACACAGTGCACACACAATACCTTGCCAAATATATAAAGCAGTTAGTGCAGTGCCTTGCACGTAATGTAAGCTTAATGTAAGATTTTTGTTAAAATATGGTTAGTGAATATTATATATACAACATAAACATATTTGAAGTTTGTGACATTTTTAAAATGATATAAATCGTTTTGCTTATGCATTTAAGTACATTTTCAACCTCCATGTAATCTCCACAATGGATAAATTTCTTAGACTTCTGTTTATGGGTTTGCTCTTTTTCCAAATATGATCAATAAATGACTCAATTCCCCAAATAATGAAACTTCTTTTATCAAAAAAGTGTGAAAAAACTGCAGAAATTCTCAAGGAACTTGATTTTGATGCACAAAATTGAAGAAAAACTACTCTGCAGGAAACTCAATTTCAAGATGTAAAAGTGTTGCTGGGCTTATTGATTTGAGCTGCATCTTCACCCTGGGGTGCCACTTTCTTAACAAACTTTCTACTTTGTGTCTCTGTATATGGAAGAAACAGAAAATATGAAAAATTCATTTCATAAGTTTAATAATATAATATTACTCACATTTAGCAACTTTCTAACTTAATGAAACCCTTAAGAAGGTGAAGAGGTAGTAAGTTATCAATATGAAATTGACCAATATAGTAATAATGCTAAGTAAAAAGAGATAAGACATATTCGATTAGAATAAAACCTAATGCAATACTAGAAAGGCTATGTTGTTTTAGCACAGGATTTGAATAATATTTTACCTAATCTACCTTTTCATGGAGAGCTTGTTTGACAGTTGAACAAATTGCAGGAATAAGATCTGGCTCTGCCTGGATTTTGAGTCATTGCAAATCAAATATTCAGCACCTCTGTGAAGATGTTCTATTTTAACACTTCAGGATATGCTTAAACCCTGAGGATTCTCCTATGTAACTTAATAGTGGAGTGGGTGAAAGTTTTGTTAATATCCATAAATTTAGGATGAGTGCAGGGCAGAACATTACACTCTAAAATAGGGCAAAAAGGAATGGATTCTCCTTCCTAGTAAGCAACCAAGGAAGTGGATCTCAGCACATTAGTTTAATAAGAAGTAAGTGATGAAGGATAAAAATTCCTGGACATTGTTTTGCCTGGTGTCACTCTACAAGTAGCATGAAGGCAGCTCGAGGGCACAATAAGACAAAGTGGCAAAAGGAAAGTAGTAGTGAAACCAAAGTCACAGTTAATCCACATCTTTGGTCTAATAGTTCTGCTTCAATGTACCCTTATGCTTAGTATAAATGACTGTACTTTTCCAGCTCATAGTTTTTATGTGGTATGCTAATTCACAATATTAAAACATTTCTCCCTCCCTTCCTTCCTTGCTTCTTTCCTTCCTTTATTGTAACAGATCTTTTTCAAGGGCCCACAATGTGACTAGAAGGTGTTTGACTAAATGTCAGCGATGCAAGGATATGTAACACAGTCTTGGCTCTGAAGGAGCTTTTATTCTAGAGCAGGAGAGAGATAAATATAAGTAAACAGATGCTTTTAATGGAATGAAGTAAGTATTAAAATAAAAGTCTGCTCACAGAGCTAAGGTAATAGAACTATGTGGTAAGCATTTTCACAGAGAAGTGGAATTCAATGTCAAGGTAGTTGATCCTTAAACAGTGATTTTCATAAAAGTTTCAATCCTTATACATGGTTTTTGTTCTTTGGAAACTTACATGAAGAAATACTTCCGTTTTAAAGGTGAATGGTGATATGTAATTGTAGCAGAGCTAAAATGCTAACATTTAATTATTGGAAAATAAACAACCCAGAGGGACTTAGTGCAGCATTCTATAAGCTTTAAAGTACATTACCACTGAATAAACAATAGGAGTTTCTAAACTGTAGTGAAACATTAAAGGACTTAATATTCAAAATACATTTTTCATTTTATTTTTCTTATTTCATTGGTTCAACACTCAAAGTAAAATTTCTGTTTATAATAATAGTCAAACATAATGAGGAAAAAATAGATCAAAGAGAGGTATATTCTAAAGTCTATAATATGCTACACTGGAAATTTTTTTTGTAAAATAAAACAATAATCCAACTGTAGAAATGACTGCACTGTAGAGTGAGAAATTATTAATGATTTATTTAGCAACTAAAATAATCAATTCTCTGCTCTCATCGGATGATAGTGTTTATTCAAAATTAAATTACAGTCATTCTCCATTATCTTTTGAAAATATAATGGAGTTATGGTAAAGTGCTAATAATTAAGCTAAAGCTTACGCTCTTCTTAAGATAAAAACCACCCAAACTAAGCAAAACTAACAATAGTGTTGTGTTGAAAATGTATTTGACCAGAGCTCATTTATTTAATTTGTAGAATAGAATGCTATCCAATTGTGTCTAAAATTTGTTGGGGAAATTTTATAAGAGAATGTTTGTGATGTATACCAGCACACGGCAGATGCTCAGTGAATGCAGGAAGCTGATCCTTCCCAAATTCCTACCTTTGATAACCAAAATATGCCCTTCCTATGTTTTCCATAAGGATAGTATGTTTTGCTCTTCCCAATAAACAATAGCTTTGTACAATTGCTGTAAAGATATAATGAATAGTTATGTTTAATTATTATTAATATTTTTTATTTTCACACTTTATTATTCATGTTTTTATACATATTTACATATAATTAAAGTAATTATTTAATAATTATTATTAATTATTTTCAGAGGCTAGTTGGGAGAGTGTCATCCATTAAGACGTATCGGCTGGATTTGACACATTGGCTTGCTGTCACTATACAGGCCAATGAAAACGGGACAAGATCTCTGTTAAAGAGTTTCAGAATATAATTTTTTTTCTAGTAAAAGTAAAGCCTGCTAGTCTTAGATTTAGCCAATCTGTTTTTCTTTTAGGAAAATGAGTTAGATTTTTAATAGGTGTAACTCAGTGTGTAAAACAGGAAGTTGTGCTTTGGAAGTCTGGGAACCTCACATTCTAGTAATTTATTTCTGAATCACAAGAATATAGTCCATGTTCCATGTGTAATCACATGATATAATTGCTATTAAAATGCTTCTCAGTAAGTTACTCTTTCTCATTCATGCCCATATGTTTCTATTAGTACATATCTTAAATGGCTCCCTAGAATTTCCAAATTGTTCGTGGTCTTCCCTTTAAACAGCAAACTTTGTACAAGGTATGTTTCTATTAGTACATATCTTAAATGGCTCCCTAGAATTTCCAAATTGTTCGTGGTCTTCCCTTTAAACAGCAAACTTTGTACAAGGTTTTATTTTTTTTTTAAGATTTTATTTATTTATTTGACACAGAGAGAGAGATTACAAGTAGGCAGAGAGAGAGGAGGAAGCAGGCTCCCCGCGGAGCAGATAGCCCGATGCAGGCCTCAATCCCAGGACTCTGAGATCATGACCTGAGCCGAAGGCAGAGGCTTTAACCCACTGAGCCACCCAGGTGCCCTCTACAAGGTTTTAAAGTAAGCATGTAAAATTTGGATCATGTGTAACAGTAACAGGTTTCACATATATATTGTCTCTTCTAGTTCCACTAATGGGTTTATACAACTATATTATCCTAGTCAATATTTTAAATTTGCTAAGAAAATAGAAGTGTGTGTGTGTGTGTGTGTGTGTGTGTGTGTGTGTGTGGTTTTTGGAGATTCAACAACGACCTTGACTGAGTGTGAACACGCATATTCTGACTAGTAATGTACTTTGCAGTAATTTTCAAGAACATACTGACTGGTCAAACAGTGACTTGTAAAACCCTGAAGATGGTAATACTAAGCATTTTTCTTTGCTTCTTTACCACTGTTGTAAGCAGTTTCTTAATTTTAACTTTATACTATGAATATTTCCAAGCAAAGGTGGAAAGGACAATTAATCTCCCTGTACTATTAGTTAGCATGAGGAGACATCACCAATAGCCGTATTATCATATGTTTTTCAAGACCCATGATTGCCCTTTGAGAATCAATTAAAAGCCCACTTCTTTGATTTTTCAATCAATTGTTCTATGCTTAGGCTTGGAACCAATCCTGGCATCTAAAGAAAAATGAATTAGCACAACACAGTCACTATTTGTGATGACAGGTGCAGCACATTAGTTGCACACACTGAACAGTAATTATGCTCCTTTTGGTCATAAAACATCTAAAACTTGTGAACTTTTAGTTTGAATGACATTTTATATCTGCTAACAGTAAGGGGCTGTAACTTTCTCAAGAACTAGTTTAGATTTTATAATACCATAGTCAGTTGCATAAATCTTTGAATGCAAATGTTCTGTTGTCATAATTTTGGTCTCCTAATACAATGTAGCAGAAAATCATTACTTCTGTAAGTCTTAAGTGTGAAATTTAAGGATATTCTTGATGAGACATTTTTTTTGCTTCTTGCTTAAGATAATTTTATGATATGTAATTAAGAATAGTTAATGTAAAAGATTTTAAGTGTATAAGAATTTTAAAGTCCAAGTAAGTGTTTTCTCTTGAGTGATTATCTTAAGGAAAAATATATTTATGTCAGTAGTGTAGTTATCTTTAAAGATGTAATTGGAATAAAAATTAAAAAAATAAATATTTAATTAGAATGCTCATTTTAGAATAATTAGAAAACTTTCTTTTGCCTTTTTTTGAAAAACTTAATGATGGTTGAAGTATGACAGTACTCCTCCATAGTTAAATCCATTATGTGCTGAAAGTTAAGAATGTCATACTTCTGATTGCAATCATCTCCTTCTCTGACCTGGTTGGCCATGTAAGATGGTCCTAAATAGTAGACAGTATCCCAGTGGCAGATAAAAGAGTTCAGAGTTTTCTAATTTGAGCAAAAGAGATTTGTTAAGAGAGATGCATAATCACATATAAACACTGTATGCACTGACAATGTTGTGTTCAGCACTGAGAAAATGTATAAAGCAGGAAAGGATAAAACATGTTCTTGGAGTATTTATTAAAGTATGATAACTACTTAAGGCTTCAATGAGACAATGGCATGTAAGCTAGAACATGAAGCAAATGAAAGAACTAGCTGTGCAGATATCTGTAGAAAGATAGCTCGGGGAAGAAAGAGTACAAGGAGTGTGTAGACAATGCCTGAGTATCTGAAAGCTTACAAAGATGGAGGTAAGCCACAGTGATGTGAATCAAGTCGGTAACTGTTGCACAAGAGGTTGGCAAGCCAATGGGGTTAAGACCATGTAGATTTTTTTTTAAAGATTTTATTTATTTGACAGAGAGAGAGAGATCAGATCACAAGTAGGCAGAGAGACAGGCAGAGAGAGAGGAGGAAGCAGGCTCCCTGCCGAGCAAGGAGCCCGATGCGGGCCTCAATCCCAGGACCCTGAGATCATGAATTGAGCCGAAGGCAGAGGCTTTAACCCACTGAGCCACTCAGGCACCCAAGACCATGTAGATTATTTTAATGACCAGTTTCATTCTGTACCACAAGAGGAGCTATGGGAATAGATTAAAAAGAAGGAAGAGATGAAATGAGGAAACCAAATAGCAAACTATTAATAAGCCAGAAAAAAGATGAGGTTTTTAGATAAGTTCTGAGAAGAGACTTGAGTTAGAACAAACAAGATTGGCTGATTGATTGAATGTGCAGTGTGACAGAGAAGAGACCATCAGTGAGGTGGTTGGCTGAACAGAGGAGGAGGAATTTGTGGTTACTGGTGGGGGAAAAAATTGGTTTAACAAACTTTTCAGAGAGATAGGATAGAAGATCAGGGATTCTCTTTTAGTGTTATCTTTGTATTTATATGTGCATGTGCATTCATATTTTATATTTATTCAGATAGAAATGTTGGTAAACTCTTGAATATATTGCTAATATAGAAAGGAATGCTTTACTTTCAGATAGGAGGAGAAGCCTGCATTTCAGCTTTTCCGTTCCAGATTACTCACCGAGAAGTGTTTGCATGCAGTCACTCCTGCTGTCAATTATTGCATTTGTTAAATTACTTAGTTGCAGTGAAGAACATCTAGTATAGTTTCAGCAGAAAGGGATTTAAGAGAGATAGAGAATTGTGGGCAAGCCTGAAGAAAATGACTCCAAGTTGAGCTTTTGGGAATGACATACAGATCCACAATACAGAAAGTTGCTCCCTCAAGGGAACTACTGCCTCTTCTATATAATCAAGTTTCTGCCAGCACGGAAAGCTGCTTCCACAGCTGCCGGGTCCAGAACTACTTTGCCTCTGTCACAATCTTGCGCCAGGAGAAAATACATGTCTCCTACTTTGCATTTTCTTTAGTTCATTCAGTCCTGCAACAGTTTCATTCAAGTGCATTAGATTGCCAGAAGCATATTCATATATCTGTACGGCATGAGCGAAAGAAGCTAGAAAACAGAATATATGTCTATCTTAAATTTTACATTAGGATTTACACTGTGGCAGACTCCACATCAACATAAAAAACCACATTATCAACAAGTTTGGGGTTATCATTTCCATCCCTTCGGTCTCTGGTCCCTCCATTTGGGACTTGCTGGCTAAATGCTTGATAAGGGTGACCTGACACAAAAGAAAAAGGCTGTTGTTCATCACAAGTGTGTGACTAATTCACACCCTTACGAGATTTTTCAACTGTATAGAATTTTCCAAAACAAGGTACAAAGTGAGAGAACTGATTATGTTTCTGTGGCTTACATATTGACTTTGAAGATTTACAATAAAAGAGCTGAAACTTTACAGATAATAAAGAATTAGAAAAGATACTGTAATTAGGACATAATGATCTATAACTTGGATATACATAATCTGGAGAATATTTTAGAAGTCAGTTTGGTGGTGAAAAGACCTGGGTTTATTTCATTGTTCTTCCCTTCATGACTTAAAACCTTGGGAATGTGACTTGAATTCAGAAGGGAAAATAATTTTGATTGAAGCATTTTTTGTTTGTTTGTTTGGAACCTAAACATCAAATAAAAGTCAGGAGGTAGATACCAGACTGGGTACTGTTAGTGATGTAAGTTTTACTCTGTTGCTATTTGCTGAACTCCTACTATTTGGCTGCCCTTTTACTAGATGCTAAGGGTAGAATTGAGAATGAGTTAGCTCCTGTGGGTAGAGATGGAGGATATATTTAGGATAAAGGTATGATAATGAAACAAAGATTCTGAGATGCCATGTCATGAGAAACGTACTTGCCATATTGATGATGGACGCAGTTCAGCATTGACATGGGTGATAGCACACATGTCTGTAATAGTAGGTTGTGATCATTTTGTGGAGGGCAAATGCCAGGTTGAGGAATCAGCACTGAATTTGGAATATTCCAGGAGCTTCTGAAGGCTCTCTGAACAGAGGACAATGTGATCTTTGCTACTTTATAAAAAGATTATATTAAGATTTCTTAAATAATATCTGAGAGGTATAAAGGATATTTATTTCTAAGATACTATAATGGGTATGATCTTATTCTGTCTACATAAAACCTTAATGCCAGATAGGTAAAAGACTTTTTTTTTTTTTTTGCCATTTTACTGTTATGAAGTTATCAGTTTTCTAAGGTTACATGATTCAGAACACAAATCTATATTTTAAGGTAACTGTGAGATCATATTTTGAAAATATCTTTCATAGGATTTCTTAAATCCTAAAGAGGTCAAGCCGTATTTTCTTTTGAATAGATGAAACCTACAGATCCTTTTGGTTGAAACAGTTTAAAATCCACCGCCGGTAAACAGTTTTAAATATATATAGGGGAAGAAAACTTTTCCTTTCTTCCTTTCTTGATCCTTTGGCTGGTCTGATAATTAAATTGACATAAGACAGATTGACAGGAGGAAAAACTGTATTTTGTATATACAGGAGTTCATAAAAATATGAGACTCAAAGAAGTGACTAGAAGCAGGCAGCTTTTATATCTTTCAGGCAAAGAAATAATAAATTTGTGAAGAACTGACAAGACAAAGAAGTTCGGGCTTGGGGTAGTAAATTAGTGAAGTAACAAGATTTGTTTATATAGCCTTCTTGGCCCTGAATTTCCTATCTCTGGTGATAAGGATGTCTTTTGATACAGGGAAGGTATCTTTCACATGGGAGATTTACTTCCTGCTCTCAGGGGCACAGAAAAGGGTCATGGCGTCCTCTTTGCACAGGCTAAGAAACTTTGACTTAAAATAATCAGTATGCCAAAGTGGGATATTTTGGGGCAGCTTGCCCTGAACTCTATCTATGTCAAGAGAGGCTTACAGATTCTGTGATCCACAAGCAGTAAAATAGATCCACTAATTTGGAGGGTTTCAAAATACATGAAGGACTCTTCCTCCAAATAACACTTATTAAAGCTAAATGTGCTGTGTTTACAAACACTTGTTTTTAAATTGTTAAATTGGTTTTGCTCATCCATAGTGACTATATTAGGTTTAAACTACTGTGAAATTATGAAATTAACTTTACTAATCATATTTGTAGAAAAGATTTTTAAAGCAGGAAAGGAAGGTCAAAAGGTTAATTTTTTGGCTTAGATTTCAGTAGTTATTAGTGAAGCATAACTGGATTTCTGTTTACTTGAATTACATTTCCATGAACAGAAATTGCTTTATAACAGAATCGTTCATGGAATTATGCAGAAATCAGGAGAACATTAGACGATTGGATCATGAGCAAGACTATTATTTTTTGAGTTGTGCTATCACAGGAAAGGTAAAAAAATGAGTTATCCTTCAGGTACGTTATAGTGTATGTATGAAGGTATGTATATTTTTAAATATCCTTGTGGTATCAAATAAGTGTTGTGACCTACTTGACATTTTTTTTCTTTTGCTCTAAATAGTAAAAGCATAGGATTATAGGTTAAAAACAGTGAAGGGCTCTGAGAGTCTCACATATGGATACCATGGAGAAAAACTAAAATAATCCTGTTAGTGCTAGTTTAGACGTATAGGCCCACCTCTATGCTGGTTTAAACAACAACAACAACAAAGAAGCCAAGTGTTAGCCAACGCTCAATCCATAGATAATGGAATCAGTCATTTGATGGACAGTGAAGAGGAGCAAAATTCTCTAATTTGCAAGCCCTTAGTTTGGAATGCCAAAGATAGGTATGTCATTGTCCCTGGAGTGCTTGTACATTTTGTGCCATTTCTTTTTTTTTTTTTTTTAAGATTTTATTTATTCATTTGACACAGAGAGAGAGAGATCACAAGGAGGCAGAGAGGCAGGCAGAGAGAGAGGAGAGAGGAGGAAGCAGGCTCCCCGCTGAGCAGAAAGCCTGATGTGGGCCTCGATCCCAGGACCCTGGGATCATGACCTGAGCCAAAGGCAGCGGCTTTAACCCACTGAGCCACCCAGGCGCCCCCTTTTGTGCCATTTCTTATTAGAACTGAGATAATTCAAAAATTATTTGTTTTCTCACCTACTTTATTTTCATCACTTCTTTTGTTGTTGTTGTTGATGTGGGAGAAAAATGTCTTCACCGTATAAGAAAAGAATGAGAGTGTTTGATGCTTTTTTGTTTTCTAAAATATGTATGATTTTGATTACAGCAATGGAATATTCTGAATTAATACATAACATAACTTTCCTTTTTGGCAAATGATTTCCTTTATGCAACACTTTGGCTATTAATAATTGACTGTAGTTGAAGACTTACTGTCCTAGGGAACAGAGAATTCCAAAAGAACTCACTTTGAAAGTTGTGTGAAATTACTGTCCTTGAGTTCCAAAACTGTGTTGAAATGCAACTTGGATTTTGATTGAAAGAGTTATACATTTGATGGGGCATCTGGTAGCTCAGTTGGTTGAACATTGGACTTTTGATTTCTGCTCAGGTCATGGTCTCAGGGTTGTGAGATGGAGCCCCAGGGTCAAGCCCTGCATAGGGCTCCATGCTCAGCAGGGAATCTGCTTGAGATTCTCTCTCTCCCTCTTCATTTGCCCCTCCCCTCCCCAAATAAAGAAATCTTTTTTTATAAAAAGACCTATACATTTGCAGTGATTTTGAAAACATTTATTTCCAGTTAGTTTGGCCTTGGCTACTAAATTAAAGTTTAGCAAACTGTTTTGCCTAAAGCATGAAGATAGAACAATGCAAGATGATACAAAGAAGTTTCCTTTCATGCAGAAAAAAAAAGGTGCAGAAAATTACTAAACTAGGGGTGGAAACTTTGATGAGGATTGAGAAACAAAATCATAAGAATTTAGCTATTACTTTGGGTCACCTGCCATTTCCTTCATTATGGAATTCATAGAGAAGATGGTGGAAGTGCTGTAGCAGCAGAAATTCCAGAATACTTTAGGAGATCACAAGAAATTAGGGGAGTCATGCCTCACTTTTTAGTGTGAGCAGGGACATTTAAATATGACCAGTTATTTAAACATGACACATAAACAGTAGAATAGCAAAGACTTAATAAAGTATCCAGAAAGATGGAGCTTAGGGCAACTTCACAGAAGAGTATGCGCCATAGGAGATACTGGAAAAATAATTAAAGCTCTTTTTCTCCAAGGAAGAATTAGAAATAATCAGGTGAGAACATCTGTGGTCAGTATGTGGAAGAACAGAATGCTTGGAACTGGTAACCAAAAGACATATATTGAACATACGTATCAGCAGAGAATGCAAATGTGCTACAAGGAGCACCAGAGGAGGAAAGCTACTTCTACGCAGATGCCAACAGAGAAAAGATGACTAAGGATGTAGCAATGCACTTTCAAGACCATGCCTATTCCTCTGCAATTTAGAAAATCACTGAGCAGAAGAAGTGGTTTGGCATTTCAATCAAGTATTATCCAAAAGAGACAGAATGGAAAGATTAAAGTTTTAACCATAAATACAAAGAGAGATGAAAATCTAGATTATAGTTAATATGTCATTGTAAAGTTAATGTTTGATACTTGATTTGCAATTATCAATCTGTGAAGTATGTTTGCTACATCAACAACCTTAGAAATGNGAATTCATCCCCAAATTACACCTAAATGTTTAATGTTTAATAAAATTAATAAATGTCAAAAAAAGTTGTGTCAAAGAGTATTTAATTACAAAAATTCTTACCAAAGATTATTAATGAAAAAGTGAAATGTTTAAGAGGAAAGTTTAACAAAAGTCTAGGTAGTTTGACTTTTTTTTAAGGTTTTATTTAATTATTTCCCCCTCTCTCTCTCTGCCTGCCTCTCTGCCTCCTTGTGATCTCTCTCCCTCTGTGAAATAAATAAATAAAATCTTTTTTTTTTAAAGATTTTATTTATTTATTTGACAGAGAGAGAGAGAAATTACAAATAGGCAGAGAGGCAGGCAGAGAGACAGGGAGAGGAGGAAGCAGGCTCCCTGCTGAGCAGAGAGCCCGATACGGGCCTTGATTCCAGGACGCTGAGATCGTGACCTGAGCCAAAAGCAGAGGCTTTAACCCACTGAGCCACCCAGGCGCCCAAATAAATAAAATCTTAAAAAAAAAAAAAAAAGAAATGTATTTCTTTATAATGTATGTGTGGGGGAGAATATGGACTTAAATGGGAAAATAATTTGTTTGGGTTTGTACAAATACACCATTGCATTTATTAAACCTGAGTTACTTAACACACACACACACACACACACACACACACCCAACTCAGTGTTTCCTAAGCAGCCATAATTTCTTTACAATCTTCTGCATTTTCGTCATATCTACATACCCCTGATTTTAATTGATTTAGTATTTTATCTATGCTTAATTTTACAATATTACTTTCCTAATTATTCTAATTCAAAGAAATTACATAAATTAAACCTTTAATATGACTGGGAATCAGTTTATATTTATTTGTATTAATTATAAAATTATTGTTGAAAGGATAATAAATTCCACATAACACCCCAAATTTTAATGAATACCATCTAGTAGTCAGTTACTAAACTTTGGAAAACACTGATCTCATTAATAATGAAGTGGAAAAAATAAAGTGAAAGTCTATTTAAGAGCCTTATATCCAGTATTTCTTAGTAAAGTAACATTTAGCATATTTTGTTGTTGTTGGAGAAAGGAAACATCATTGCTCTTTGGAGTTGGTCTCTCTTCACATGAAATTTAGCATCTAGGTACTAAGTGCTGCGATCATTATGAAATCCACCTCCTGATTATTTCTAACCACTTCTTACTAGATTTTGGTGCCAATAATCTTTATGTCAAGGGTATGTATTCACTCTTAAATTAAAAATAAATCTTTAGGGGTGCCTGGGTAGCTCAGCTGGTTAAGTGTCAAACTTCCGCTCAGTCACGATCCCAGGGTGCTGGGATGAAGCCCCGCATAAGGCTCCCTACTCAGCAGGGAGTCTGCTTCTCCCTCCCCCTGCTCCTGTGTGCACTCCCTCTCTCTCCCTCTCCCCCTCTCAAATAAATAAATAAATAAATAAAATCTTTTTAAAAAGTCTTTGATCAACTCAGTCGATTATAATAAGCTTGATGGTTTATAAAAATATCAGAATTGCAGAAAAGCTTTTTGAAGGAAAAAAATTAGTACGATAGGATGGCAGGTCAGGAATATCTATTTGTAATTAAGATACAGAAGACATTTAGAAATATGAAACCAACTAAACTGGTAGACAAGGAATTGTATTTTTATCTTTTAAGGAAAAATATATTGAGGCTTGTGTAAGAGAAATGGAAAGAGCCTTATTTGGATCAAAGAGCAAGTCAATTTCTTTCTAGATTCTGTCACGCTCTGGTGTGAAGTTATAAAGAAATTGTGGGACCAATTTCATTTTTTGCATGTAAATCCATTTTTTGCAACACTATTTATTGAAAAGACTATCTTTTTCCCCATTGTGTATTTTTAGAACCCTTGTTGAAGATGAGTTGACCATATACATGTAGATTTATTTCTGGTCTCTTTATTCTGTTTTATTGGTCTATATATTTGTTTTTATACCAGTATCACAGTATTTTGATTACTGTAGCCTTGTAATATTGTTTTAAATCAGGATGTGTGATACCTCCAACTTTGTTCTTTTTCTTCAATCTTGGGCTATTTGGAGTCTTTAGGGATTCTATAGGGATTTTAGGATTGTTTTTCCATTTCTGTGATCATTTTATTAGCTGTGGGGATTTCATGTATGGCTTTTATTGTGCTGAGGTAAGTCCCTTCTATATCTACTTTTTGAGAGTTTTTGCCATGAAATGGTGTTGAATTTTCTTAAATGTTGCTTCTGTACCTAACGAGATCATGTGTTTTTTTATCCTTCATTTTGTTAATATGGTGCATCACACTAATTAATTTACATATGTTGAACTATCCTTGCATGCCAGGAATAAATTCACCCAGTCATGGTATATGATCCTTTCAATGTGTAGTTGAATTTGGTTTGCTGCTAATATTTTGTTGAGGATTTTTGTGTCTATATTCATCAGGGATATTGGCCTGCAGTTTTCTTCTTCTGTGGTGTCTTTGTCTGGTTTTGGTATCAGGGCAATACCTGTCTCATAAAATGAGTTTGGAAGGATTCTTTCCTCTTCTATATTTGAAAGAGTTTAAGAAGGGTTGGTATCAATTCTTCTAGAATGTTTGGTAAAATTCATCTGCGAAACCATCTAGTCCTGGGCTTTTCTTTGTTGAGATGGTGTTAATTATTGATTCGATCTCCTTATTTGCTATTGGTCTGTTCAAGTTTTCCATTTTTTATTGATTCAGTCTTGGCAGGTTGTAAATTTCTATCTTACACCATGCACAAAAGTCAACTCAAAGTGGATTAAAATTAAAGACTTAAAAGAAAATCCTGAAACCAAAAAACTTCTAAAAGAAAACATAGGGGGAAATAGTTTGACATTGGCCTTGGCCATGATTTCTTGGATATAACCCTAAAAACATAGGCAACAAAAGCATAAAAGGACAAATAAAATTATACCAAACTAAAAACCTTCTGCACATCAAAGAATACAATCAACTAAGTGAAAAGGCAACCTTTGGAATGAAAGAAAATATCTGCAAACCATGTATTTGATAAAAGATTAATATCCAAAAAGATCTTAAAATGGGCAAAGGACCTGAATATATACATTTCTCCAAAGAAATACAAATAATTAACAAAAATAGAAAAGATGTTCAACATCACTAGCCATTAGGGAAATGCCAATTAAAATCATAACATCACCTATTAGAATGGATATTATTATAAAAACCAAAAGATAGCAAGTGTTAGTTAAAATGTGAAAAATGAGAACACTTACGCACTGTCAGTAGGAATGTACATTGATGCAGCCACTATAGTAAACATTATGAAGGCTTCTCAAAAAATTAAAAATAAACTACCATGTGATTCAGCCATACCCCTTCTGGTATATCCAAAGGAATTGAAATAAAGATCCCAAAAATATATCTGCATTCTCATGTTCATTGCAGAATGATTCACAATAGCCAAGATAGATAGTGACATAAATGTTCATTCACAGGTGAATACATAAAGGAAATGTGGTATTTATATAATGTAGAATATTATTCAGCCTTAAAAAAGAAGGAAGTCTTGCTCTTTGTGGCAACATGGATGAAACTGGAGAACATTATGTTAAATAGAATAAGTCAGATGGAGAGGAACAATTACTATGTATGTGATCCCACACCTAAAATAATCAAACTCATAGAAGTAGAGAGTAGAATGGTGGTTACCAGACATTGTGAGGCAAGGGGATGCAGAAGTTGTTCATCAAAGTGTACAAATTTTAATTTATGCAAGCTGAATAAGTCCAAGAGGTGTACTGTCTATCATGTTGCTTATAGTTGATGCTACTTTATTGTATACTTTAGAATGTTCCAAGAGGATAGTTCTTATATTAAGTATTCGTCTCAACAACAAAAAATAATAATAACCTGTGGCTGTGATGGATATGTTTATGGCATTGATTGTGTGATTGTGGTGGTGTTTTCACAGAAGTACACTTGTGTCCAAACTCATTGAGTTGCATACCCTAAATATATACAACTTTTTATATATCCATTATAAATAATAAAGTTGTTAAAAAAAGAAATCATGAGATAAACTAAAAATAATGACCTGACATGTTAAGATAACTTACTTCAGCATGCACTGACTATTTCTCTTAGCAATGTTGATCTCAGAAAGATAAATAAATTTCATCAAATGCTTTTAAATTATCAAATCAAATTACTCTGTTTTTGGAATTATTCTGTATTCTTGAAATGGGATCCAGGAATCAATAAATAAAACCCACAAATATTTATTTCTATGAATTATAAAATATAAGAAAATATATTCTACTACACTGTTATGCAGTAGACCCATTTCTGTTAAAAATGTAATACTTTAAAATAATAAGACAAGAGCATCTGTAGTATGTGGGACAAAATAAGTCATTTTAAAGTCATATGTTTGAAGCTTTTACTTTTATTATTTCTGGTAGTAATTGTGAATATTCATATTGATATAATTATTTTGTAGAAAATACATTAAGGAGTACTGATATAATTAGTTTAATGTAATATAATTTCTTTCAATTTACCAAACCTTTCAAATTATACTGAAATATGAATTTATCAAATGCATAAGTAATTATATAAATAATTGAATTCTATAATATACCATTATTTGCTTTGTTAGAAACCATTTTCTTATATATAGTAATAAATATATTGAGAAACCTTATTAAAACATCTATTTAATGAAAAATATTACTGTAAAGAGTAATTCAAGAATTCATTTTCAAAAAAGTATATAACTCACATGCAAAATTCATGTATAGACTAACAGTTAAAAACTTAGTAAAAAATTCCAAAGGGGAAAAATACAATTATTGATGCAGAAAGAATTGGAAAAAAAAATTGAATGATACAAATCATCAGAAAGTGTCCTAGGCACATTTAGATAAGTTCTCTTATTCCTTCAAACAAATTCATAAAGTGAGAATTATTATCTATCTTCATGTTACATATTTTAATGTATTTTAACTGAGACCCAAAGAGTTTGTGTTGCTTAAAGTCAGCGATGCCATGGTCTCTCCTTTCTAATCCAGTAAAACTGCATATCTTCAATTCCTCAGAAGCCCAAATTAGACTCTAGACTAATTCAACTTTTCTTTATTCTAAAGCACAGAAATAAACAACTCTTCAATTCTTTCCTAAATTGATATAAAAGTAGAAATTAGATACATTGTATTTAGAGTATAATCAAGAAAATTATTATTGTAACTCCTTCTTTGCCTCTCATGTTACAGGTTAAGGTTTATATTGTTTAGCATAAATTGAACCTTAAAATTAAAGAGTTGTGTTAATAAGAGATTTTTCTAAAATTGGCAGAAGCTGTAGGTGGAGAGTCAGTTGTATGTTTAGTAGGTTCTACTGTAATTAAGGAAGGATAATGCTAATTTTCTGGGAGCACCTTGTAGCAACGCTACTATAATGATAGAGATGAACATTGTTCCCATTTGAGTAGGGGAAAAAAAAGATTATCAAGACATGGATCCTAGGGGACAACATGTTGTTTCCTCTTAATTTTCTTTTAGAAAGGAATAAGAAGAGAGAAAAATGTAAAAGGATCTTTTGATTTCACTGGATCATAAAACGGAGTCACCAACTGTAAGGTCAAGTAAAGATTATATAAATTAAACAAGATACTGACAATAATTCATAATTGTGAGAATTTTAATATTTTTTAATAAATGCTGTCAGTCATGTCCATTAACTTCTGCTATTAAAGAATCTGCCTGCTCTTTGGATCTCACTTACCCTCTCCTAAAATGAAGGGTTGGTTTTAATGAGTTTAAAATTTCTTCCACTTTGGTCATTCCATGATTCTGTGTTTGTCTTTAATTTTTTACAGAATAGCTTTTAAATGACAATTATACACTACAGTGTATTTGCAATACTAAAAGTTTATCTGGCATTTTAAAAAATTATTTTATTTTTAGTTTTTAAAAATATTTTATTTATTTATTTGACAGAGAGACACAGTGAGAGAGGTAACACAAGCAGGGGGAGTGGGAGAGGGAGAAGCAGGCTTCCTGTGAGCAGGGAGCCTGAGGCTTCATTCCAGGACGCTAGGATCATGATCTGAGCTGAAGCCAGATGCTTAATGGACTGAGCCACCCAGACGCCCCTCTGGTCTTTTTTTTTTTTTTTTAAGATTTATTTATTTATTTATTTGAGAGCGCGCGAGAGCGCACGAATGCACATTAGCAGTGGGAGGGACAGGGGGGAGAAGAAAGAACCTCAAGTAGACTCCACACTGAGTCCTGAGTGTAAAGCCCATCCTGGGGCCAGATCTCGGGACCCCAACATCACCACCTGAGCCAAAATCAAGGGTCGGTTGCTCAACTGACTGAGCCACCTAGGTACCGCCTATCTGGTCCTCTAGAAATAAATATGAGAATATAGATATTTACTAATTCTGGGTCTCATTTTTTATATTGGTTTTAGGAAGTTAGGTCCATAAAAAGTTATTTAATCAATCAAAGATATTAACTACTTTACTATTAAAATATGATTCTGTAAAATCAAACTGCTTAGACTATAAATAAAATGAACTTTTTTTCTAATGTATGACTATATGAAAACATTGTTAAAATGCATATACTTAAAACTGATTATTTATGGATTCTCTTTTTGCTAACACATGTTTTTTTAACTTAGTCATGAAATCACATTTTCTAGTAAGTATAGAGAAATTGAAAATGGAAACTTTTAATTTACTGGAGGAGTTTGCATCATACTAGATTAATTTCAAAGATTTTATCATAGTATCTTTCAAAATAAAGTGAAAACTGAAGTAAAAATATTGTATGCTCTATGTTTCTTGCTATCCTATCAACTTAAACAAGTTTCCTTGGGCTAGAAATCAGTTCGGTTCAACCATTTCTAGGTTCTTGTTTGAAAATTTTTTTAAAAAATGTATATAGAGGAGAGTGATTTGAATGCATATTGAAATCTCTTCTTAAACCTGAATTGAGTCTCTAAAGCTCTCACTGACATGATAGCCTATGCAATAGCTATGCTGACTTCACGGTTCCATTATGTAAATAAGGTAATACGTCTACTTATGTTCCTCAGAATGTGACTAAAAACTGCAAAGAAATACAGCAGAGTGGAATGTGCTTGGAAAATTTTTATGGAGGTTTTTATGTCCAGTTATCAAACTCTGCCAACTAATTACAATGAGAAAGGACAGAAAAACACTCCCCCTTACATTGTTCATAGTTTCACAAAATAAAATACAGAAGGAAAATAGCTACTTAGTTTTATAAAATATGTTACTTCAATTTAGTTACATTTAAAGCAAAAATGATTGTTTTAGCATGCATGTTTTCAGGAAAGAGTTACATCAATCAGATTGTCTATTTTTGGTCTATGTAATTCTGCACATTTCCTGTCAAACTATTAGAGTGAAATATATGACTTCAGGGACTTCATCATAAAGCAATTTTACTTTGGTTTCCCATTCTTCCTTTACATACATACAGGGAGCTCATTTTTCTACTGCTACTGGATAAAATATAGAAAACTCTATTCTTATGACTTCAATTATCACATTTTTTCCCTGCAATACAAACTATATTTACTTTTTGAAATCCCAATGCCATGTCAAAATCAAACTTTGAACTTGATTCAGAATCAAAGAGCCTCTCCACCCCCACCTCTCAGTTTGGATGCATGCAGTGGGGAACTCTGTAATAAATGAAGAACAATTGGCTTTTTCTCCTCTTCTGCTATCTTGGAAACAGTTGCGTTAAATTTACACCTACCACCAAGTCTGGAGTGGAGGGATGGGGGGAAGGATGAGCAGAAATAGTTTAATGGTTGATAACGTTGGAGCTGGCATCACACTTCTCCAGAGCTGGGAAGCTTGTGAAAGAGTATTCTCTCATTGATGTTTTCATGGGGTTCTTGGATAATTTATGCGTATTTGGGGCACGTTCTCATCTGCACTTCTCTTGCTGCAGTGGGTGTTCTGCCCTTCAACTTACTTGTTACCATTTCTTTCTCAGACTCTGCAACTTGGTGATTCCCTTTGTTCTTCTATGCAGCGTTCTTGGAAAGAAACAAAATATGCTTCAATTTTCAGTCAGTGACAACATGTCACCCAAATCTGGTCTCTAGGAAAAACTCATCCACTAATTCCTATATAGGAGAACACATACAAAAAGAATAGTGTCACTCAGTGGAAAAACTAGGACAACTTCAAAGTTATATTGAATACAGAATAAAAAAAGTAGGTAGATGTACAGAGAAATATGCTATTGATACGTTGGGGATTGCATTAGTTTTCTATTGCTATGTAATTAGTTAAAATCTCAATGGATTAAAACAATAAATTGTTGTCATTTATCTCATAGTTTCTGTGACACAGGAATCCAGAAGTAGTTTAGCTGGGTGTTTCTAGCTTGGCTAATCTTATGATACAGTTTAGGCACAACCAGGACTGTAGTCATCTGAAGACTCGACATTGTTTGGAAGATCTACCTCTAAGTGGCTCGCTTGTGTGGTACTGGCTGAATTTTACCTATCTCATGACATGATCTGACCTCACTCAGAAAGACAGAACCCACATGCCTTATATGACCTAACCTCAAAAGTCACACTTCACTATTTCTGTAATATCCTATTTATTACTCAAGTTAGTTCTATTCAATGTGAGAGGACTGCTAATGGCTTTGAGTATCAGGAACTGAAATCATTCAGGACATCTTAGATGGTGAAAACCACAGAAATGCAGTTGAAAATGTCCTATTCCATCTGAAGAAAAGAATGAATCGTGACTTGAGTTTTATGGCTAAAGCTTTCCATAGTTTATCCCCTTAACCAAATAAATCAACCAACTAACCAATCAACCAAAAACCTTCAAATAAATTTAAGGCAACTAACAAAAACCACATAAAACTATTTTCCTCTCTCAATTTCTGTTAGGTATGGTACACATAAAATACATTCAGGTATCAATAAAAACACTGATATTTGTCTAGAAAATATTGAGATTCAGAACATCAAATCTAAAAGTTAAAAATCAAAGTTGCTAAGAGAGTAGATCTTCAAAGTTCTCATTGCACACAAAATTTTTATCTATATCTGGTGATGGATGTTAACCAGACTTATTGTGGCGATCTTTTCACAATATGTACAAATAATGAATCATTAGGTTGTAACCTGAAATTAATATAATATCATATGTCAGTCATATCTCAATTTTTAAAAGATCAAAAAAATGAAATGTTCAGAATTATGTTGTTCTACCTAGAAGACCAAAATAAATTAAAAATGCAATACAAAATCCAAGTCTTTAATATTCTTAAAGACTCCCTTTCTCTATTAAGATATTATGGACTACAGAATATACTATTTTGAAATGTGTATTGCTATATCTTCATGAGGAACACATAAGTAAAATGGGTTCCATCAGTTTACCCTTTAGTTTGTGTGGACAAAAGACTAACGAAAGCAAAAATGAAGACCTGAGCTTGCCCAGATCTCACCTTCTCGGTCTCCTTTCTGAGCACTTAATTCGTGGGACAAAATATTTTACTCAGCCTTGCCTGCAGTTATACAACTAAGTTCTTCCTCATTGAATGTGAGCCTGAGTGAACTTCCACCTCATTTTCTTAAAACAAAACAAAACAAAACAAAAAACAAAACAAACAAACAAACAAAAAAACATGCTATGGATATATCTCCTTTCCCTGACTGAAAACAGTGATGGTTGGAAGGAACTGAAAGTTACCTGTTGTAGATGATAAAGCTGCCCAACTGGTGAAGGTCCCTGAAGTAAATCCTGAAGGAGATGCTACCTCACCCACAAGGATCTATTACATGTGTGAGAAATAAACTACATTGTTTGAGCCATTGCATTTTTGGGTATCTTTGTATTGTGAATTAAGATTAACTTTAGAAATGTGAATGGAGGGACGCATGGGTGGCTCAGTGGGTTAAGCCTCTGCCTTCGGCTCCAGTCACAGGGCCCTGGGATCGAGCCCCACATCGGGCTCTCTGCTCAGTGGGGAGTCTGCTTCCTCCTCTCTTTCTTCCTGCCTCTCAGCCTACTTGTGATCTCTCTCTCTGTCAAATAAATAAATAAAATCTTTAAAAAAAATTAAAAAAAAAAAAGGAAATGTGAATGGAAAAGGAGGAAAACACACCACAAAGTGACTAATACAAAGGAAGAGGAGACATGAAAAGGTTGAGTTCAAATCTAATAATGACTCCTTTTTCATAGATAATTTTCAAAATTTTTTTATTTATTTTAAAGAGAAAGAGTGAGAGCATGGGGTTGGGGCAGAGGGAAAGAGAGAGAGAGTCTCAAGCAAACACCATGCTGAACTGATGGAACCTAACTCAGGGCTAGATCCCATGATCCTGGGATCATGACCTGAGCCGGAGCCAAGAGTTGGATGCTTAACTAACTGAGCCACCCAGGTGCCCCTCCACAGATAATGCTTAATGTTGCTTAAGAGGAGGAACTTGAGTAATCTTGTTCCCACATTTATTTAAAGACCACCATCAGAATGAACTTCCCGAATTACTTATTTCATTCTGTCACTCCTTATAAATTTTCAGAGTACACCCTGGACTATATAAAAAGACCAGATATCTTTTATTTATTTATTTATTTATTTGACAGAAAGAGAAAGAGAGGGAGAGAGCACAAGCAGGGGAGCAGCAGAGGGAGAGGGAAAAGCAGGTTCTCTGCTGAGCAGGGAGCCCGATGCAAGGCTCAGTCCCAGGACCCTGGGATCATGACCTGAGCCAAAGGCAGCCCCTTAGCTGACTGAGCCACTCAGGTGCCCCCAAAGACAAGATATCTTAGGTTGGGGGTCTTAAACTAGTGTCTGCAACTTTCTTTTATTTTATCAGGACTTTGTCTGAAAAACAGAAAGCAAAATGTCTTAGGAGGATGAGGCAATATCCCCACAAGCTGTGTCACTGCTATTGTCATGTGAAGGCTTATTTACACCCTTGTATGATACATCTGGCCCAAAAAATCTCTGAAGCTTGTGGACTTCCTAAGCCTTCCTTAAGCTCCTTCTGCCAAAAGAAAGGATATTCTCTGAACCATCTCATTGGACAGTTCAGTTCATGGTACTCCCTCCCTCACTCTGAATTCCCAGATTTTAAGCACAAGTCAATTTCTTAATTCCTAAATCAACCTTCCCAGAAAACTCCTGATGAATAATCTTTCCTTCCAGTGCATCTTAGAATACTGTACTTCTCCTTAGAGTACTTATTAATTGTATAACAGTTAATTATTACCATGTCTTAACACATCTACTATGCAATTAGGGCATAAGGACCTTGTTATTGCACTCCCATGGGGTTCAGTAAAACATGTAATCAATACACTGTCAAATTATTTAAACAATTTTATTAATGAGGTATTTATTTAAAATGTCTATTGATCTAAGGTGATATGAGAGTGTATCAATCAAAGATATTTCAAGAAGCAGAAATATATTGTGATTGATAAATTTAAAGATAACTAATTAACTAGTATTATGTAGCTAAGAACCTAGAGAACCAATTTCATACAATTAGAGTGGAATAAAGGGAAAAAAACCCAACAATCTGTTTAGGATTTCTGTTTGGGATACCCATGCTCCCGTGGCAAAGAAGCAGGGTTTGCAGTTTGCTGCAACAAAAGAGTGATTCTCTTGGGAAATTAAGCCAATTTTAGATGACACTCCAATTCTTTACTCTTGATGGCACTGCGTGTTTTTTGTCTCTAGTTTCCAGTTTAATATCTGGGGTGTATGTGTCTACATAGAGTACCTGTTCAAACCAAAGCTGCAAGGGGAGCTGGGTAAGCCATTATCTGAGATTTTCATCTTTCTAGTAGGATGTAGAATCTACTTTCCTCTAAATCTCACAAAATGTTAAATGTCCCAGATTAAAACAGGAACCTAAACATAAAGCAATAAAAATGATGGAAAATGTATACTCTTTGGGCAATCGCTTACTGATATTGTTTTTGTGAAGATTAAGGGATTTAAGATATGAAGAGTATTGGAAGAGTTCTTGGCACATAGTATTATAAATGTTAGCTCTTATTAGTGTTATAAGAGAATTGTCAGTTCCTCAACAGACATTTATCAGACATTTATTGAGTGACTCCTATGTGTCATAAAAATGAATCAAGGAGGCTCTGCTGGGCGAAAGTTGAGACAGATATGCAAAAGTGTGACATTAGGCAACGACACCTACCACATCGCAATTTCCTTTCAGAGGTTCTTCATGCTACCTGAACAGAAAGGAGAATATCAGTAACTTCTCAGAGGGCTTACTGACAGATATTTTTATCCATACACCCTGGTTTATCTTTGGCTAGGAGGAAGCATGTAAAAGAAATTCTGTTGATATATAAGATTCAAGCATATTCAGAATTTCTGTGGCCTATGGATGGCGACCAACAGAAATATGGTTGCTTTCATGGATATGCACAGAGAACCAATACCTGAGAGGGCTGCAGATGTCTGCTTCTTAGCATATTAGCGACAAATTCTAAGAGTTTCAATAACGTATTTCATTTTCATATTATCAAAATAGTGAAAGTGCTTTTCTGTGGAGGAAGTTTCAATTTAGGGTTATTAAAAAGAAAACCACAGGCCCAAGATGGAATCACTTAGACAAAGTCACCAAACGAGGTCTCAATTCCCAACCTAATTCCAATTTTCAGGTTCAGAAATGTAGTTTTACCTGGTCAGTCAGAAAAATTCTGGTCAGCACCAATGAGGTAATATCCCCACCCCAAGAAAAATAAGGTAATGTACATGATAAGGCACCCTGTTCTTCCCCTGCTTAGGGAAAGCGAACTTGCCTGAAACAATCCTTTCTTCTCTTTGACAATAACTTCCTTCCCCCACCCTCCTTCCTATAAAAACCTTCCATTTTCAACAACTCCTTGAAGTTCCACTCTACTTGCAAGATGGGATACTGTCCAATTCATGAATCATTTAATAAAGCCAATTAGAGCTTCAGATTTACTCAGTTGAATTTTTCTTTTTTAACAGGCTATACCACTAATTCTAATTCTTTAATGAATACTACTACAGCAATATTTTTCCTCACAACATTATGCAATAATAGATGAAGAAATTTAGTAAATAAGAAAAAGAGGTAATTTGGGAGAAAAGTCTTGAAAATTTTGGATTGAGGACTTGTATATGGCTAATCTCGACTAGAATGGGATTTAGTATGTTTGTTTCCCCATGGATCCATTAATTAATTATCTGTCCAACAAATATTTGTTAAGCAAATTACAAGGTAGGGACTATTATAGGTAGTGGGGATACTTAAAAACAGAAACAAACAAAAACCAAACAAACAAAAATAAATGAGAGAATAAACTTCTTGGTTTTATAAACCTTATCTTCTATAAGAGAGAAACTGATACAACAAATTACCTAACTGGTAATAAAAGACTCTTTCCCTATTCAGCTTCTCCACCACGCGGCTGAAGAAAAACAACCACCCACCATGACCAGTTTACTTTAAATTCATTCACATTGACCTTAGTTGGGCTCTCAATGGTATTCTTCCTAAATAGATTTCTGCTGTTTTTTCACCCTCTGCAGTGTGAGGGACCCAAGGCACATCCTCACCCTTGAAATCTTCCATATTTCCCCCACTTGTCATTGTCAGCTGATATCCTTGGTTACTATTTCACTGAGGAAAGAGAAGCAATGAGAAAAGAATTTCCACATATTTTTTCCCACCACCTTTACCATTTCAACATGCAAACATGCGACTATCTTCTATTCTTTGCTGGCCTTGTGGTCTCTATGTGAGAACTGTCCCTTCGATCTAAGGCTAAACTATTCATTTGTAAATCCAATCCCTGTAATATCCTCAAGAATATCACTCTCCAATTGTTTCATTATTTTCCTGAAACAACATTCTTACATACCACCTAAAATCATTTCCGTCAAAAATCAAAAACTGTTACATCACTTAAGTTACAAATGAAAAACTTTCTTACCCTGTGTTTCTCTTCAATTAATCCACCCTCTACCATATCTGTTATTTTTTATAAAGTGAAGGGGAACAGAATTTGTTTCGTTGGCATAAGGACTATTTTAGGCTGATTATTTTTAAGAAACAGCAGACATAGGAAAAGCTTTGAAAACTGAATAGATGTTGCTTGTTTGTAAGAGACATTTACATTTATGAGGGAAATTTTCATTCATAAGGATGTCTCTCTCTTTCTTTCTGTATGGGAAAAAAATGATGACTTAATCTCTAGAAACTCCCTATCAATAGAGAAAGCAAGGACCTAAAGCTACATAATAATCTTACTCTTTTTTTGTTGTACCTTTCTCAGTACCCATAACTGGCTCCCCCAACCTGCAACATCTTTTATTTTTATTTTTTTATTTTTTTTTTATTTTTTATTTTTTTTTTTTAAAGATTTTTATTTATTTCACAGCGGGAGAGAGATCACAAGGAGGCAGAGAGGCAGGCAGAGAGAGAGGGGGAAGCAGGCTCCCTGCGGAGCAGAGAGCCCGATGCGGGCCTCGATCCCAGGACCCTGAGATCATGACCTGAGCCGAAGGCAGAGGCTTTAGCCCACTGAGCCACCCAGGCGCCCAACATCTTTTATTTTTAGATGGAGATGATATTTAAGGTGGTAGCTTGGGCCATTTTGCAGAATTACTCAGTTTTCTTGGGTATTTCCTATGCATACAAGAGGTATACATGTTATAAAACTTCTGTTTGTTTTTCTTCTGTTAATTTGTCTTTTATTATAGGAGGGCATCAGCAAAGAATCTAGGAGTGTAGAAGGAAAATTATTTTTCCTCCCCCACAACAGCAAAACTTCTTTACAAATTTATTGTTACTGCCTCCAGCCCCTCATCTCCCTGAATACAGTTTAATCAAGCTTTTATTTCCAATATTCCACTGATAATGCTCTTGTCAATTTCAACTCCATATTGCTAATACAATGGTCAGTTCTCTGTCATTAAATTACTCAATTTGTCAGTTGTAGTTGGCACAATTAATCATTCCATTATTTGACAAAAACACATTTTTCTCCACTTGGATTCTCAGAAACCCATGGCTCATTTTCCTCCTCACATTTAATTACTTTCTCTCAAGTTATTTTTCTAGTTTCTCCTTTTCTAATTTTTTATAGATTGGAATGGCCAGTATCCATGCACTAACCAGAATTTGAATTTTGATCTAATAGAACTCTAGTGAAAGTTTATAAACATTGGAAGATTGATTTTTGAACTTATCAGTGTCCTTGGCTGAATGAAGTTGAGATCCCAGATATTTCTTAGTATACTACAGAAAAAAAATCTAATATCTTAGGGAGATAAAAACAGTAGACTAGATTCATCATTTATTTTTTAAAGATTTATTTTTTTATTCTTAGAAAGAGGGAGAGAGAGAGCACAAGAAGGGGCACAGGGAGAGAGAGAGAATCCCAAGTGGACTGCCCACTGAGCACAGAGCCTGATGTGGGGCTTGATCTCACAATCTACAAGATCATAACCTGAACAGAAATCAGTACTCAGATGCTTAACCATCTGAACCATCCAGGAACCCCTAGATTTATCATTTCTGATGTTGACCCATTCCCTGTCTATGTCATAGGAAAAGGCCAAAAGATACTTCCTTGATTATGACATTGATAATACATTAGAGGAAGTAACAGTGCAGTGAAAAGTCCTTTTAGTGACACTTTGCTTTACATTATGTCTTCCTGAAATGCTGTTTTTGAATGAGGTCCCTGCTTTCAGTGGGATTGTGGGCTCCCATGGTAGTGGGTTCAAGTGTAACAAGTGTAATCTGAATTCTTCATAGGTGTGTGTTGTGTATTGATAGGATTTCACATCTACTTTTTGTGCCTTAAGTGAAGTTGTTGTCACTTGTTCATGACAAAGACAAAAGAAAAAGGTTAGTTTTGGAAGTAAAGTTGTTTTGATGTAAGAATGAAGAAAGTTGTGTCAAATGTCATTATCTTACCTGTTCTCATCAGAAAGAACTCTATAGTTCAGCTCCTGAGGGTCCCTGGTGGGGGGGACCTCAGTAAAAACATATGGACAAAACACTACAACAAGGTGTAGTGTTTAGAGTCTACACTAAGTAGACTCTACTTAGTCTTAGAGTATAAATGTCTTACTTAGAGTCTAAGTGTCTTATTTAGAGTCTAAGACTCTAAATATTAGACCTAGACTCTAAATATTAAGAGTTTGTGGGAATTATCTGAGAGTGTTTGGTCTAAGCAATGTGACTCTGCTGATCTAAAACAGCTCTCCATGGGCGCCTGGGTGGCTCAGTGGGTTAAAGCCGCTGCCTTCGGCTCAGGTCATGATCCCAGGGTCCTGGGATCGAGGCCCGCATCAGGCTCTCTGCTCAGCAGGGAGCCTGCTTCCTCCTCTCTCCTCTCTCTCTGCCTGCCTCTCTGCCTACTTGTAATCTCTCTCTCTGTGTCAAATGAATAAATAAAATCTTTAAAAAATAAATAAATAAATAAATAAATAAAACAGCTCTCCAAAAGGAGATGTTTGCAAGTGCCATATCCCATAAAGGATTATTATCCAAAATATATAAAGAACTTATACATCTCAACACCAAAAAACCCCCAAATAATCCAATTAAAAAATGTGCAGAAGACATGAATGGACATTTTTCCAAAGATGACATACAGATGCCCAACAGATACAAGAAAAGATATTCAACGTCACTTATCATCAGGGAAATGCAAATCAAAACCACAGTGAGATATCACCTCACACCTGTCAGAACAACCAAAATAAAAAACACAAGAAATAACAAGTGTTAGAGAGAATGTAGAGGAAAAGGAACCCTGTGCATTGTCAGTAGGGATGCCAACTGGTGCAGGCACTGTGGAAAACAGTATGCAGGTTCCTCAAAAAGTTAAAAACAGAGCTACCATATGATCCGGTAATTCACTGCTGGATATTTACTCAAAGAATACAAAAAGAAGGGACGCCTGGGTGGCTCAGTCATTAAGAATACAAAAACACTAGTTTGAAAAGATACATGCACCCCTATGCTTACTGCAGCATTATTTAAAATACCCAAGATATAGAAACAGCCTAAGTGTCCCTTGATAGATGAATGGCTAAAGAAAATTTCCTACATATATAATGGAATATTACTCAGTCATAAAAAAGAATGGAATCTTGCCATTTGCAACAACATAGATGGAGCTAGAGAGTATAATGCTACGTGAAATTGTCAGTCAGAGATCGACAGATGCCATATGATTTCACTCACCTATGGAACTGAAGAAACAAAACAAAAAGATAAATCAAAAGGCAAACTCTTAACCATACTGAACAAACTGATGGTTATCAGAAGGGAGGTGGTAGAGGGATGGGTGAAATAGGTGAATGAAATTAAGAGAATACTTATCAAGATGAGCAGTGAGTAATGTATAGAATTTTTGTATCACTATATTTTACACCTGAAACCAATATAACACTGTATGTTAACTATACTGGAATTAAAATTAAAAATAAATAAATAATAAATAAATAAATAAATAAATAAATAAATAAATAAATAAATAACCTTATTTGTTCCCAGTATCTTAGGGATCACAGATCTCATTGATCAATGTTGCGTCTTGAGACTATTTGGTTTATAGATTTCATCCTTTTAGTAGTTCCAACTGGAAGGTAATTCCAGTCTCTGTTATTCTTTCCTGGTCAGGAGCACAAATCCTGGTATATCTTGAATAAATGTTTAAGGTGGCCATTATGAGTCTGTGGAGATCCTCAACTCCTTCTTGCAAAATTCTCGATAAAAAACAACACGAAAGGAGCACCAGGGTGGAGCAGTCAGTTGAGACACTGACTCTTGGTCTCAGCTCAGGTCATGATCTTATGGTTGTGGGATCGAGCCCTGTGTTGGACTCTGTGCACTCAGCAGAGTCTGCTTGGGTCTCTCCCTCCCTCTACCTCTCTCTCTTTCTCTTTCAAATAAATAAATAAATCTTAAAAAAAAAAAAAGAACAGCAGTCAAGTCTTCATTTCTTTATAGGCAAAGACTTGCATTTCCCAAAGAACTTAGGCATACGATGACATAGCAAATTAAAATATGAGTAAAAATTTTCCATTATATTGTAAAAGATAATTTATACCAGGTACTTATTAAAAATAGCAAGGAAGATTTTACTCAAGATTATTGCAGTAGCGGGGAAAGATTTAATTCAACTCCAGGGGCAGGAACAGGGACAGGCACAGCTCGGAATTCAAGGCCAATAGGAGGGTGTGGGAGAGGATGGTAAAGTTATGAAAAATGTGGTTAAGTATCAAAGCAGAGGAAGAGGAACTTGATTAGATATCAAGCTTAATTGGTATCAAGTTTGGGGGTGTGGGTCATGGTCACTTGGCTCACCAGAATTCCTTGTGAAAATGGGTTTGCAGGCCAAGACCAGTATCAAAAGCAAGGCGTAGTAGAAGGAAGTCTTGGACTAAAGGTTTGGTCTAGAAGGGAATCCTTGTCAGCATGTACCAGTGAGTTTTGAAGCATGCCACGTAGACTGTCTGCTTCAGAATCTCCTGTCTCTTTTGGTACCAGTGCAGACCTAGGCACCCCTTTCCCAGATTCCATGAATTCAGCATACTTACAACTGGGCCCCCAAACATACATTATTTTCATGCTTCCCTGAAACCTTCTAAAGAACAACAAGATTAGAGAACCATTGGTAGTACAGGAGAAATAAAATTATATTGATAAAAACATGCCAAAAAAAGAAAACTAAAGAAATGTATCAAAATGTCAAAGACCCTAGCAGCACATATATAGCATGGCCTAAATCATCTTATTCTATGTTAGGCTCTATTTTTAAAAATCTCCCAACATTTCTTACATTGGAATACATCATGAAATAGATGTGTAGATTTTATGAAATGGGTTTTAGTTTTATCTCAAAAAAGTGTTTGAATCAATAGTGTATTTTATAGATGTAATCTAATCAAGAAAGTAAGGTGTATAAATATATATAAGAATATGCACATATGAATAGGAAATACATAAAGGGATTCATCACTGATGGCATTTGAGAATGAATGTACCAGTAGAAATGATTTTTCCGTTAAGAAAAGAAGAAAGCTCTTCAAAGGCGTCGGGGCAATGAGCTCCTACCATGACTCTATTTATTAATTTATTTCACCGAAGCATAGTTGGCATACAATGCTGTATTAGTTTCAGGTATACAACACAGTGATAAGACAATTCTATATATTACCCAGTGCTCACTATGATAAGATTATTACAATATTATCAACCATATTCCTATGCTGTATTTTTCATCTCCATGACTTATTTATTTTAAACTAGAAGTTTGTATCTCTTAATCCCCTTTACCTATTTTGCCCATCCCTCCAACTCTCTTCCTTCTGGTACCCAAGAGTTTGTTCCTTTTATGAGAACTGTTTCTGTTTGTGAGCATGTGTGTTAATTTGTTTTGTTTTTTAGATTCCACATGTACGTAAAATCATCTGGTCTTTTTCTGAATTACTTAATGTAGCACAATACCTTCCTCTAGGCTCATTTCGTGTTGTCACAAATGGCAAAATTTCATTTTCAATGCCTGAATAATATTCCATTGTATTTGTATATACTACCTCTTTATCCATTCATCTATTGATGGACACTTAGGTTCCTTCCATGTCTTGGCTATTGTAAGTAATGCTGCAATACACATAGGGGTACGTGTATATATATATATATATATATATGTATACACATACACATATATATATGTATATATATATATCTTTATGAATCAGTATTTTAATTTTTTTGGATAAATACCCAATATGGAATTACTGGATCATATAGAATTTTATTTTTAACTTTTTGAGGAATCTCCATACGGTTTTCCATAGGGGCTGCACCAATTCACATTCTCACCAATGAGATGGCACTGATGAAAGCTGTGTAGAGAGGCCCCTCAAAGGTCATCTTGTCTGTCAGTGCCGGAACTGACAGTCTCTAGCAATATACTCTCGCAACACAGGACTTTCACCTGTGCTCTGGCAGTTGGACATCAGCTCTTAGTTGGTTAAGGGATCTCTCCTGAGGACCAACTTGTATAAAAGTACACCTCCACTCAATTTAGACTTTATTCCTTTTATAACTTCTTGCCTGATACAATAGTATGATTCATCTGTCATTGATTTGTAGTGTCTTAGTTCTTTTTTAGCTTGTTGGGAGTTATAATCCTGCATGCTCTAGGTTTGCGAAATACCTGCAGTGAACCTGTGCTAAATAAATTGTTGGTAGACAAACTCAGCATTGATTTGGCTCCTGAAACAAAACAGTATGGTTACCATAATAGGGAATGAGGTGAGACAGTCACAAAATTAAAACCAAGGAGATCCGTGGCTATGACTAAGGACTACAGGTCCTTTAATGACCTGGAAAGCCGAATAAGATATCACTTCTGTGCACAACAATAACCACAGCAATACACATCCTCTTTGGCCAGGTCAACCAAGCCACACTTGGCATACAGGCACCGATCTGGCAACTGTTTTTGTTTTTTTCCCTAGCTCTTAAAGAAGAAACACTGGCAGCACTTTTCTTTGTTTATTTTTTTTAATTGATGGTTGTAAAAATGTACTTTTACAAAATGGCTCAGGTTTATATTGGCTATCTAGATTCATGATAATTTTGTTCATAGAGATGGACCACTTTAACCTCCTATAAGGCATTCCATTAGTTTGCTGTATTGATTACTTAAGATATGTCCAGGTGCACAGAAATTCACAGGTACTTTAGATTCCTTGTTAAGTTACTATTGTGCTTGGAGAGGGGAGATAAGCCACATGAAAATTCAGGCTCCTGCTGTCTCAATTACTTTCTGAGTGACCCTCCAAAATACATTCTGCATCTTCTTTCTTCTTCAACTTGAAAGAAGCCAAACTTTTGAGGATTCTCTTTTTGTTTTAGAGCCACCATATATCAAACTTGGTCTGTCACATTTCCCGTGTGAACTGTAGGTTGTAAGCTATGGAAGTTTCAAGGTAATCGAGGCTGAAGTTCAAGCAGTAATAGTACTTTATCCTGAGGATACACTGTTAATACGTAGTGGGCATGGGGCACCTGGGTGGCTCAGTCGTTAAGCGTCTGCCTTCGGCTCAGGTCATGATCTCAGGATCCTGGGATCGAGCCCCACATCGGGCCCCCTGCTCAGCGGGGAGCCTGCATCTCCCTCTCCCACTCCCCCTGCTTGTGTTCCCTCTCTCACTGTGTCTTTCTCTGTCAAATAAATAAATAAAATGTCTAAAAAAAAAAAAGGCTTAGTGGGCATACAAATTATGACATATGCACTCTTAGGTAAGAGTAATCACAGAATAGTAATTTAGGCTTTTGCTGTGGTTGGTGTTGTTTTTGCTTTAACAAAGTCACGTTTTGTTGAGCAACGAACCATTTTTCTATCTATAAACAATTCCTGGTTTGCTATTGTGCCCATGTAGAAACCCTAAGCTGACCTCAGGTTATCCAACAACAATATGGCTTAAAGGTCGCTGGTCCAGCAAACCATAAAATCCGGTGTTAGTGGTAATCTTTTGGCATTATGTCTCAACGGTGGATGTGAAAACCAACAAAGACTTAAACTGCTTATATGTTGATGTCGTTGCCTCCTTTCACACAACTCACATTTATAGAGAATTTTTATGGGAAATTCCTTATGAATGAAGTGATTCCTTATGAATGAAGTGTAAGTGAACCTGGTTTACTGATGACTGTACTTGATATGTTAGCAGCAATAGAAGGGTAGATACTATAGTTTTATAATGACACACACGGGGAAGGGAGGAGCTCAACAATAGTGGAGAAAGTAAATCTTTCCTGTGGGGAAACATCTAGCAGCATGACGAATTTCTTTTTTTTTTTTTTAAAGATTTTATTTATTTATTTCACAGTGGGAGAGAGATCACAAGGAGGCAGAGAGTCAGGCAGAGAGAGAGAGGGGGAAGCAGGCTCCCCGCCGAGCAGAGAGCCGGATGCGGGCCTCGATCCCAGGACCCTGAGATCATGACCTGAGCCGAAAGCAGAGGCTTTAAACCACTGAGCCACCCAGGCGCCCCAGCATGACAAATTTCAATACTGGCTGGAAGGAGAGGGGGTCTAAGGTAAGAATATATACTGACTCAGTGGAGTGGTTAATAATTTTGGCAGATTATCAGGGACTTGGGATGAAAAAGCCTGGAGGATGTGTAACAATAAGATTTGGAAAAAAGTATGTGGAACCCTCCCTTCTCAACATGGACGTAGAATTTAAAGATGCTTTACTCAGCAAAGAATTTCTTTGCAAAGGAAGCATCCAAACTCAAGTAGAACAGACGACATGCTCTATGGTCCTCAACAAAAACTCTTGCCTCATAAACTGCGTGATTATGATAAAAGAAACAAGGGTTACATAGACTTAACCCAAATTACCACCACTCATCAATCTAATCTCGTTATTTCCACTGCTGAGTACTCATCTGCTATATACACATACATATGCACATTTGCATTTTCTAGAAAATTTAGAATAAGGATTTTTTTTTCTTACTATGCTATGGAGGTGGTTGATTTTATACCTTGGTCAAAAATTTCTAGACACTATAAATAAAATTTTGACTAACCTGAAAGAGAAACTAATGTCATTTAGAAATAGTTGTGATAATAATGAGCATCGGATCAGTTTCTGGGGGGAGACTTGAGTATTATTTGTATGAGGAATAGTTGTATTACATTAGGAAAATTCAGATTGTTATAACAATTGTGTAAACAGCTAAATGGAGCTAAACATAGCATTTGAATAGTCAAAAGGCCAAGTATGTACTTACTCATATTTAGTACTTATTGTAATGCCATCTTAGATTGATTTTTTTCTCCCATAGTTTCTGAAAATCCAGCAACTACAATGTAAGACTTGTGTATGGCTTAATGGACTGTTCTGTGAGAAATTTGGAGGTGAAAGGGGACAATATGAAGGGGCAGCAGTATGTGGAGTCGCTGGTGATCCTTGAACGTTAGCAACTTCCAAAGAAACAGTGGTGTAGTTTTATGCATTTGGCCCCTATGTTATACGGCCAGATGTTGGACAGTCTTGGCAGTGGTATTTCACTAGAATATGGATGAGATAGTGTTCTGTATGCAGTGCCACCTAGAAACCCCTGTAGGGCTTCCAGGTGCTGAGAGTTCTCAGCAGACATCTCTACAGGTAGCCCTCTCCAGGAATGCAGTCTGTCTGCAGAAGAAAACCCCCTCTCCAACATCATGGCCCCCTTCCAGGGGCAAACTGCATATCATAATTTACCAGTGTAGGGTTGCAGTGGGTTACGCCACTTGTAAAGGGTCATCCCAACTTCACAACGCCTGCGGGAATTGGCTGAGATTGTTGTGGTGTGTTTATTCCTCTGTTTAAGCCCTGTTCCTTAAACTTCACATAGATGTTACTCCTAAAAGCCCTCCCCAATTAATTTGCTAAGTGTTAATCTTCATTTCATCCTGGGTAACCTGACCTGTCACTGCTGGGTATTTTCTTATACTGTTTCTGATTATATGGTGTCCAAACCCAGTTCTTGGACCCTCTTGGATAGCATTTATATTACATTTTTTAATATGTAATATGGAGTATATCATGTTTTAATAATACTTTTGGTGCAAATTGAAAAGTGTGGTTTCTATAACATGAAAATATGAACACTAACAATATACTATCAAAATTCATTTCTTCTTTTGACTTTTGAACAGGATATGAATATCATTATTATTTGATCTTTTAGAAATATTTAAATTTATATTTAAAAATATGATGTCCTGAGTTCTACGTGCCTCTACCTACATGCTAATAGATATACATGTAATGTGTTTGTATATAAATATATCATGATATAATGTCTATATTTTTAGTGATGGCAACAAATTGAATAATACATAGTGTAAGTTCTGACTTTAATGGAAAAATACATTTGCAGAATCCTCTCTATTGCTGTTTACAATTATTATTTTTTTTAAATCACAAACATTTTCAGGATGCCTGGGGGGCTCAGTTGGTTGACCATCATAGTCTTGATTTCGACTCAGGTCATGATCTCAGGATCTTGAGATCAAAGCCTGTGTCACACTCAGCACGCAGTCTGCTTGGGATTCTCTCTTCCTCTCTCTTTGACCCTCCCTCAGCCCTCACACATGCAGGTTTTCTGTCTAAAATAAATAAATAAAATCTTTAAAATAAATAAAAATAAGATCTCAAGCATTATTATCACATGTAGGATTTTTAAAGATGTAGCTATGGTGTCTTACTATAACTACAACACTATTAGTCCCCCAAACAAGCTATTTAAATCATTTCTGGGTAAACCACCAGGTAGACACCACCATGGAGATTCATTGCTAATAATGTTTTGTTCTAGAATTGTAAGCTGTAAAGGGAAGCATCTTTTAATATAGATTTTTAGTTGAGATTATTTGTCTTTGTCTTCTAGTTGCATAAGTTGGTAATGGGATGTGAAAAAGAAAGAACATTGAAGATAGAAATAAGTGTGTCTATCCAAAAATGTCTCACTTAAAAGCGATGGTTTTGGCAGTCATTTATTACATTTTAATATTTTATAAGTTACTCATTCAGTTAGATACTAACCTGTGTGTTCAAAATACAAAGGTGAGTGGCTAACAGAAGGAAAACATACAACTAATGAAAATTATAGACACTTTGACGAGCAGATAGTGGGGACATGTTCTAAGATTTGATGTGGTTACTTAGATGTGGTTCTTCATGAGAACATCCTGAAGACGTTTTGCCACAGCTGAAAGTATACAATTTTACCTGCTTTGCCTATTTTTTTTTCCATTTAATTTGTTAAACATCAAACTCTGAGGTGAGGATCAGGCTTAGTGTAAAGATTGTGATGAAATGACATGATGAGGGCGCCTGGGTGGCTCAGTGGGTTAAAGCCTCTGCTTTCGGCTCAGGTCATGATCTCAGGGTCCTGGGATCGAGGCCCGCATCGGGCTCTCTGCTCAGCAGGGAGCTTGCTTCCTCCTCTCCCTGTCTCTCTGCCTACTTGAAATCTCTCTCTCTGTGTCCAATAAATAAATAAAATCTTTAATAAAAAAGAAAAAGAAAAAGAAATGACGTGATGAGTGCAGAGAGGAATGCAAATTCAGAACATCTGAAGGACGAACACTCAGGACTTAGGTGTATATAGCATTTAGCTTTTGAAAAGAAGGGCATCTATTTTTCTAAGCCTACTATCTGCTCAGTTTTCTGAGAGTCATGTGAATTTGCGATTATTTTTCAAATTCTCAAATTTCTTTTTTTTTAAAGATTTTATTTATTTATATGACAGAGAGAGAGAGAGAGAGAGAGAGAGATTACAAGTAGGCAGAGAGGCAGGCAGAGAGAGAGGAGGAAGCAGGCTCCCTGCCGAGCAGAGACCCCGATGCGGGCCTCGATCCCAAGACCCTGAGATCATGACCTGAGCCGAAGGCAGAGGCTTTAACCCACTGAGCCACCCAGGCACCCAAATTCTCAAATTTCTTAAGGTCATATTTCAAATATTTCTCTGCTAAATGATTGGATATGTTCTTTTTTTTTAATTAACAAAACTAGAGGCTGAATGTCTTCTTTTATTGTAACCTGTCTACCTATGTTAATTTCACCAATCAGGTCATAAAATACAGATACAGGGTTGATGGAGAACATACATGAGCCATACTATGATTTTTTTATTCTCATTTCCACCTTGTTGAGTAAATCTTATAATATTTTCTGAGACTTAAAGTGGTACTCAGTGTTATGGAGATCTATACTATCCAGATATTTCTTTAATAATAGTTTTAGATATTAAGTATTTTGGAAGCTAACGCAGTTATAAATAGACTTTACAAATACATTTTTTTCTTGTTTTCTGCTTTTACAATTGTTTTATCCATTTACAAGTGTAAATTGATAGTATAAGATTTTGTTAAAGAGCTCCTGATGATCCTAGTTCTTAAGAGCAAATCTTCATGATCAAAACAAGAAAATGCATATTCTTTTTTCTAGTGAAAAAAAAAATCTAATTTCAAGTTGACTGAGTTAAAATAAAATCTTTTTTGTGAAAAGAACCAGAAGACTATTCAACAACATAGATAGATGAAAATTTAGAATTGAAGAGGGGTCGCCTTAAGTTTATCAAAAAAAGATTGTTTTGTTAAAATCTTGTCCAGTCAAACTCCTGTTAGAAAATAAAAATTCAAACTGAAGTAGTTGAACAATGACAAAGAGAAGTGATTTGGGTGAAGGAGCTGTGTTTAATTGTTGCTTTATTGTTTGTTTATATTTCACTTTTAATGATCCCTCAGCTGTTTGAATATATATTGTTTATTTTTGTAATGTTAATTTGAGTTCATCCTGTGTTTTAAAACAACCTACATATATTGTCAGTGGAACAAATACAACTATGTGAAATTCATCAGGCAAGATGCCTGAGTAGAGTCTGGCATTTCATATTGCACAAACTGCTATCAGATTCTTTAGTAGGAATCCCACACCTCTTACTAGTGTGAAGACTGGCACTAATTGTCATAAACACTGGCAGACTATGGGGACTGTCCAGTTACAGTGAATGGACATGACATCTCGAACTCCCCTTCCAATTAGAGAGCCTTTTCAGAAAGAAGGGGCTGTAGCAAAAGCTTAGAGTTATAGAAAAAAAAAAGTTCTGTCACTCTGCTGCTTATAGAGAGCTTCTTATTCCATATCATCTGTATCATACTTCAGCTTAAATAAAAAAACAACAACAGCAAAAAGACAGAAAAGAAAACCATACCTTTAAGTCAAGGGAGAAAATTAACTTCCTCCCTGTTAATTCTAGGCTCAAAAGGATAGTCAAAATCCAAGATGTCTCATATTAAATATTCGTGCTAACTGGGATACCACTCCTATTTCTGTCCCTGATTTTATTTCTGTTACATAAGTCTAAATCCTTTTTGTGTATGTATCTTTGCCGTTTAAAAATTAGGACAATGTTTAACATGCAGAACTGCCAAGAAGCCTTGCATGCAATTTGGTATTGTGAATCTCAGTGTTTTCAATTAAAAGAAGACATAACAGAAAACTTCTCAGAAGTGTTTACAACCTATACTATTTTCATCTTGAGTACTTATTGTACTGAAGCTTAATGCTTATTACTTTATGACACAAATAAATACTGAGGCCCAGTCTTTTACTTTTTTAAACATGAAAATATCTTTATTTTAAAGTCATATTTACCACTGCTTCTGAGTCAAAAAAGCATAACAGAGCAATTACCAGAACTATAATATTATAATTTATGACTGAAATAAGAGCAAATATTTGAAACAGCACAAAGAAACAATCCTATTATCTACAGATTCTTATAACAGTGAGAACACTATTCTTGAGAAACTATAAATGCCTGTTAGCTCTGTGTTAGCAGCCTTCTTACTTACTTTCTCATTGCTTCTAGTTGGAACTGGAAAATTGATCTTACGTTTTCCTAATCATTTTCAGGTTGATACTTTTCACCATCCAATAATCTCCAATTAGATGCTGTTATTATTTATCAAAGACTACATAGGAGGGACCTGCTTTATACTTTTGATGGCATTTTTGAAAGACTTTTAGTTGACAGTCTTAGGATTAGAAGAGCAAGAAGAGCAAGAACAGGAAAGGACAGAACATCTTGCAGTAGATCTAGCAATGTTTCTTACCTCTATCTCCATGTCTTCCTTCAGTAATTTTTTTTTTTAAAGAGAGAGCCAGGTTTGGGAGAGGGAAAGAAGGAGAACGAGCAAATCTTAAGCAGGCTCTGCACATGAGCCCGGAGCCCAATGTGGAGCTCGATCTCACAACTCTGAGATCATGACCTGAGCAGAAATCAAGAGTCAGACACTTAACCACCTGAGCCACCTAGACATCCCTTCTTTCTATAATTTTAAAACACCAAGCCTCCTTTTAGTTTTTCAGACTTCTATACCATATACAAAAGTTAACTTAATTAAATACTTAAATGTAAGACCTAAAACCATAAAGCTCCTAGAAGAGAGCACAGGGCATAAGCTCCCTGACATTGGTCTTGGCAATAATTTTTTAGTCACCAAAAACCTAGGAAACAACAGAAAAAATAACCGAGTGAAAGAAAACTGAATTACCACCAACAAATCTTAAAAGATGTTTTGTTCTCTCTACATTGCAACATTTGACTTCCTTTTGCTAGAGTAGAAATAAGTAGCCTTGTTAATACTTAGTATTTTCCTTAAAGAATTTCATTTAGATGTTACAGTGGAAAATGATCAGTGCAGAAGGCATACCTCTATAAAGTAATATGAATTTTAAAATCTTTTTAAATTTTTCCATATGACATGGGTCCGTAAGAGTTCATGAACCATAGATGTATAAGTTAATGAATTACCGGAAGTCATGAGGGGAACCTATACACATCACCATCTGCACCAAAACATAGAATATCATTAGCATCCTAAACCCGCTTGAAAAGCTTTTGTAATCATCAACTCTTCCCTTCTTTCTATAGCTCTCCTCCCTCTTTTACTAACCCTGAAGATTTTAGACTGCTTCCTTGCTTTTTTTAAAAAGTCATGTAAAAAATGCTATGGTGTATTTCTCGCATTAGCCAATGGAATCATAGACATATATTCTCCTTTTCTGAATTTTTCTGATCAATATTATACTTAAGATTAATTCATATTATTGTATATGGTTATATATTAGAGATCTTCAAATATAGTATATTTTGCTATACTGTTAATGGTGGGTTAGGCTCATTTGGAGTTATTATAAATAATATACTTAAAACATTTTTGCCTCTTGCTATACATGTGTGTTCATTTCTCTTTGGTATATATTTAAAGCAGAATTGTTAGATCATTATATATATGATACTTGCCAACTTGAAAATTTAATAATTTAGTAGGTAATAGAAAACCACTTTATAAAGTGGTTATACCAGCTTATGCTTTATTAAGTGAGAGTTTTCATGTTCCACATCTTTACCAATAACTGACATTGTCTGATTTTTATTTTGTTAGCTCTTCTTGTGTGTGGGAGATCAAAGAGGTTAAACAAAATTCATATGTTTATTTTCCGTAGTACATTCATTTCTTTTGTGACTTACCTTCAAGTTGATTGCCTATTTTAATTCAGAATGTCTGTCTTTTTCTAATTAAACTGAAGGAGTTCTTCACATATTTGGATAGGAAAAAAACTATTGGTTGAAAATGTTGCAATCACATTCTTTCATTCTACAATTTGCATTTTAACCATCTCATTGGTTATTTTGATGAAGAGGTATCTTAAACTTATCTATCTTTAGCTTTATTTTTTTGTACTTTCACAAGACTATGAGCCTCTAGATTTTCTGTATATTGGGTTTATATATATATATATATATATATATATATATATATATATATATATATATATACTTAAAGTGACCCTACAGCTTGATTTTCCAGAGATAGACTTAATTTTTACTGGTTGCCCTGTGATTGTAAATATCATCCAGTCCACATTACATTTACATTAGGGGTAGATTTAGATTTTATCAGGTTTATGGGTTTTTTTGTGTTTGTTTTTGTTTTTGTTTTTGTTTTTGTTTTGACAAAGAAGTACAATTAAGCAAAGGAATTATAAAGAAGTTGAAGCTCTAGGCAATGGAGAAATTATGAGGACCTAACACTGAAATGAAGCTGGTAGGGAGAAAGTGGCCCTCACAAAGGGAATTTAATGGAATTGGGAACAAAGAAAAACTAAGAAGAACTGCAGTTACTGATGATTAAATGCTCTGTGCGATGATGACTCAGACTGACAGGCAGAAAAAGGATGGAGGAAAGGAGTATAAGGGATCAAATACCAAGGTTTTGGAAAGGCCTCAAGTGCATGTTGAAGTTGGGGACAGTAAAGGTGTCTGTCTGTTAATTTTGCTGATAAAATGGAAATAAACGGGGAGAAATCACTCAGCAAAGTTTACTTCTCACAACACACATTTACCAAACGTTGGGAGCAAAAGCACGCATCCACATTTTCTTCCCTACAGAGAATGGTGTTTCAGAAATGGGGCATAAAAAGGCATCATTGTGCCTTTAAGAAACTTACAGTGGGGCGCCTGGGTGGCTCAGTGGGTTAAAGCCTCTGCTTTCCGCTCAGGTCATGATCTCAGCGTCCTGGGATCGAGGCCTGCATCGGTCTCTCCGTTCAGCGGGGAGCCTGCCTCCTCCTCTCCCTGTGTCTCTGCCTGCCTCTCTGCCTACTTGTAATCTCTCTCTCTGTGTCAAATAAATAAATAAAACCTTTAAAAAAAAAAAAAAGAAACTTACAGTGATGTCAGCCCTCCTCTAATGTGAGGATCCTTTGTTTCCCGTCAGTATTTAAAACCTCTTCATTGCTCCTTCCTTTCTGTGCCCCATATTTCTTGTACCCTCACGTTGCCTAGGGGTGTGTTACTGACTAGTGAAAGAGTTTTCATTCTCTTGTAAGCAAGCGTTTTGAGACCTAGGACAGAAACTCTACTGACCTTGTTATGGAATTTCCTATACCTGCAAAATTTCCTCCCGATTTTCTCCCTCATTCCCTTTTTGTTTCAGCTGAGTAGTCATGCTGTGCAAAGCTGCCATGATGTTTGCAAAGGTTGGGGCCCGAGGTGCCTGGTGAGCACCGACCCCTTTTCCAACGTGCTCCGTGCTGCCTGGGGCTGCAGGGCACGGCAGGCATTTTTCCTGCCGAAATGAGTGGTGCCTCTGCTGTTTGAAAGCCATTTCAGAAGGGTCTCAGTTGCATTTCTAAAAAGTGAATGCAGTTATTAAATTGGTCCTTCTCTTTTCCACTTAGAGGACTAATACTTTTTGCTGTATTTAACCTCCTTCTTTCCATTTTCCTTGTCTTCTGGGCCAGATATTTGATTTTCTAATACACTCATCCACATTTTGTCTGGAAGAGTCTTCCATAGTTTGAAACACAACATCAAGAAGTACCAAGTCTACCCAAAACATCCATGGTTTAATTAAATTATGCCCACCTTTACCTACTTCAATGGACAATCTTACTAAGGCAATCTCTCCGATCAGACCGTCATCTATGCTGGACTTGGGTTCACTCTGTCATTGTTTGACGTTGGTCCCCTGTCAATAATACATCATGGTGTGTACTATTTTAGACCACTAATTCCATATATTGCTCAGGCCTTTCCTTCAGGGTACAGACAATGCCTGTGTCTCCGTATCTCTGACTCAGACACCCTGCACCTTCCCTAGGCACCAGGTTCTACTTAGGATGACATATTTGTTTAAGGTATGAACTTGACACTCCAGCTCTCTAGAAATGGACACTTTCCTCTGTAAAAACAGCAACTCAGTTCAGCGGTGTACAGAGTTGAGTGTAACTGCAAGTTATTTAGTTCCCTAAATTTTATTCTTTATTTCTCAAGTTTCTCTGCCAAGTGAATCTGATGTTTATGGTTTTATGGATTCGGGGGGAAAATTACCACTCTTCTCTAAATGAGAAATAAAATAACTTAGAAATATAATTAAAGTGTCCATATATGGAGAAATAATGATCAACTTTATTATGTGATAAGCTGGGTTGGGAAACATAACTTACTGCAAGACACAAAAACTGGCTTCCTGTTATCCTATCATAGGTATAGACCTGTGACTAGCCCACCTAATGTTTGGGTCTGCAGAGCAGACACATTTGCTGGATTTTTTTTTTAAGATTTTATTTATGTTGCTGGATTTTTGATTCCTATTGACCTAGATATAAAGAGAAGGAACATCAATCAAATCCCAGATGTTTGCACTCCCACCACACGTGGAATGCCTTCTCCAGTCAGAAATACAAATCATTATCTGTCACCTAACCTCCAGATTAATCACTGCACCCCCACGAGGAGGACCAAGGAGTGGGGTCTGCAGCAGCGGTATGTAGATATGCTTACAGAGCTCTTTCTCACCCAAACGAAGACAAGCATCATTTAGACATTTCGGTGAAAAGTTTCTTGATCATAAATTCTCTTATTATTTATTTGAAAATAAACACTTCATTTCAAATTTTAAAAAGCCATTATTTTTCATTTCTGAGTACATCTTCTAAAGTGCATTTGTTTTTCTACATTACCAAATGATACTTTTACAGTTAAAGAAAGTAAAAATAATTCCACGAAATCCTCTAATAACTATTTCATATTCAAATATTCTAAGTGGTCCAAAATATACCCTTTTTGGCCAGTTTGCCCAAATAAGAACAGACTTGGGCTCATTCAGTTCATCTAGTGGTTGTGTACTTTAAGTGTCTTAATTTAAAATAGGTTTTTCATGCTACTGACTTGTTGATGGTAACTATGCTAGTTTGGGTTTTTCTGACTCCAGTATTATTCGGTTTATTCCTTGCTCTCCTTTATTTCCTATACATTGGTAGATAGTAAAGGCTTGATAAATTCAAGTCAGAATACATCATTGTGTAATTTATGACTTCATTTAAGCAGAAACATAATATCGGTTATAACAATACAGGTGCTAAGGTTTATCATGGATTAGGATGCTGTCAACCTGTCCCTTTCATTGCTCAGCTGTATTTTTTCTTTAACTCATTCTTAAAAGACAGTTTTCAAAAGACAGTTTTCATGTGATATAGAATTCTCATCAGATGGCTATTTTCTCCTTCTTTGAAGATAGTATTCAACTCTCTTCCTGCTTTTGTTGTTGGCTGTCAATCCAATGTCCCACTCTGTGGATAATTTGTCTCTTCTCTCTGGGTGCTTTTAAGACTTTCCTCTGTTTCTGGTGTTCTGTGCTTGGACTGTGATATCTAAGGACAAAGACTTTTTGTTTGTTTATCATGCTTGAGATTTGTTTTGCTGACTGAATCTGAGGGTTGTCTTCCCATCCATTCTCGAAGACTTTTAGCTATTATTTCTTTGAAATTCCCCCCCCCTCCACTCTCTATTTTCTCCCTCTGTAGTTCTATTAAGATAAGCTAGGTCTTCTTTCATTACAGCATATGTCTTTCTTTCATTCATCCATTCTTTCTTTTTTTTAACTAAACTTTTACTTTTTCCATCTGTTTGATGGACTGTAATGCTCATCTTCTTATCTGTTCTCTAGTTCACAGATTCTGTCTTTAGGTGGAATTAGTCATCTGTTCAAGAAATTTTCAGAATGTCTAATCCCAAGAGTCACACTTTTTGTATCTAATTTAGTTTCTTCTCAAGTGTTCCTTATATGTTTTGACACAGACATTTTCATCCAAGTTTATTGTACATGGAGAAAAAAGTACACACATAAGGTAAAGTTCAACGAATTATCACAACATAAACATACTCATGTGTCAATGCCCATGGCTTAAAAAAATTGAACATTTTCAGCCCCCATTATCCAGTTTGAAAGTTGATAACTCCTAATTTCTCCTCTTCCTTTTCATTAAAGGTAAATACTAAGTTCTAATGCCATGTATCAAATTTTCTTTCCTTGGTTTTGGAATTTATGTGAATGGAATCATATATATTAATGTCTGGATTATTTCATTCAGAATTATGTTTGTGACATTTATCAGTATTATTTATTTATATATAACAATACTTTGAAGAGTTCTGCTGCTATATGATATCCATTGTATGAATACCCCATAAATTATTTATGTATTTTACTGTAAGTGGACATTTGGATTCTCCAGGACTATTACGAACAATGCTGCTGTAATCATTCTTGTGTATGTCTATTGTCATACAGACTCAATTCAGTTGGGTATATCCTCAAGAATGAAATTGCTCAACCATTAAATATTTAATCTATTTCATAACACCATGCAGTTTTCTAGAATGGTTGTGTATACTGTGATATTTTTCACTCCAGTCATCATCAGTGTATGATTGTTTCAGTTGTTCTCCATACTCCTTATGCTTGGTATTTTGTCAGTTTTCAATTTCAGCTATTTTCATGGGTGGTTGCTATAACATTGCAGTTTTATTTTCTTTGATAACTAATGATATTATGTACATTTTCATGTTTGGTCTTTTGAATACAGATTTTTTGTGAAGGGTACATTCAAAATTTTGCCCATTTTTAAAAATTAGATTTTTTAAAAGGTTTTATTTATTTATTTGTGAGAAAGAGAGACAGAGAGAGAGCATGAACTGGGGTGGGGAGGGGCACAAGGAGAGGGAGAGGCAGACTACCCGCCAAGCAGTTAGCCCAATGTGGGGCTTTCATCCCAGGATTCTGGGATCATGACCTGACCCAAAGGCAGCCACTTAACTGACTGAGCCACCCAGGCACCCCCAAAATTGGATTTTTTGCATCTTTTTATCAATTCCTTTTTTCTTTTTTTTTGCAACTTGCATTATTTTAGTGTTTGTACTAGCTAGAAAATTTTCTGTATAAATTTTTATCTGGTTTCACAGAACTCACATAGTTTAGTATTTTAATTTACTCTATAGCCAGCCTCAATCTCTCCCCTGAACTCCAAATTTATATCTTTAAGTACCTATTGACATCTGCATGTGGGTTTCTACCTAATAGATACCTTGATGTAAAAATGTCTAAATTTTAGGTACCGACATTCCCCCAGACCAGCTCCTGCTAAAATCCTGTGTGCCTCAGTTAAGGGCAACTCCCTTCTTCCCATCACCGAGACCATATTTATCCATTTTTCTCATTACCTCATGTTCTACCCATCAACAAACTTTTTCCCAGCTCAATCCTAATATTATATTTAGAAATGGACCATTTACCACCCCACTGACATGACTTTGGCTCAGGATAGTATCATCTGAGATATTGTAATGGGATCAACACTCAGTTCCTTATTGCTTCTCTTGCCTCAGTGAAGTCTCTACACATTTCCTGGAATAGTCCTGTCAACATATAAATCTGAGCTCCAGCTTCCCCAGAGATCCTCATGACGCTGAAAATAGAGCCCAGGTACTTATCATGTCTCACAAAGCCCTGTGTGATTGGGTTCCCTGACAGTTCGCTGGTCTCCCTCTTCACATAGCCCTGGCACCCTGGTCTCCATGCTGTTCCTCAGACAGGCCAGGTAGTATATCCTTTCTCAAAGCTTTGCACTTAGTGTTTTCCCCATCTGGAAAATTTGACCCCAGACACCTGCGAGACTGGTAGTTTCTCAAAAGTCACTCACCCAGTGGAGTCTTTCCTGACACCTTATTTAAAATTTCAAAACTATTCCTCTCCAACATTTAATATTCTTCTGCTCTTTCTATTATCTTTTTTAAAAAAGATTTTATTTATTTATCAGAGAGTGGGAGAGCACAAGCAGGGGGAACAGCAGACAGAGGGAGAAGCAGGTTCCCTGCTGAGCAAGGAGCCTGATGTGGAACTAGATCCCAGGACCCCGGGATCATGACCTGAGCCGAAGGCAGCCACTTAACTGACTGAGCCACCCAGGCATCCCATTTCCTATTATCTTCTTAATATTTATTACCATCTAACATAACATATACTTTCCTTTTGTAACTTGGTTACTGTCCATCTATAACAGTTAGAAGCATTTTCCATGAAGTCATGGACTTTTGTCTGTTTTGGTCACTGCTATATCTCCATCTCCAGAAACCATGCCTAGCCTGTGATAGACACCTCATTAAAGGTTTGTCCCATGAATAAATGAGAACATAAACAGATATATGTAAAAGAAAAACTGTAGTGTATCTTTTTTTCAAGATTCATTTTCTGCACATCCTAAGAGTAATCCTTCTTATACGTTATGGAGTCCTTTGATATATTCAGGCTCCTATATGCTTGTCATTGTTCATTGTTCATTCCTGTCAGTATTTTAATCCCAAATAAATAGAGTCTGCATTTGTGCACTTTACTATTGTTTTTATTTATCTCCTCCTTTTTCTCAACAATTCATGCTTTGCCTATAGCTATTTCTAGCATCCTCCTTTTAGATAGTAAGCTGGAATACAAGAAAATGTGCCATATGCTAGTAAAAAAGATTCCAAGTGATAATATTCTGTGATTCTGATAGACTGAAGCAGAAAATTCACTGTTAATTTTTCTGTTTATGTGTGAATAAATATATTTTTAGGTACTCTGGGATATTTAGAATATTTTCTTTTCTGCTGAGTGAAAATATTAAAATGTAGTCTCTGATAATCCTTATAGTGTATGTTTTCTTCCTACTATTCTTCCTGTGTCTGTCTGCATCCCAGTATCTAATGCTGGATAGTTACCTGGTAGAGAAATACTGAGTCATGTAAAGAAAAGCAGGGTTCAACCTCATAGACACTGACTGTAACATTGGGATTAGCACCAAACAAGCCTCTACTTGCTAACTATTTTTCTTTCTCTCCCATGTTTCTATAGTCTATGAGTCTGCCAGTAGAGATTTTAAAATTTACCTTCTTCCATTTTTAAATTAGTGAAAATTCGTTTCAAAGATTTGCTAATGATGGACCCTTTTCTCCCAGGGCTGTCATTACTGCGTCTTTTCTTTTTCTCTGATCTCACTTGTATTTTAATAATAGGAAGGAATGGGACAGAAAATATGACATTTCAGTGAGTTGTGATTACAGCTCTTTTTTGATATTAACCTAGACTTATATGTATTATTTTTGATATTTGCATATTTGGACTTATTTGATATTATTTTTTAGATTTACATGTAGTATTTTTATATTTGGTCAATATTTTGCTATTATTAACTTAAAATATTATTTGTACCTAATTATTACATTCACATAGTATGAAAAAGAAAAATGGTAAAAGCTTGTAAAAATAATAACAAGGTGAACTCAACAAGCTCCTGGCCACCACTCTGCCACAGTTACCATTTTTTAGTTTACAGCAAATGACTTTCAAGTCTTTTAACTATATCCAGTGTGTTTTTCTTGGTCTTTCTAACTAATATTAGCACTTTGCTATCTCTTGTTTCAGCATTTTAGTTATTATCACAGCACCCTTCAACCACTACTTCACTCAGCCCATACTCTCAAAATAGCTATATTGCAAATTTGAATAAATACATATTCAGTGTTTTGATTTTTCTGACTTTTAAAATATTACTAACTGCTGTTCTAAGTGGCATACCACAGGTACATTCTCTTTTTTATATATATTTTGCATTTTCCTGGGGTTAATAATTGACTCTTTAAAAATCTATTTGCTTTTCTTAGAATCTTTGACTTAGCTATCCTACATGTTATAAACTCTGTAAGTATTTTTTGGAAACACTTCAGTAACTTCCTGAGAAAGGGGTAATGGGAGTTCCATTTATTTTTTAAAACTTTGCACCCCTAAAAATGTCTCTATTCTGCCCTCACACTTGACGTCTGGTTTACTGGATTAGAATTCTAGTTTGTAAATGATTTTAATTCTACAAGTTTGAAGACATTTGTTTCCTATTCCTTCTGTCTGCTAGTGTTGTTATTTTGGACTCAGATGTCCTTTGGATTCTTGAACTTTTGTACACTTTTCTTCCTTGGCAAATATAGAAATGTTATTTTATCTCCAATGTTCTAAAATTTAACAAAGTGAGAATTGTTTGCCAGCACCATACAGTCTCCCTGCAAAACCTCAATTTTTTTTGTTTTGAAAAAATGTGTAAAAAAAATAATTTTCTCCCCCTCAAAAAATTTTGTCCTCTTTCTGAGAACTCTGTGAGTCAGATTATATATCTCTGCCTATGTACGTCAACATTCTCTTTGTAATGTTTATTTTAGTTTTTTTAGTCTCTATATTTTGTTAGTGGCTTCTCTTACGGATCAGGAAATCTTTCTTCACTCATACTTAACAATGAGGCAATGAAAAGTTCTCTGAGCATGACGGGCTTGTTGCTGGTGAGCTAGTCTAGGGTGAAAGCGTTGCTGTCAGGGCACCTGGGTGGCTCAGTGGGTTAAAGCCTCTGCTTTCGGCTCAGGTCATAATCTCAGCGTCCTGGGATCGAGGCCCGCATCGGGCTCTCTGCTCAGCGGGGAGCCTGCTTCCTCCTCTCCCTGTCTCTCTGCCTGCCTCTCTGCTTACTTGTAATCTCTCTCTCTGTGTCAAATAAATAAATAAAATCTTAAAAAAAAAAAAAAGAAAGAGAGAGAGACAGAGAGAGAGGGAACACAAACAGAGAGAGTGTGAGAGGGAGAAGCAGGTTTCCTGCTGAGCAAGGAGTCTGAAGATGTGGGGTTGGATCCCAGGATCCTGGGATCATGACCTGAGCTGAAGACAGAGGCTTAATGACTGAGCCAGCCAGGTGTCCCGCAAACAGTATTTAACTAACAAATATTATTCATAGTGACTATTTTCAATTTTTGATTATCCTGAATGACAGAAGATAGCTATGTTTTCAAGAAATCAAATATTTGGGGTGCCTGGGTGGCTCAGTTGGTTAGACAACTGCATTTGGTTCAGGTCATGATCCTGGAGTCTCAGGATCGAGTCCCTCATCAGGCTCCCTGCTCAGCAGGGAGTCTGCTTCTCCCTCTGACTGTCTCCCCTATCATACTCTCTCTCTCTCTTTCAAATAAATAAATAAAATCTTTAAAAAAAGAAATCAAATATTTATTACCATGATTTATTGAAACATCATTTTATCCTTAATAAATTAAAAAAAATCTGACTGAGCTACCTTTATGTGGATAAGCACAACAAGTAAAACAATAATAATATTAATCTGAAACAATACAAATCATTTCCGACAGGGTTTCATATAGTCAACTTCAGTTTTTCTGGGAACTGTACATTTGTTAACATCATCTTCTCATAATGAGACTAAGAAGTGTTTGTAAGCATCGGAAATGATGAATTTGAGGCTCATTTTTGAAAGTAATTTGCACATAGTGCTTTCCTAGTATTAAAATACATGTACAAAACATGATAAAATTAAAAAAAAATTCAGAATTTGAGATAAAGTGATGGAAATTCCCTCCCATAGGCTACAGAAATGCAGGGGTAGGCGTATAAACATATTTGAAGTATTTCGTTACTGTCACCCTAAACGCAGCACACCATAGTTTGGAAGCAGACATGAGTCTCTATGAAATGTGAAATGCGGCTTCATGACTCCATCCTTTCTTGACTAATTTGTAAAAATATAGAATCTACTTACTGCACATTTAAATTATGACAGGTTAATTGCTAGATGCTTCTCCTTCATTAGTTGATTTTATCTTATTAAAAAAATCACATATTATCAAGCCTCTCCTGTCATTGAGGAAATAGAGCTCAGTGTAAGTGCTATACCATATGTGTCATACAATACTTCCTAACACCACACAGCCAATAAACACTATAGTTGGAGTTTAAACTCAATGGCCTGACTCCACGGACCTTGGAATTAATCAGTGATAAAGATCACTTTGCCTCTGGAAGGATACCATAAAATTTTGTTGTCATTATTAATGGTTGTGGTAAAGGGAGATGGAGAATTTCGAGGTGGCGGGGAGAGAGGAGAAGCTGTAAAGGTTTATTTCTAGAGTGAGATTGGATTTGAGATGAAAAGAGAAAGTATGAACTTCCATAGCTGGTGTAAAGAGGTTAGGAAACAGTAATTTTTAAAAAAGATTTTATTTATTTGAGAGAGAGAGAATGCATAAGATCGGGGGAAGAGCAGAGGGAGAGGGAGAAGCAGACTCCCCACTGAGCAGGGAGCCCTGACACGGGGCTCAATCCTAGGACCCTGAGATCATGACCTGAGCCAAAGGCAGCTGCTTAACCAACTGAGCCACCCAGGCGCCCCAGGAAACACCAATTTATTATGGAGCTCTCAATATTTGTTAGACATTGTGCTAGCTGCTTAAAATGTTCCATGTTGTTTAATCTTCAAGAAAATCAGATTAGTTGGGTAGAAACATTCTTCTTTTAAAGAAGCACAAGTTCAGGGCACCTGGGTGGCTCAGTGGGTTAAAGCCTCTGCCTTCAGCTCAGGTCATGATCTCAGAGTCCTGGGATCGAGCCCCTCATCAGGCTCTCTGCTCAGCGGGGAGCCTGCTTCCTCCTCTCTCTCTCTGCCTGCCTCTCTGCCTACTTGTAATCTCTCTCTCTCTCTGTGTCAAGTAAATAAATAAAATCTTTAAAAATAAATAAATAAAATAAAGAAGCACAAGTTCAGAGAGGTGACGTGGACTCCCCAGAATGAACACCTTATCTAAGAATTTAGGCATAAGTAGTTAATGGCTAGTTATGTCATAAAAATAATCAGTTCATAACTTTTCTTCTCACAACCTAGAGCTGGACCTTTCTATCTATCTTTGCCAGATCTATCCTGAGCCAGCTGACTGTTTGTACTATACTTTCCTTTCAGCTTCAACGTTCTTGTAGTTTGTTCTTACTTGCTGATTAGACATTGAGTACACAATTGGAGAACAAGTATCACTGAAGATGGGAAAAGGAATAAGCCTTGCCTTGCCCATTCCTCCCTAAGAAAGAAGCCACTTACATCGCAATGTGGGTACTGGTATCTGCACCGTACTCTTCTGTGTACCTAGCAGAGCGCCATGTGTGAAGCAGCTCCAAATACATGCTTTTGAAAGTTATCAGTAAACATAGGATGTAAGTGTAAAGAGAAATACACTTCGGTTTCACAGTATCATTGTCACTGCTAAACATGATATTTTAAGAAGTCCTGGTGAGGAACTAATTAGATTTTGAAAGAAAGTTGAGCAGCTTGAGATAGCTATGATTTAGCTTCTAGATATCATTATTGTTCTCATTCTTTCTGATAAAGGATTAATTTCATGGTATAAGAATAATGTAATTGTTTATGATCAGATAAATTGTCTAACCACATTTTTCTTAGTCTTCTCACTAAGTCCTGCTCTTATTTTTTATTTAAAATACCTAAGGAAAATAGTATATTTTTCATCCATAAAATCTACCTCCATCCACTCTTTTTCTCCTTAAAGGTATAAACAATTCTCTGGTAGTCCCAAATTTAAACTTCAAATTATACATACCAAAACAAGTTATTCATTCTTTTTTCTTTCTTGGTTATTCTGTCTCTTTTAATGATTTCTCCCAACTCCACTTCATATTTTCTCCCATTTTATGCCTTAACATAAATTTCTTGTTGTTGTTTAGTTCACTGCTGCCCATTAGAACACACGTTTCCAAACTTAACGATGCACCGGTATTTATGAAACACTGCGTTAGAAAGCTTTGAATATGATCAACTTATATTATCAATTTATAAATATTTTATGACACATTAAGTATTAAGATGAATATACTCAGATATATAAGGCCTAGTTTCCTTCAGTTTATTATCAATTTAATGGTAAATTGGCATACTGTTTTATCTTACTGTCTTAAATTTATTAATACAGTGTATACCCTTCTCAATATCAATTTCCACATTGAAATCATGTTGAAATATATTCATTGTATCAGTGAGAAACTTCAGACTGAGAGGAATTCTGTAACTATTTTAGTGTGATGACATTAAATCCGTGTAAAGCAAGACAATCAGCCTTCCATAATTCTCATCATAGAATTAATGTCACTAGAGCTAGATATTTTGCTGAGATATTTATCTTCCAAATTATTTATAGTAAAGCCTTTTAAGAAGTCCTAACCATTTTTGTTGAATGCAAACACACACACACACACACACACACACACACACACACAGAGTTAAAGATACATATGCTGTTAAAGATACACATATCTATTTTATTTAAAAATGCATATTTATGATATGATTCATATATATTTAGGAAACCTCTTGATATTAAGTGTATATACACACATATGATGGTTAATTTTATGTGTCAACTTGATTTGGCTCCACCATATAGTTATATAAATGATAATTAATTTTATGTGTTAATTCGATGGGGCTAAGAGATGCCTAGAAGGCTGGGTGTGTCTGTGAGGGGGTTTCCAGAAGAAATTTGAATTTATTTGAATTGATAGACTGAGTAAAGAAGATTGCTCTCACCAATGCTGTGCATCATCTAATTTGTTGAAGGCCTGAACAGAACAAGAAGGTGCAGGAAGGGCAAATTTTCTCTCTGCTCCAGCTGAGACATTCATCTTCTATCTCCAGACATCAGTGCTCCTGGTTCTTCTTTGGAATTTACTCAAACCAGGGCTTACACCAGGGTCTGCTAGTTCCCAGGTCTTCAGACTCACACTGGGATTTTTACCATTGGCTTCCTTTGTTCTCAGGGCTTTGGGTTTGGACTGGAACTGCACCACTGGCCTTATTGGCCTTCCGGCTTATGGACTGTGCAGAACTCAGCCTCCACCACCTTGTGACGCATTCCTTCATGACAAATATTCCTATATATATAAATGTATTCTATTGGTTCTCTGGAGAACCCTGCCTCATATTATATACATGAATTTATTGACCAAACAATAATATTATCTTAAAGATGGGATTTCTATACAATGATAGAGTCTGGGAAATTTTCCAGAAAATCCATTTGTATAATTGTTAAGCTTTATCAGTTCAAAGAAATAATACTTTAAAAAACTTGTCTTTTAAACATTTTAATAAATACCCTCAAATTATGTACATAATTCTAATTTTAGTATTTATAACTTTGTGTTTAATAAATACACAGAGACGTATTCACAGTCAAGCTAATGCAATGTATATATTTTTTTAAAGTTTATATTTCTGATTTTTTCTCTGTAATCTTTCTTCCCTTTTTAATTGCTACCCAATAAGTACTTGTTGTTGAATACCTTGAAGGTATGCATATATGTCAGACCTCAAATGAGTGGCTAACCTTCAGTGAAATACTGAAAAACAAAATACCCTTACACTAGAGATGTATTTTTAAAGGAGAATTCCATTCAAGCCATTCCCATAATATACAGAAAGAGGCTAAAAACAACTAATCTTTTAATTACATCACTTAATTTTTCCTGGATGATTTCCAAAAACCAAATTAAGGGGCGGGGGGGGAGATAGTGGATCACCAAAAGTAAAAAAGAAATATCTTCTTAAATTTCTAAGGGCTGCTTGAAATTTCAATATCTCTACATTCTTATTGGTCCTCAAGAAACAAGGTCTTTTAATGTCCACCAGAGTTACTTGATGTCAAGATCTTAAGGTCTATCTCACTTTTCTGCAAAAAATTACTCTCAATTTACTGTAGCCTGGAAGGAAAGAAAAACCTTATCCTGTCTAATTCCAATACTAGTCTTCTACTAGAAGTTCCTGTTCGAGGAAAGGATCAGATATCTATAATAATTAACCTCCTCTTTCATCTTAACAAATATTTCTGTATAAAGAATATTTTTAAGCTTTTCATCAGGCAGTCACTTAATCATTTATTCACTCTTTTGGTAAAGGAAAGGACATAGTTTTGCAACGTAGTAAAATGCCAGGCATTATACTTTGTTCTATAGATAGAAAAGTAATAAAACCAGTTTGTGATTTTCCAGAGCTAATGCCTTTGTGCTATAAAATAGAGTAAGCAATATATGAACATTTCTGTAAGTATACAACTTGCCTAAATTCAGGGAATTAGTTCACGTCATTAAAATAAAATAAGTAAAACTTGGCTTTGTTGGCCTAAGGAGAATTAAATAACTTTATCATCCATAACTGCTTTTCTTAAAATTTTAACAAAGTCTAGGAACTCAAAAAATTTTCTCTGACCTTGAATGCCTCAGAATTCTATAGTCTTGGCATCTATTTCCTGCATTCTTAGCTAAGGATTGTCTGAAACTAGAAGGTGATATATTAAATGTCATTTGCTCTCAGCTGTGGACTCTAGTCACTGACTCTAGAAAACAGAAAAATATCTCACTAAGCATCTCACTTCATCCAACAAAATAGAGGCAGCATAAATATAAACCTTATATCAACTATTGCTGCCCAGAGAAAACCAGATCAGATTCCTTTCCAGCACAGCTCGAACACACTGTAGCCATACAAAGCAGATTCTGTCCTCTTCATATCAAGTGTGACAGTCACATATAATCCCTCTTTTTATGAAGGTTATATGCATATTTTTGAACTTACAATTTTGATAATAGAAAAGAGTGGAAGATTTTGTGATTCTACCAAACATCTCTGGTAAATCACTATATGTAATTAACAAATGAGTTCAATATGAATTTCTAGACTATTTCCAGAATTCTCTGAGGTTTCATAGTTCTCAGTTGAGGTGGAAGAGGGGATGTGGAAGATAATATCCATTTTCATGATGTTCCTTTTCCCCCCATCTTTATGGATATCTGATATATTAGTCATTGTTCTCCAGAGGAAAAATATTTATGTATGGATACAGAAAGTCAGAGAGAGAAATTTTGAAAAATTAGTTCACACAGTTTTGGAGACTGACTGGGGGACCAGGGAGGAGTTGATGCTGCATCACAAGCCTGAAGGAAGTCTGGAAAAGAACTTCCTCTTTCTAGAGAGACATTGGTCTTTTCTCTTCTAAGGCCTCAGTTGATTGGATAAGGCTTACCCACGTTGTGGTAGATAATCTATCCACATTATGGAGGGTAATAGTTTTACGTCAAGGTGAGTGATTTAAATGTTAATCTCATCTAAAAAAATTCCTTAACAGCAACATCTAGACTATGGGTACCACGGTTTAGCCAAGCTGACAAAATAAAAGTTAACCATCACATCTGACATTTCATTATTTTCTAGTGGGACTATCTTTTCTACAACTTCATTTCTTGAGTAATAATATTCTCTCTGCAGGCCCCCTTTCCAGAGGAAGCAGGGGTTGAAACTACACAGTTTTTATGACTATAGTACTGCTGTTGATCAATGCATATCCACTTACGTATGCTATCCTTTATGCAATAGAAGACCTTCTTTTCTCCTTGGTTAATAAGTTATGTAATGAGAATTAGGAAAAGAAGAAATCAGAAGATTGATGAAGGATAGAAATTGAAGTTAACCAATGAGTTTAAAAAAAATTTTTTTTTTATAAGTTGTATAGATTGTATACAGAAGGTGAAGATGATTACCTCCCATTTGACGAGCAGGAGGATAGTGTTGAGAACTTTTGGCAACAGGGAAACTAACTGGACAGTATGCAACTTTTAACAAGGGAAGGGGGAGGATTTCCAGTGTAATTGCAGTTAGTCTTCTGAAAAGAAAAGATTTCTGGGGGTTTGATGAATTCCGTTATATATTATAATTATATAAATATATATTGTATATGGGAGAAGGATCTCAAGTCCTTTTTATTTAATGTGCACTATTTTTCTTTGTACCTATGTGTTTTACTTTGATTCATAATAGGATGATTTTACCCATCACGGTCAATTTAAAAAGTGATTTATTACTATCAAGAACTATGATTTTCCCCATGAGAAACCCTATTTTTATTTTTTATAACTTTTTAAATTTAAATTTAATTAGCCAACATATACTACCTCATTAGTTTCAGATGTCATGTTCAATAATTCATCAGCTGGGCATATAATAACCAATGCTCATCATATCGCGTGCCCTCCCTAATGCCCGTCACCCAGTTACCCCACCCCACCCCCACCACTTCCTCTCCAGCAACCCTCAGTTTGTTTCCCAGAGTCAAGAGTCTCTCATGGTAGGGGCACCTGGGTGGCTCAGTTGTTAAGCGTCTGCCTTCGGCTCAGGTCATGCTCCCAGTGTCCTGGATCTAGCCCAGTATGGGGCTCCCTGCTCAGCGGGAAGCCTGCTTCTCCCTCTCCCACTCCCCCTGCTTGTATTCCCTCTCTTGCTGTCTCTGTCTCTGTCAAATAAATAACTAAAATCTTAAAAAAAAAAAGTCTCTCATGGTTTGTCTCCTTCTCTGATTTCTTCCCATCCCATTTTCCCTCCTTTCCCCTCTGATCCTCTGCACTATTTCTTATATTCCACAAATGAGTGAAACCATATGATAATTGTGTTTCTCTAATTGACTTATTTAACTTAGCATAATACCCTCCATTTCCATCCATGCCAGTGTAAATGGTAGGTGTTCATCCTTTCTGATGGCTGAGTAATATTCCATTGTATATAAAAGCACGTCTTTATCCAAAGAATTACGATTTATTTTTTATTTATTTTTTAAAGATTTTATTTATATGTGAGAGAGACAGAGAGAGCTCACGAGCAGGGGGGAGAGGTAGAGGGAGAAGCAGACTTCCTGCTGAGCAGGGAACCCAATGCAGAACCTGATCCCAGGACCCTGGGATCATGAACCAAGCTGAAGGCAGACACTTAACTGCGCCACATAGGCACCCGAACTATGATTTATTTTTAAAGATTTATTTACTTTATTTATTTATTTAGAGAGACAGTGCATGTGCAGAGGGTGGGGAGGGGCAGAAGGAGAGGGAAAGAGAATCTCAAGCAGACGCTACGTTCAGCACAGAGCCTTACATGGGGCTCAGTCTCAGGACCCCAAGATCATGTCCTGAGCTGAAGTCAAGAGTCAGAGGCTCAACTGACTGAGCCACCCAGGCGCCCCAAGAAGTATGATTTTTATTTATTTATATTTATTTATTTATTTATTTATTTATTTAATTTATTTGACACAAAGAGGGAGATCACAAGTAGGCAGAGAGGCAGGCAGAGAGAGAGGAGGAAACAGGCTCCCCGCTGAGCAGGGAACCCAATGTGGGCCTCGATCCCAGGACCCTGAGATCATGACTGAGTTGAAGGCAGAGGCTTTAACCCACTGAGCCACCCAGGCGCCCAAAGTATGATTTTTAAACCAGAGTTCCTATTGGCGAAATTTCAAGTATACACATTCATCTTTTAACTTCTGCTTTCACATTGATCCAAGAAATTCTCTGATTTTTTTAATTTTAGGTCTAAGAAAAAAAAAATGTTTCATGACATGACTTACTAATTACAAATAGCTAAATTAGCTTATGTTACCTTTACACACTAATTAAATCCATATGCAGGTAGATGATTTTTAATTCAAAGGTTTTGAGTAAGACAATGTGTTCAACTTTAATAAAGAAATTGCCTAGAAGAAGCTTCATAACTATTTTTCTGAAGAAAGTAATCTAGACAAATTCCTAATGTAGTAAAATTAAATACAGGTTTTACACAGTGAGATGAAAGAAGCATGATTATGCATATGCTATGCCTTGAAGCCTATAAGCCACATCCTTCAAATTATTGAAGCTTATGGTTAAGGTCATTATTTTATGTCCAAAATCTGCACATAATCATTATTTTGTATTATACCTAAATTGGTTAAACACATTTCTTAGAGTGAAACAATTCGGGAGACGTTTCGAGATACTTAAATATAACTCTGTCAATGAAATTTTATAGTGGAAACAGAATCCGAGTTCTACTTTTTAAAGTATAGCAGTAGATTATTATTAGAGTTCCATCTGAAAACTGCTTTTTAATAAAATAATGAAATTATGTTTGACCTGTTATTTTTAGTAAATCTTCAAGAAAGAATAAATTATATTCTGTTTTGTATCTGCATTAAACTTTTCAGTTGATCAGCAAAAAATCAATTTATTCTAACAAAAGATTCTGAATTTCGATAACCCATAACCCCAGGACACCTGGGTGGCTCAGTCAGTTAAGCAGCTGCCTACAGCTCAGGTCATGATCACAGGGTCCTGAGATCAAGCCCCATGTTGGCTTCCTGCTCAGCGGGGAGTCTGCTTCTCCCTCTACCTCTGCCTGCTGCTCTGCCTACTTGTGCTCTCTTTCTGTCTCTCTGTCAAATAAATCAATCAAATCTTAAAAACAAAAACAAACCCATAATCTCTCTATGTTAGACACAGTGAGAAGTATGAGGGAGTTTATGCTGGCTTCCAGTTCAGGTTATGACTGAATAGTTGGTGTATTAGTTTTCTATTGGTGCCATAACAAATTATCACAAACTCAGGAGCTTAAAACAGTACAAATTATTATTTTACAGTTCTGAAAGTCAGACATCTAAAGTGGGTCTGCAGGGCTGTGTTCTTTCTGGAGTGGTAAAGGAGAGCTTCTAAATATGCCCACATTCCTTGGCCAATGACCATATCTCTCTGACCTCTCCTTCTGTTGCCTTATCAACTTCTTTGATCGTCTGCACTAAATATTCCCAAATATCTTACAAAGTCTAAGCTGGTTATATTACATTTGACTCAGTTGACCTCTAGCAGCTAACATTGGTTACTGTAAATTCACTTGACTTTTGCCAGTGTTAATAAAAGATCATGATCCTGCTGGTGTGAGGTCATTTTATACTAGACTGGACATGTAATATATCATATGCCAAATAATCAGAAATTTTCTTCTTTTTAAAATAGAACTTACAGGAAGATTAGCTGCAAAACATTTACCTGAGTTTATTTTTTGTTACCTTCTCTTTCTGTCTGTTAAGAATTGGGGGACAGAGGAGGACATATCTGTGTAAAGTAAGTTGCTCTCCTTGAGTACTGAGTGCTTTTAAAAAATATTCTACAAAGACAAATTATTAGTAATTGTTTCTGCAGTGGTCTGTAGAAATGAGAGGACTTGTAAACATTTAAAGCACATCAAAGAAAAATTAGTATGCTGCTTTCAGATCATCATAGAACTTTTATGAAACAATTACAATTTCAAATAAAATGCTGCATGAAATATTTAAAATGTTTATGGCGATCCTAAAATATTTTAAAATGCTGAAATAAAATCTATTCCCATAAAACAGCATAACTTTTAGAAATTTTGGTCAAGGGCGCCTGGGTGGCTCAGTGGGTTAAAGCCGCTGCCTTCGGCTCAGGTCATGATCCCAGGGTCCTGGGATCGAGGCCTGCATCGGGCTCTCTGCTCAGCAGGGAGCCTGCTTCCTCCTCTCTCCTCTCTCTCTGCCTGCCTCTCTGCCTACTTGTAATCTCTCTCTCTGTGTCAAATGAATAAATAAAATCTTTAAAAAAAAAAAAGAAATTTTGGTCAATGCACTAAAATAATAAATGTAATTATGTACTGACTCTTTTTAATCCTAATTAAGTTAGCGAACAAAATTATATGCTATTCCAATTTTGCTTCATGTTATTTTATCCCATGTCTTTTTATACAGATTCTTTTCTTACTTTAATCTATGTGGAAGCTCTACAGCTATATTTACATATGACATTTTTCAAATGAAATTATGGAAGAGTTAAACCAATATAACACTGTAATGTAATCTGTTTTATCTTTTAACATTTTACATCTCACTGTTGACTGCATTTCCATGCAACTCTAGCAACAGTACCAAAATAATGCTTTATGTTTTTTATCCCCTCCTCCACCTCACCATGGAGATAGAATGAATTCATAACATGCTGTGAAGTCTGAATTGTGCCTCAGAGCTGTGCTTGAACGAGGTGCTCCTGAATAAACTCTATCAAGCTTGACTCTCCTGTCTTGTGCATTATCTCAGTAAGAGGCTACTTGGGGTCATATTCTGTATTAAGTAGTTTTAATTTGTTAAGACACTGAATTATGTTATAAAAACAAATTTATTTTTTATGGTTAATGTGAAGAAAGAGAATGCAATCACCCACAACTTACACTAGCCAACTCGAGGGTAAAGACATTTTGATGGGAATGAATAGAATATGGTTACATACAATAAGCTTTGTTTAAAACTGGGTGGCACCTGGGTAACTTAATGGATTAAACGTCCAACTCTTGATTTTGGCTCAGGGTTGTGAGATCGAGCCCCACATCAGGCTCTGTGCTGGGTGTGGAGCTTGCTTAAGATTTTTTCCCTCTCCCTCCCCACCAATTCTTGCACATTCTCGCTCGCCCCCTCTCTCCCTCTCTCTCTCTCTCTCAAAAAAAGTATAAATTATAGAAAAATACAAGAATAAGAAAATATTTACTTTTAAAAGCAGTAATTTGAAAATGTTGATGTAAAATAAACTCAAAAGTAATAATTAGAGTGACTTTGTATAATTATTTCAATTCTCTGACCCTCGATTTCCTCATTTATTAATACTTTATTTTTTAAAAACCAGGTAAAATGAAGTAATGTAAGTAATAGAGCACCATTAAAACATTATGTTAGATAGCATCTGAAAATTAACTTAATAATGATATGACATCTGTTTGAGAAATTAAGTCCAAATCTCATAATAAACATGTTATCCATATGCAGGCAAATAATAATGCTATTTTTAGTAACTATAATTTGTTGATGACCTAGAGATCTTGAGGGCATGTTATTTTGTCATAGCCACTACCGTTCTGTTTCTCCCCCTGTGTTTTGTCAAATTTTTCATTCCTAGATCCCACTGCTCATTTCAAATTTCAAAGTCCTAAGGAAAGGTCACCAAATAACTTACACTGATAAGCTATCCAACTGTGATCCAATTATCCAAGTTCCAGATCTACTTCATGTTTTGAATGATGATTACCAGGGGCCACCAATGTTGGTAAGAGGAGATAGTGTTAGAAGTTGAGAAAGATTTTTATGTAGTGGTTGAACTTTGGGGTTGTGAAGTCAAATATCTGGACTGATTTCCTGACTTTGCTGTTTCCAAGCTGTAAGAATTTGGTCCAGTCATTTAGCCTTTCTCTGTCCTAGTTTCTTAATTTATGAAAAGGAATAATAATAGCCCAAGCTTTATGGAGATGTTGTGGAGATTAAATTAATTATGGCAAATGCTGTGTGAAATGCCTGGCATATATTGAAGGCTCCTTAAATGGTGGCTAATACTGTCATCACCATAGACCAGGAAAAATTATTTAGGTATTAATTTCTTTGTTCTTTCTCACTCTATTTTTCTTACACCGAATTAATCACATTAGTGTGCTTGTATTACCTGTATTACAGGAATAAATGCAGAAATTATTTTCTCACAACTTGCATTTTTGCCATGGTCTTAAAGGAATTAATAGACTTGAAGAGACAGTATTTTTAAAGACAAACTGGAGAAAAAAGATTCCCTGAGATGAGGAAGCATTAAAGAAAGGGAAGATTACATTTCTGCTGCACGGGTGCAAGCATTTTTGGGGATATATTCCTAGGAGTGAAATAGTGGGGCATGGAATACAGTGGGATTCACCTTTTTTTTTTTTAAGATTTTATTTATTTATTTCACAGAGGGAGAGAGATCACAAGGAGGCAGAGAGAGAGAGAGAGGGGGAAGCAGGCTCCCCGCTGAGCAGGGAGCCCGATGTGGGCCTCGATCCCAGGACCCTGAGATCATGACCTGAGCCGAAAGCAGAGGCTTTAACCCACTGAGCCACCCAGGCGCCCAGTGGGATTCACCTTTTAAAGAAAATTCCATATTATTTTCCAAAAGTGTTCTCTGGATCTGAATTCACATAAGCCACTTATAAAAGTTCCCATTCATTGGCATTCTCTTCACCTTTTGGTATTGTCGAACTCATATTTTTCCAATCCACTGGTTGTGAAATGACCTCATTAAGGCTATGATTTGTGTTTCCCTCATTACATGCTTTCTCATATGTTCATTGGCCATATGTGTTGCTTATGCTGTGGAATGTGTTTTATGGAATGATATTCTAAACATTTAGCAATTGCTATAGGAAAGGCAACAATCAATGTAAACAGATACCAGGACTATCACAAAAGAAGCTGGGTATAAGGGATAGTAAGCCTATATTTTTGTGTACTGGCTGAACATTAACCCAAGCTTTTTATGTTTTTTTCCCCCATTACCTATTGTGTTATATGCATTTTCTAGTGTTGATTTATAGTTGTTATTATTTACATATCAATTTTTATTAGATGTGTATGACAGGTATTTTCTCCCAGGTGTAGCTCACTTTTCCCCCCACAAGGTTTTAATTTTAATATGGTTAAATTTAACAATCTTTTATCAAGACCAATGGTTTGCTGTTGTTTTTATACCTTGTTTGACAAATCCTATACCAAGGTCTGAAAGACATTCTTGCTTATTTTCTGCTAAGTATTTAAAACTTTTCCATTAGAGTATTAATTCTTTAAATGATCTGGGTTTGAATTTTGTGCATATGAGAGATAGAGATTTATTTTCATGCTTTCTTTTTCTTTATGGATAATGAGTTTTTCTATTTGTTTAGTTAGTCCATCCTTTCCTCAAACAGCCCCCATACCACTGTATACATAAAGTTTCATATAAATATTTTTTTTCACTCCTTATTTTATTGAGTTGTTTTTCTATTCGTGTGCCAATATCACTGTCTTAAGTACTTTAGTTTTAGATTAAATCTTGGTAGATGATAAGGCAATTCTTCTGCAAGAATGGTCTTTTTGGGGCACCTGGATGGTTCAGTGGGTTAGAGCCTCTGCCTTGGGCTCAGGTCATGATCTCAGGGTCCTGGGATCGAGCCCCGCATCGGGCTCTCTGCTTGGCAGGGAGCCTGCTTCCTCCTCTCTCTCTCTGCCTGCTTCTCTGCCTACTTGTCATCTGATCTCTCTGTATCAAATAAATAAATAAAATCTTTAAAAAAAATGGTCTTTTGTATCTTAGAATTTTTGCTTTAATAATAACTTTAAAATAAACTTCAATTCTGTATAAAATCCTATTGCTACTGTAGTTGGAATTGTCTTATCTCTATAGATTATTTAAGGGATGGTTGACCTCTTTATCCAATCAAATCTCCCTGTACATAGACTGTACATAGACTGAGAGTCTGTACATAGACTGTATGTCTTACTTTGCTTAGATCCTCATTTACATATTTCAATAAAATTTCATAATTTTCTGCATACAGGTATTTTGGATGTTTGTTAGATTCAAAAAGCCTGAAAGATGTAAAAAGATATGCTTTTTATGCTTATCTAGATTTGTGGGGTAATGTCAGTTACAAATATAGTACAGTGGGAAGCTGAGATATCTTCATATGTTCTCTCTTCATGTTTTTCATACACTCTCTGAGTATTGTTCATGTTTTTCCAGTTTGAAATCTCCATTCAGAGATTACATTAATTATATCTCTTTATTATTATCTACATTAATTATATCTCTTTCCAAACTTCTGTCGCATTTGCAATTTTTAATTTTTTAAAAGATTTTTATTTTTTTATGTAATCTCTACCCAAAATGTGGTGTTGAACTCAGGACCCAAGATCAAGAGGCACGTGCTGTACCAACTGAGTCAACTAGGCTCTCCATGTATTTTTTAATTTTTAAGTTGAGAGTTACATGTCTCTCTAGTTTCTTCAGTATTTTAAGTAATGTTTTTTCAACCTGGTGGTTATAGAAATTAATAGCTGTTTAATTAGTCCTTATATTCAAAGATTTTTTTCATGCGGGGTTTTATCCATGTAACTATTATAGGTCTAGTAAAACTTACAAAACAGTTTACTTAATTTTTTTAAAATAACTATCCTGTACTTTAAAAAACCACTTACTCATTTAAAAAAAGGCAAAAGAGGAAAAAAATCTTATACTCCCAATATCTAAGGATTAGCCATCATAATTTAAAATAACATCTAAATTATTTATCTATTAATATATAGTATTTCATCTGAAGATTGGGATCATATGTATATGGTCCTTTGAGATATAACTTAAAATATATTTCAAGCAAGTCATTAGTCATTGATTAGGTGACCAATTATCTTCACATGAATGTATCAGACTTTATATAACACACCCTCTATTGCTGACTAGTCAAATTATTCTGATATTATTATTTAATGATGTTCTCAATACTGATATGATATTATTGAATGTTTCTGTTTAGTTCCTTAGTTTAAATTCTTAATGGATTTACTGAGGCAAAGCATGTCAATAATTTTGGATCATTTGTTCTAATTGCCAAACAATTAGTAAAAGTGTGGTATAAACTTTCGGTTACTCCAGCAGTTTCAAGTAGACTATCATTATTTCCAACACAGGAGACAAACCATAAGAGACTCTTAATCTTATAAAACAAACTGAAGTTTACTAGGGGGTGGGAGGGTAGGGATAGGGTGGCTGGATTATGTACATTGGGGAGGGTTTGTGCTATGGTGAGTGCTGTGAAAGGTGTAAGCATGATGATTCACAGAACTGTACCCCTGGGGCAAGTAGTAAGAAAATTAAAAAAAAATATATTCTAAAATTTATCCATTAACTTCAGTTTCTCATATTTCTGGCTCTGACAATTGAATCTGTGTTTATAATCATTTGTCTTTATCTGTTTTGATTATAATAATTAAAAATTGAATTATAAAACTGAATTCTTAAAATGTATACATTATTTTTGTTTATTTTTATTTTTATAGTTGTTTTGATCTTTCACTTTCCAGATATTATTTCTATCTAGGAATATAGTAATTTTTTAGGGATATCCTATCTTTGTAATATATTTAAATCTTTAAAATATCTTTTAATAATCTTTATTCTTTACATTATTTCTGGATATTTCTTGAGAATTTTATTTTTAGGTCATTTTAATTTTTACTGCTTTTATTCAAGTGCTTATGTTATTATGTCAGCAAATGGTTTTGCATCTATATATTTAAATTGCTTTTTACTGAATTGACATTTTGCTTGAGTGGATCATTTTGAGTTTTCAGTGTAGTCTAGTATGCCACAAAAATGGTGATACTTTCATTTCTGTGGCTTATTCATCTTTGCACCTTTTACAAATATATTTATTAATATTTTCAGTATAATATTTTATAATATTTTTAGGAGGGTCAACCTTGTTCTATTTTTAACTTTAACATGACTACTTCTAGTGTTGCATTTTTTAAAGCTTCACAGTAGTTGTTATTTTAAGATGGTATTCATTATCATTTTACACAAGTATCCTCCAATTCTCAGTATTTAAGATGTTTGATCAGAAATAACTATTGACTGTTATAAAACAGGTTTTCAGAGATGGTAGTAGTTCTTAATATCAGTTTTCTATTGCAGTATTAAAAACATTGACTCTTTGGCACATCGGTTTTCAGAATAAACCTAATATATCTTGGCACTACTCTGTGTATGACCCTGTGAGAGAGTGTAGGTCATAGAACTATGAGGCAAAGGTGTGTGCACAACATCCAGTACTCTCTCTTCCTGAGAGGGGCGTGACACCTATTTTTCCAGTGGTGTCTATCGTCGTGCAGAGTCAGGAAATAATAGATCCCCTGTCATTACTGAGAGGCTCATCTTAGAGACTCTTGAAGCACTTGTAGAACAGAGCCGCAACTACAGACCTGAAATGCTGGCATCTTGACATGTGAAAGAAATGGTTGTTTTTGCTGTTTTTAAGGAACGTCTTTTACAATCAGCTATACCCATATCCTATTAAAAGATTATGGCACTTCCTTGGGGCACCTGGGTGGTTCAGTTGGTCAAGCCTCCAACTCTTAATTTCAGCTTAGGTCATGACCTCAGGGTCCTAGGATCAAGCTGGAGTTAGGTTCCAAGCTCATCAGGAAGTCTACTTGAGGAGTTGCTCTCTCCTTCTCCCTCCGCCCCTCCCCACCTGTGCACAAAGTTCTCTCTGTCTCAAAAAAATAAAAATAAAAAAAAGTCTATGTGGCTTTCTTAATTTTATCAATTCATTTATGATATATCATAAAAGTATTCCTAGATACCTTCAAATTAATGTATTATTGGATTCTTGAATAAACATTTACAGATGATGGTCTATATTCCTTTGCAAAATACTGTCTTCATATCTTCTTTATCACTTATCAAGAATCTCCATAGTTGGTATTATCTGTAGATTTTGTTAATGTGTACATGGGAGGAATGATATATGTTGTCAGATTTTAATAACCAACTATGGCTAGCAGCAAGAAATAAGCTACATATTTTCTGCATTCCGAAAATGTGTGAATGCCATATAATTATGTTCAATAAGTTTTCCAGGAGTACAGCTTTTAAAATGTCTAGACACAACACTTTCTGTGGAGATATTGTCTTGAAAAATTGTGTTTTGAATATATATACACACATTTTGAATATATATATATACACACAGATTACATTTCATGCATACATATACATACTAAAATATTCACATGCTTTTATGTGTCTATTACATATATATTTTTATACATGTATATATACATTTTAACACTCATATGCTTTTTTGAGTTTTAATAAATTAAAATTTTCCTGAGATCAACAATTTATCAAAAAGTCATTTTGGGGCACCTGGGTTGCTTAGTGGTTTAAGCATCTGCCTTCAGCTCAGGTAACGATCCAGGAATCCCTCTCTGTCTCTCACTCCTATTCTTTCTCTCAAATAAATTAATAAAATAAAATAAATTTTTAAAAAGTCATTTTGGCATCAAGCATATATTTTAACTCAATCATACTATTATCATTTTGTAAAATGTTATCATTTGGTAAAAAATACAGCACTACTTAGGGACAAATATTATATCATAAGTTTGCTATAAAATAAAAAACAAACAGAAGAAAATAAAAGACTTAAAAAGTCTGTCACCACTGAATCCAGGGATTATGGTGATTCATTTTAAAATTAATTCTACTTTATATAACTATATCAATATAGATTATATATAAATGCAGATTATATATAGATGCAGATAATATGCAATTATTATTAAAAGAAAAAATTGATTGAGGATCAAAAGGATTGAGAACACAATACTCTGCTTCTGTTATAGTCAACCAGGCATTCTTCCAAGGATTCTGTCCAATAAAGAGCAATTTGTGACTTTAAACAATCATTAGCACTCATTTCCCTAAATTATTAGATGTGTGAGTTATATCTGCAACACTATTGTGCAACAAACTACCTCCAAATTTAGTGGCTTACAAGAAAAAGATTATGGTTCTCTTTTGTGTGTCTGAGGGTAGCCTTTAATTCAGTCTAGGCTGGGATCAGCTGGGCTTAGCTCTGGCTGTGGATTGGGTTATGTCCACATGCCCCCTTACTTTATTTGAAACAGGGACTACTTGAGACTTAAGTCTTCTTTTCGTGACAAGTACAAGTGCAAGAGACCTAGCTAAATCATGCAAAAATATTTACTGTCTCTGTTCTTAATCTTTCAGCTACCACTTCTTTGACCAAAGCAAGTGACAAGCTCAACATCCCTGGGATGGAGAAATATACCCAAACTTCTGTAACAGTAAGTACTGCTGAGCATTATGGCAAAGGAATAGACGTATAATTTTATCGTATGGAGGAAGTGAAGGTGGTGAACACTAATCTAAGCTGCTACATTATTTACACTTGCACATTTCTCTAGTTTATTTCATTGATTTATTGCATTCTTCATTCTCCTCTTACATGTCATTTACTTTTTTATTTCATTCTTTGATTAGCTTTGCAAGTATTTGAATTGGTATCTGTTTAAAATTATTGTATTCTATATTATTATAGTACTATTAATTATATCATTAATTATGAATTATATTATTAATTATATTATTTTCCTGCCATGTAAATAAATTTTCGAATTCAGTTTCAATACATTTCTGTAAATGATTATAATCACATTTAAAAATATTAACTAAGGGGTGCCTGAGTGGCTCAGTGGGTTAAAGCCTCTGCCTTTGGCTCAGGTCATGATCTCAGGGTCCTGGGATCGAGCCTCGCATTGGGCTCTCTGCTCAGCAGTGAGCCTGCTTCCTCCTCTCTGCCTGCCTCTCTGCCTACTTGTGATCTCTCTTGCTCTGTCAAATAAATAAATAAAATCTTTAAAAAAAATAAAAAAATAAAAATATTAACTAAATTTTTCAATTGAATACTTATTTTTTCAGTATCACTAGTAATAAAAATTTTGAAATTTTTCTATTTTCCTTTAAATACATCTTTTAAAACCTGCATTCCTTATGTTTAGTAACTTCTGTAGGGTTATTTTCTGCTGCCTATAATTTAGGTATGGGCTTATTCCTGGGAGCCAGATTTATTACTTTAAGATATAATTGAGTTTGACTTCCATCTCTGGCTTTCTTTTTGTCACCCTTTATGACTGAAATGTAATGTAGTCAGTTTGGACAAATCTCCTTCCATTCAGGATCAGCCTTATCTCCTTTTCCTTGGCTTGTTTCTTTCACTGGCTTACATTATGACAAGTCATGGGTTGAAGATACAGCTGGACTGGTCATTGTCATTTCTCCACATTGGATTAATAAGTGTTCACATCTCCATTTTGTCCAGAGATTTTCTACTGCTAACAACCCTTCTGGGCACAGGGAAATTCTGTAAAACTTCCCAAATTGTTTGGATAGACATAGAACACAGCCATTTCTAATCTCAGTTGGAAATTCTGCTGTTCTGTCCTGATGTAAGAGTCTATTTTTGGGTGGATATTGTTTTGATTTTTTGTTTATTAAACAATCTATTATCAATTATTGTACGGTGGTGGAACTTTATAACCTACACAATCTTTTCTCTGGTGAGTTTATGGAAAATAGTCTTATTATGAAAATGATATATGGATATTAAATATTTTATTGCATTTTGTAATTAAAGTTCTAATAACAAAATAATGTTAATTATCATGGATGAAATTATTTTCAATAATAAAAGTATTCACATTATTGCTTTTTTAGCATCATTTTTCTATCAATTACTGAAAAATATCTTAATATCCTCATCTGCTGTTTTGTAATGGTTGTATTTTCTTAGGGATTTAGTTTTCCTTTATATATTCAGATTAATGTTATTAAGTGTTCAGAACATTTAATCTTCATTGCATATTTTCAAAATGGTCTCTCTTCCTTGGGTTGAAGACAAGGTAAGTTTTATGTAATAGTGTCTATCTTCATGTATTCTAGTGCTAACTGAAAAATTATAGCCCAATGCTTAGTCTGTCTATCAGCCTTAGCTATTGGTTGTGATATGGATTTTTGTCATGATCTGTATCTCTACAAGGAATTGAGTGGAAAACTAACAGATGGTTCAGTGAAATTCTCAGATACCATTTAAACTCAGACACCAGTATTTTAGAACACTCCCACTACTTGCCCATATTCACTCTTACCAGTTAAGTTATGCTTCTTCGCTAAATGAAATCAATTATCCATTTATTTCCATCTTGATACTTGTGTTTAAACCTTGTCCCTACCCTTGATAAAACAGTACTCCACAGTTACATGAATTTGTTTTCCACAGTCTTTGGTGTAAGACTTGGTGTCATTTGTTTTTAATTACAAATATATTTAATCAATTTTCCCTTCCTACACTTCTGTCTTCATTCTTCCTAATACATTTTCTCCTACTAAGACCTTTAATGCTTTATAGTTTAGTAGATCTGATTTGTTTCAGAGAAATAATGTTGTCTTTCCTTCAACGAAACATATTTATTAAAGTTTTCTGAACAGACGCCTATTAAAGGATGATGGCAGTTCATATTCCACATTAAGTATAAATAATCTTAATAAATTATGCTCTGGAATTACATATATGGTATCTACTATTCCATCTATTCTATTTCATTTTAAGATAGTAAAAATTATTTTATAATTATAATACCTTATTTTTCACCTAGACTATTATAATTGCTTACTACAAATACATAGTAAAATTAAAATCCTTAACACAATTTTCCCGATTTTCAATATAGTGTTTAATGAACTAAGAAAATAATAAAAGCCAATTTTGACCTCAGTGCTTTTCTCAGTGGGATTCTCCATTTTGTCAATTGTTAACGGAGTTCTTGGTGTTAAAGTCAGGCTGCCTTGTAGATGTTCAGGGATAATTAAACCCACACACAAACAAAAAGCAAATGTCAGTCTTAAGTTGGTGACTTATGTTTCACTGAAAGCAAAGTGACTTATTTAAGACTTCTTAAACTTGTCAGAATCTAGATGTTTTTCGAATGTGCTAAATATGTGTGTAAACTTACAAGAGTAAAATATTAATGAAGAGTAAGAAATTATTTTCTACCTCTAAATGGCATTCATGTGACCTAAAATAATTAAAACAGATTGCACTGTGCTTAATATAAAAGATGCATGTCATAGGAAATCTTTGGATTGGTGAATAAATTTACTTGATAGTATGAGAAAAAGAAGTGACTTAAAGAATTGTCCTGGAGTGAGGGTCCTGGTTATATGTCTTCTATGATTTTTCAATAATATATTAGGAACTAGGCGCCTGGGTGACTCAGTTGGTTAAGCACCTGCCTTAGGCTCAGGTCATGATACCGGGGTCCTGGTGAATCTGCTTCTCCCTCTCCCTCTGTGAATGTTCTCTCTCTCCCTCTCTTTATCTCTCACATAAGTAAATAAAATCTTTTAAAAAATAATATATTAGGAATTTATATTTTGTCAAAAAAAGACTAAATAGAAAAAGCACATAATAAAAACAAAGCCAAACCAAACAAGAGTAACAAAAAACTATTGATGCAAAAGTTCATGAGAAATTTTCTTTTTTTTTAAGATTTTTTATTTATTTATTTGACACAGAGAGAGAGATTACAAGTAGGCAGAGAGGCAGGCAGAGAGACAGGGAGAGGAGGAAGCAGGCTCCCTGCTGAGCAGAGAGCCGGATGCGGGCCTCGATCCCACGACGCTGAGATGGTGACCTAAGCCGAAAGCAGAGGCTTTAACCCACTGTGCCACCCAGGCGCCTGAGAAATTTTCTTGAATGACCTGGGCTTTATCTCTCACTCTGCCCTCTGTGTGCCCTTAGGCCAAGATTTTACAATCTAATAAGACTTTTTTTTTTCCCACTGGATAAATCATACAGAAATAAAATCTTTAGTCTACTTGCATGGTGTTATCCTGAGATACGTGACTTAACATCTAGAACGCATAATCAGAAAAGAGATTATTACAACTCAGTTGCCACCACCACAGAGAATTATTAATATATTATATCATATGAAGTATAACCATTGATTAGCTTTAAGATTTGCTCTGTGTTTGGGTCAGTGCTATTTACTATGAATAGATATGACTTTTACGGGTCGACTGGTTCACCAATAGCAGATCAAAAAGTCGGATCACCAATGACTACATCTACTTGTTGCAATCAGTGGAGGCTCTGACCATCCATTGTTTGACAATTAATATTTGTGACTGTTAAAATAATGATCAAGCTTGGTTTGTTATTTAAGGGCTATTAAAGATGAGAGAGGACACTTATTTCTCAAAATGCAAAGTGGATTCATGACTGTGATTTCATGGAACTCTGAGTGCTCTTGGACACTACCTTAGGAATGGCTGGATGAGGTAGTCCTCAAAGGATATGGCTTTTTTGTCCCACTAGGGAGGCTAGCTCTCAAGCATCAGAGCTCCATTCTTGGTAACAATTTCTGTTTTCCATTGGTGATGCAGAAGCAGTCAGAAGCCATAGGAAAAGAAACTGGGAGTACTTAAACATGATTTCCAATGACAATGTAGCATCAGACATTAGAGAACCTTCCTTCCATTTCCCAAGCAGAGATTGAAATATCCTAGATCTTTGCAGGTCCCTAGAGAATCAGGTAGGATTTATTAGGGCCTGAGCTGCATTTTCCTGTCATTTCAGTCCTAAGATGTCTGGGTTGAACATACATTAATTAAACACAATTAAGAAATGCAATAATTTGTTGCACAACTAAATCTTGGGGGTAAATGATGCCTTCTTCGTTTATTTTGAATGTACTGAATTTTAGTCTTTTCAAATACTACTTAGAAAGCAAAGGAATGATTCTGATTCAAAGGCTCAGGGTGTGGAAATGAGGAAAGCACAATTAGGTAAAGAAAAAGATACAGGAGACAGTCTATAAAGATTTGCATCAGCTGAGCTAAAATGGAACATAAGTCATTCCTGGGCAGTCCCTGGTTATGCTTATCTCTCTCTGGGTTCACCACATGCCATACCCCTTTTCAGATTCAGTCTCTGTGTAGACGTCTCCACGTCTTTGCCACTTCGTCTTCCTTTTTATCCCATTCAGGATGGGTAGAGCATTGGTGCAGTCAGTGAATTCTGTTTATATCCTGCAGTAATGGCATATTTCCAGTTATAAATGAAAAGCCCTGAAGATGACCTCATCAATCTAAAAGATCAACATATACCATGTGGGTGGGACCCATACTTTTTCTCCAAGTACACCAACTGAACCTCTTTTACATCAAATTAAAGGACCTGGGCCTTTCAAGGCCATTTTCAACTGAGGTTAGAATGAAACAGACTAAGAGGAAAGAGGGAACAAGAACAAAAGTGAATGATATCTACATGTCCCGTTAGGTTCTTTGCGTGGATGAAATTTTGGTGAGGATATGATATTTAGATAACTGTTGAGGTAGGTGCTTTCCTTATCTTTAAGTTTAGGGGATTTTGAGTGCCATCACAATATACTCTTCAATACCCACATTACAATTGCAATTTCCAAGCTCACAGAATTTACAGGAAATAGTGTTATTTCTCTAAAGAACTCAGTAGCTCATACTAGTCATCAGTTTAACTAATTTATTATTCAGCATGATTTAAAATTAGATGGAAAAAAAAGGCAGGGCAGGATTGTTTGCCTGTCCATGATTATATCGAATTTTGTGCATAAATCTACACATCTTTTTGATGCACACGTTCAAATAGATGCTTTTACTTAAAGAGGTTACTTTTGATCTTACAGAATATACTACATTTTAGACTTAATTTTTACAAAAATTCCAATACTATTTTAAAAACATGTTTCATGATCTATGTCAAGGCTTTTTCTTTTTTTCAGAATAAGTTCTCAAAAATAAGATTTCCCTGATTAATTTTTACATGTTATGAATTATTCATCATTTATTCATTATGAACCAAATAGGTTGATATTACAGAACTCATAAAACAAGGTAGTAATGTAACACTAAATCAAAGCCAGCCAGTTTAAAATCAGAGCTACCTTGCTTTCATGTTTCTTATTCTAGAAATGATGTCAACTGGTACATTTGTGTGAAGTCAAAAAGCAGATAGAAATTTACTGTACTATTTTCTTCCTGTAGTTTATTATGTACTCCAAATGTCACACTTCAAAATCTCCTGAACATACAGCTATATATAAATAATAAGATAGCTCTCTAAGTCAGAAAATATTTGAGATAATTTTACAAGAGTTTTATGATTAGTTGAGTTTCACGTCCTTTTTGCTTCTCCAGTCCAAAATTGTACATTGAATGTTTTTATTGTTTGTTATACATAAATAATTGATTTTAATGAATTTTAATGGATACTGTCTCCTAGGTTAAAGGTAGTGTGTACTTCAATGGGCAAACCCAAGCCTGGGACAGCTACACACACAGAATGGGATTGGGGCTTGGAAGACTGTTGTTTTTTCTTTTTAAGATTTTATTTATTTATTTATTTATTTATTATAGAGAGGGAGAGAGAGAGAGAGCATGGGTAGGAGCAGAGGGAGAGGGACAAGCAGACTCTGAACTGAGCACAAAGCCCTTAGCAGGGCTTGATCCCCAAACTGTGATATGATGACCTGAGCCAAATTCAAGAGTCTCACTGAGCCACCCAGGCACACTGCGCAACTGTTCTCTTTAAGAAGATGAAATCTACACAATACAGACTTCACGGCCAGAGAGAGGGGACAGGTAGGGCGTGGAATTTGAGACGTGCAACTTCTTAGAGAAAATACTTCATTGACATGAGTATGCCTGCAGACATAGATATTGGAATCTATTTCTACCCTTTCTCATTTCGAAGTAATTTGAGGTTGCCTTAAAAAATGTATACTATACAAACTATTTCAAAATTGATTAATCACTAAATACTATTGAGCACTTACCAAAGGCTAGGCATCATTCTTTATGTCAGTTAATTCATTTAATTTTCTCAAAACTCTAGGAAACAAGTGGTTTCATTTCAAAAACTTTACAGATCTGAAAACTAAGTCTTAGAGATTATAGGCAACTTGCCCAGTATCACTCAGATAAGCATGTTATCGGATGAGATATAAAATCAGGCATCTAGCCCAGAGATCGCTAAGATGAAAATCACAACATGCATTATTTTTCTTATAATAAGAATTTCGATAATAGTGAAGACATGAATTATTTTGAATTCATATAGCTATTATTTTGAAATTTGGATTAGTTTTTTGGATTTGGGTTAGTTTTTAATATCAATGTCCGCTCTTCAATATTTTTATTTTGATGATTTTTAAAATATTTTAAACCAAATATGTAAATTATTTTCAGTACAAGTATTGGTCTCACTGATACTGTCCACTATTCTTTAAAAGGGGGTTTCAATATGTTTTTTCAGTGTATTACACAAAAGACAGATCTCTTCTCTTTGACATTTATCATTGAAGAAGGAATTTTTCTCTTCCTCTTGTAAAGAAAAAAATAAAAAAAGATTCCAGAATAGATGACATTCCATTTCTGCACAGCAAAAGTAAAAGAGATACTTGCTGGATACAAAGACTTCGAATAATAGTTCTGAATTTCTTTCTGTGGATGTCAAATAGGCAATAGATCACTGTTCTTAAAACTACATTCCCTGGCTAGCTAAAGGGCTGCAGAACTTGCCCCTTTCTTTAGTTTTGAAGTTCAGCTTTCACATAGAATTCTATTTAAGATCAAACTGAAGAAAGGAATTTACTAATGAAAATATTAAATAGCTTTGAATCATCTTCCAAGTTCTTTGAAGATGGTGATTGGAATGTCTCCTGCCTCGAATCTGCTCCCAACTCCGACTACATTCCTCTCCTGAGCAAAGCAGCTGCTGGTTCAACAACTGAGACTTGCAGTGTAAAAATGTGGTCATTGATGTAGTGAGGTCTTTAAGAGTTTTTGTGGGTTCTCTCATTTCTGGACCATATAGGGCTTAAGGAGCTAGGGTAAGAACACTGAAAATGAATATCTGAACACAAGCCTTCTGGGAAGACCTTGGATCAGAAGCCCCTGAACTTCATTGGAGGAGAGTGACATTTTCCCTCTTTGGTGAATCTGGACTCTGGCTGACAAGAAGCTGAGAGGAAGCAAGCCAGATAGCCTGAAGCTGCCCCACCATTGAGGAATGAAGCCTGAGAGAAGAGAAGCTTGTTCCTGGTATCTAGACAAGTGATTAAGGATTAACTCTTAATCTGAGGATTAAAACATTGAAGGAGAGATCATTGTAGTTCAAATCATTGCACTTCTTTTGCAAGCTTAGGTACTAGAGCTGCTCTACTCAAACCCCAAAGAAAAATAACATATGTAAGTGCTCAAGAATGACTAGAGTATTTAGAAAATGCCGCTAATGATCACAGCAGATAAAATTTAGGGGGAAATAACTAGAACATCACAGAAATTCAAGGATGGCACTAAAATATGGTCTGCAACTAAAATATACATTCTATTTTTAAAAAATGATAAGATTAATTGAAGGAGATAGTCACACTATTGATACCTGATTTTAAGGACTTGAAACAGCAAATAGAACTTGTATCTCAAAGCACTAAAAGAAATACTAGTTACCACAGAATATGCAACTTCCTTTCTCCTTAGTAATGGATATGTCATCTTACTTAAAGTGGTAAAATATCCACTTTGAAGACTATTTTCCCCAGAGTTCTACGTACTTATATGTGGCCAAGTGACTCAAACCAGACAAGCAGAATGCAAGCAAAATTTTGTGGGATAATTTCTAGAATAGAAATATGATAACCAGAGCCTCAAAATACACTTTGACCTGTGAAGGTAAAAACTGACATTAGCATGATAGAAAAGGCGTCTGGGTCTCTCAGGATCCCAGAGTCTCCATATCTGAACTGAACTATCTATCCTTGATCTTCTATGTGAAAGAGAAATGAATTATATTTTATACAAGAAACTGTTATATAGCAGTAACCATTTGGAACTTATTTTGATGACAGTCATAAGAGAATTGTAACAGACTTGGAAGAAAATTTCAAGAGACATAGTGTGAAAAAATAATCTTATAGATGAAAAAATGGAAGACAGGAACATGTTTATAGCTTACAAAAAAAATACTTCAGCTTAGGGATGCCTGGGTGGCTTAGTTGGTTGAGCGTCCAACTCTATTTATTTATTTATGTATTTGACAGAGAGATAGAGAGCACAGGTAGGCAGAGAAGCAGGCAGAGGGAGAGGGAGAATCAAGCTCTCCGCTGAGCGGGGAGCCTGAGGCAAGGCAGTCCTGGGATCATGATCTGAGCTGCAGGCAACCGCTCAAATGACTGAGCCACCCAGGGGCCCTGTGAGTGTCCAACTCTCAATTTCAGCTCAGGTCATTATCTCCAGGTCCGCGATTGAGCTCCGCCTCCGGCTCCGTGGTTAGTGGGGAGTCTGTTTGAGATTCTCTCTCTCCTTCTCCCTCTGCCCCTCCCCCTGCTTGCACTCTCCCTCTCTCTCTCTCTGTCTAAAATAAATAAAATGAATCTTAAAAAGAAAAGACTAGTCTAGCTTCAATATTGGTTATTTTTCTCTCCCCTTCTGCTCTCTCCCCTCTTTGTTCTTTTCTCTCTTCTCTTTTCTCCTCCTTTCTTCTTCTCCCTCTCCCTCCATTCTCTCTTTCTTGCATCTGTCATCAACTCAAGGCTTAATAAATTGTAGCCATACTTTATGGTCACAGGACACAACACACAACAACATATGCCATTTAGTGAGTCAAATTTTATATAAACATAGGCTTTGCCCAGAGTTGACTATAATTATGAGGTGGGATTCAGATGAGATTGAGGTCAAATAAACCTAATAACAGAAGAATTTCAGAAAGAAGAATAGAGATATGTAAATGCAATCCTTGCATCCCATTCTTATTAATCACATTCCTATGACACTTCCTGAAGTTTTATTCATTCCAAAGAATGATCTTTTCTATGTGAAATCTTTTCCTACTGCAAATTAATTTAACCATTTAATTATTTTAACTTTTCTTCTAATTCATAATTTACTTGTATTTTATAATTGAAAATTTTGATGACACTTCTTTCAATTAATTGTAGCTGATGATTAGGGCAATGTTGTTCCCATTGCCTAGCATAAGATCTAGCATATAGTACATTCTTATCATACCTCCTTATCAAGGAGGTTTGAAGCAAAATGTAGATATGCATCCATGAAACTCCAGCCCTGGAAAAGAACTCCAGGTTTTGAAGGGAATAGCAAAAATGGTAGAGCTCCACAGGGAAAAGGCATAAGTATAAGTCACAGAATATAATGTAGGGCTTTGTGTATGGAGATAGTGTAGAAATCCAAGGCCTGAGAGTAAGTCTGATTACCTGCTGAATCATGTGAATGCAAAACTGGAACTCTTTAGAACCCTTTTACAAAAGGGAACAATATGGATTTTGAAAAGTTCCAATGGGCTGAGCTGTAAGATTGGCAAGGAGGAAACACTACCTGTAACTGATTCTGAGCAGAAGTAGTCAGAGATAGAAATAAAATCCTAGGACCCTAAGAGACACAGATTCCCTCAAAAAGAGAATAATCTTCTCTTTTCCTACATTATACTAAGGCTTTTTAAATAGGAATAACACACTTTAAGCCTTAAAATATGCAATATGTTTTTCCTGTAACACATTTTAGTCAAAGTGAATCAATAGTAAAAGAGCATAAATTATTCTTTTAGCATTCATCAAAATAATCACCTGGAAAGCAAGCTTTTTCATGACAAAGTACAGAAAACTTGGTCCATTTAAGTCACTAAGACCTAGAAAGAAATACTGTTCCTAACTCTATTCGGCAACATATCTATAAAAATTTTCTCAGTATTCATTGTAATATTGCCCCGTGTAATTGCTACATAAGTGTTTTTATATCTCACAGTGTATTATTTAACATTTACCTGATATGAACTAAGTTTAAAATTAGTACCTGTGTGGCACAGTTGGTTGACTGACTCTTGGTTTCAGCTTAGGTCCTGATCTCCGGGTCCTGAAATGGGGAACGCCATGTCGGACTCCATGTTCAGCATGGAGTCCGCTTGGGATTCTTTCTTCCTCTTGCTCTCCCCCTGCCCCTCCCACTCAGGCACTCTGTCTCTCTTAAATAAATAAGTCTTTAAATAAATAAGTACATACATACATAAATACATAAATAAAATACATAAATAAAATTAGTAGCAGAGATTTGAAAAATGGAAAGATTTTTGTTACTATAGTAACATATTTAGTTAAAGCATCCTTGGGGGGAAAAACTAAGTATCAAGACATTTGATAAAGTGTAATTTACAAATAAAAACAATATGCAATTTTGCAACCTAGAAGTCATGCTATGCTATGTTTTAAGAAAATATTAAAACTGAAGAAAACTAGTAAAAATTGTTTTAAAGAGGGTGTGCAGTAGGTTTTGAAAAACAGATTTGGTAGGACTTTGGACTGGACCTGAAGCCAAACAGAATAAATTAATGAACACTAGAATAATCATTTATCACTGACAATTTTCACAGCTAAAATAGTCTTTTTATTGCTATAAATTACTGATTCATATCTTTCACTGAGACTTTTAGTGATGTCCTTTGTAAGTTTCTCTTTTTATAGGTGAAGTCTAGAGAATGTATGTATTTGCACATGACACAAGTACTCATATTTCCTAGTGCCTATATTTTAAGCTTCTTGCTAACAGAATGAAATAAATGCATGGCACCATCATATGAATGTCCCTTACAGGTGCGTGACTCTGTCCCTCTCTCCTTCATGTTTCCATCCAGAATAACAGAGGGAATTCAATAAGTAGATGGAATTGAATCTAAAATGTATTAAACATATTGCAGATTTTGTTCTCCTTTCTATCATTACCACACTTCTTCAACTAGTTTGAAATAGACAACAGATTGTTCTTTATTTTTAGCATTATCTATCTATATTTTTTCTTTCACTCTCCTTCTCCCCCTTTCACCCATTAAAAAATATCACATCATGGCAAGCTTTTGGGTCATTATTTTTAAGATGTTAAAAAACATTATCTCTTAGTTTATGTACATTTATAAAATATCCACTTTTTTATTAATGAACTGCACTAATGATCAAGGAATACCATAAAGATTAAGACTTGAAGTACATGTATCTATGTGATCTGTGTGAATAGACTCTGTTTTCTTAATCATTGAACTGAACAACATTCATCTACTGCAAGGGACAGTTGTTTTCTCATGTCCCTACTCAGATTTTAAATCAATAGGCAAGTTTCCTTGTCAGTGATATGTGGTTGGTAATGGTGATGGATGGTACCAATGACAATTTGGGGACTTTTTCATGCAGTCTTTAAAAGCCATCAGAGTAGACAGAAACTTGCTGAAACAGCATTTATAATTTAAAGGATGACTCTGGGTGAAACCACAGAGTATAATAAGAGCCATTTTGCATTTGACTCAGTGAATATTACACTCCAAAAATATAGTTTAATCCGTCTTAAAAATAGGGGCATAAATAACTAATTAGATCAATGGGCAACATTTTGAGAGTTTTGGTAACCAAAGCAAATCCTACTTTCTCTGAGGGACTCATATAACAGATTGATAGAGTTTGCATCAAAGTAAGTATGGGAAGTGTTTAATTTCACCTGATAAATATTGAGGTAAATTAGAATTGATTATAAGATAAACAGCATATTATAGACACACTTCATCTTCTTGCTTAGTCTCAAGCTTAAATTTTCTTTATTACTCTATTAGAACTTATTAGCTACACACTTACTGCTTTGAAGAAATGGTCTTTGCAGATCTACCCTAAAAACTGTAGATTTTGTATTAGATACATTTATTTATACATTTATTTATATTTTCCTTTTTTTCCCCCTTGAAGCTTAGGAACAACAAATTAGATTGGTGAATATACTTGATACCCAAAGGTGTTTAATGTCACATCACAAAGGAAGGTGAAAGGAAAAGAACGTTATGGAGATTGACCTTCTTTTTCTGATAAATGTTGAAATAACTTTGAAAACCCAAATGATAAATCCTCAAAGGAAATTTATTATCATAGTAGCAAATATTAATATATTCACTTTTCAAACTTGCTTTTCACAAAATTGTCACTCCTTCCCAGGATAAGCACAAGAGTCATTTTTACAAGTTTATGTACTTGACAGGTATATGCATCCCCTAGTACAAAGCATTGTTTCTGAACTGTATGTGCTAGATGTAACTGGAAGAGGGCTCAGTTGTGAAATAAGTTTGAGAATGCTGGTTTTATGTTCTATAGAAGTTCTCAGAATTTTTAATTAGCTATTTTTCATTTTGAATCTCAAAAAATGAAAAAGGAATTCAATGTGTCATTTACCTTGCAAAAAACATTTCACTGAATATTGTTGTGTGAATGAACTTGAAAAAATGATAGAACTTTGAGTTCAATATAACAAATACAAGGCTTTTAGGTTTTTTAAAAATTTTGTTACGTTAGTTAGTCACCATTCATCATTAGTTTTTGATGTAGTGTTCCAATTAATTTTAAAATACCCTAATGTTACTTATATTTTTACACATCAAATTCAAATGTTAGTGTAAAAATGTGAAAAAGTGTAATTTGGAAAAATAATTCCACATCATACCACTTAGGAAAAAACTAACAAACTTAGGTTTTATTCTTGTCATTATATATACCCAAGCTCACATCCACAATCATATTTAAATATTAAAATATTCATAATTATAAGTTATATATATGAATATTGACTAGTTTTATGACCTGTTTTCTTCCTGTAATTTTTTAGTGATTAACTCTTCAAGAAAGTATTCATCTTATAGCTTGTATATAATAAAATAATAAAGATTAAAATATAAATAAAATTCATCAGGCAAATCTGAACAAAATAATTCAGTGATCATACTGTCAATACCAGTTAGAGTAATTTAACGACTAAATACCATATGATTTCATTCATATGTGTAATTTAAGAAACAAAAAGATGAACATAGGAGAAGGAAAAAAAATCAAGAGGGAGGGAGGGAGGCAGGCAAACTCAGACTCTTAACTATAGAGAACAAACTGAGGGTCGTAGGAGGGGAGGTGGGCAGGGAAAGGGCTGGACGAGTGATGGGGATTAAGGAGGGCACTTGTGAGGAGCACTGGGTGTTATATGTAAGTGATGAATCACTAACTTTTATTCTTGAAACAAATATTACACAATATTTTAACTAAATAGAATTTAAATAAAAACTTGAAACATGAATAAAGTTTCTTTCAGAATAGTCTCAAATTGGAAATAATCCAAATGTCCATCAGCTTATGAAAGGATAAACATATTGTCATATATCTATAGAATGAAATACAATTTAGGAATAGAAAAATAAACTTGTATGTGTAATAATTCAGTCAAATCTCTAAAGCATTATGCTAAATAAAAGAAACCACCACCACCAACAGATGTCATCCTATCTATATAAAATTCTGAAAGAGACAAAATAATTGTGACAAAAAGCTCATCGGTATTTGTGAGTGTTGATAGGAAAGGATTGGCTGAAAGTGCCTATCCCTTTGTAGGGGAGGTGTTATAAATGTTCTATATAATGATTGTGATAGTGTTTATATGATTGGATATTTGTCAAGAGTCATAAACTTGTTTACTTAAAATTGATAACTTTAATTTCATGTAAATTTACCTCAATAGCAATGTTCTATTTAAAAAATGAAATTTAGGGTGCCTGGGTGGCTCAGTGGGTTAAAGCCTCTGCTTTTGGCTCAGGTCATGATCTCAGCGTCCTGGGATCGAGGCCCGCATCGGGCTCTCTGCTCAGCAGGGAGCCTGCTTCCTCCTCTCTTTCTCTCTGCCTGCCTCTCAGCCTACTTGTGATCTGATCTCTCTGTGTCAAATAAATAAATAAAATCTTAAAAAAAAAAAAGTTAAAAAAAAAAAAAAGAATTACACCATGAAGGAAAAAATCACTGTGTCCTATAACATAGGAAAGCTAAAAAATGTCATGCAAATTTTTGCCTCATTGGAACAGTTATGGGGGAAAGACCCAAGGGAACAAGAGGCAAAATGACAAAAGGTTAGACTCACGAGTTTTGCCACCCCTTACGTTACAAGGTAAGAATATATGGTAAAGATATCCAGATAGACCTCTGGGGTTTGGTAGTAAATTTCAATGTCCTGAAGGTTTGCAAAGTTCTCAAAAAATGCTCATAGTTAGAATTGTCTTAAATCTAACATGGCATGTTTATGGTAGAGTATCAGTGGCTATGGAAGGTACTAAGTAGATGCACCTAACTAAAACCTTATTAGGTTACACATTCTCAGGGTAGAAAAAGCTGCAGAATGTTTTTTTCCCCCTGGGATCTCAAGGACAGAGAATCAGTGTATCAAAAGAACTGTGGACTTGGAAGGTGGTGACTGTGGAATACAGGGATCTCCCACCTGAAATCAATAGCAGGTACACAGTGATAAGCAACAGAATCTGGCCCCAGAGGCAAAGGGCCTGGTAGGACTTGGCATAAAACAGTATATAAAATGCAGGACGCCCAGCTACCCATTAGGCCGAGATCTATCATAATGAATAAAAAAAGGAAAAGCAAACAAATAAACAAAAACGGAGGCTAAAGAATGCAGGCCAAGTAGAATTAAACACTTGAATCCGTGCTGAGGGAGAACAAGTATCATTCAGCCAAAACCCACGTGGAAATGAAAACTTATCTTCTGTCCTGCCATTGAAGAAAGACAGGGCAGACCTCTTGAAAGGAGGAAGCCTCCAAAAAACCTTTGTTTTCAGCAATAATTACATTGAATTAGAAAGAAGAAAACGTTCCTGCCATTACTGAATATGGAAGTCTGAGACCAAGAGAGTTGCAGGAAATAAAAGTTTTGCCTCAACTTATTTCTGAATATATGTCTATTAAATAAAATCATTGCAATTAACTTGGCCAGTGAACATCCTCCTCCTCCTGTTCTTGATAAAACAAACAACAAAAGTTCAGATAGGTCTACTGGCTTTCCTAAAACATCAGGAGATTCAAAATCGTTTCTGTCAGGCTCTGAATCATACACGCTTCAGCTGCGTCTCAGTGTCTTTCTCTCCACACAGAAGCTATAATTAGTGGCTATGCTAACATTCTGTGATCTTTCCACTCTGTGGAAATATCTGACAGAATCTTTGCAGCAAAATTATTGTAAAAAGATTATTTCTGCCTTCTTCCATTAAGCCTCAGGCTATGTGGCTTGGGATTCAAATGATCATGGAAAGACAAGAATGCCTCGCATAGTTGGGAATCATATTTTGTCACTAAGATTTAGTGTTTGAGGATCTGAGTTTATTAAGTCTTTGACTTCCTGGGGGTATAAACTTCGCGTAACTCCTCTGAGACTTAGATTGCTTTTTGTTTTTGTTGTTTTATTCTGCAAAAAGAAGATGACCTGTCTGTTCTATAGTCATTACTTGAAATAATGAACATTATTTAGAATTATGTATGTAAAAGAGAGTTTGCATGTCATCTATATATAATGCATTATGTATATATATAAATATATATATACTTGTGTAATTTTATGTGTGTATATAGTATATATATATCATATTTATATATATATATATAAACATATATCTTACAATAACTCAAACTTATTTTGTGGAGTTGATCAAGCTGAATAGGACTAAGTATAAATACTGGAATATACTGAAAAGATAAATATTTTATGAAAATTATTTGAAGATGTATTTTACTTATAGTTATCAGCAAATGTTTATGGAAATACTGAGAATAACTGGAAACCATTAAGTTCCATAACATTAAAAGATAAATTACATGAACTATCCCTGATATTTATAATTAATGCCCACTAATTTATATTCATATTATACAATAGTTAAAATCAGTATTATAAGTAACATGAATTCTATATATATAGAACTTATTACAAAGAACAGATTTCAAGTTTAATTAGGTTGGGAAAAAGCCTTATGAAATGTAACTTGAATACACACACACACACACGCACACACACACACACATATATATGTGTGTGTGTGTGTGTGTGCACATATATATATGTGTGTGTGTCTGTGTATATATATGTATATATATATATATACCCAGACACACACACATGCGTGCGTGCACACACACATATACATATACATACACACACACTTTCTCTCTTTAGGCCTTATTGAAAATCAGATTCTAGTAAAAGCTGTAGAACAATTTATTAGCTCTCTGAATGACATTTAGACTAGTCTAAGAACACTGTGAAAGTCTATTCATAAAATAGGTAAATCCTACTTAAAGCTGAGAAGTTAGAGTAAATGATCATTAGGGTTTTTGGTAAGCCCTTTTACTACATTGTTTCTGTGCATTGCTTTTTTTTAATTTAAAGAAGAGTATAAAACCTTTGAAGATGAATATAACCAATATATTTTCTTTTCTTTTTTTATAAAGATTTTATTTATTTATGTGACAGAGAGAGAGATACAGCTAGAGAGGCAACAAAAGCAGGGGGAGTGGGAGAGGGAGAAATAGGCTTTCGCTGAGCAGGGATTGATCCCAGGACCCTGATATCATGACCTAAGCTGAAGGCAGACGCTTAATGACTGAATGACCCAGGTGCCCCTCAATGTATTTTCAAATAGTGAAATTATTTTCTAAGTAAGTATAGATTGAAACTCAAATATCTTTAAAGATTTTATTTATTTATGAGAGAGAGAGAACATGAGTGGGGAGAAGGGCAGAGGGAGAGGGAGAAGCAGACTCCATATCAAGTGCAAAGCCAGACGTGGAGATCAATCTCAGGATACCGAGATCATGACCTGAGCCAAAACCAAGAGTCAGACGCTTAACTGACTGAGCCATCCAGGTGCCCTTAAACTCAAATATCTTCAAATTGAATATTTAAATTCAGAATTTGCTTAAAACACAACTAAAAAGAATAATTTTTCTTTTATGCCCTAACATTCTAGAGTCTACCACAATTCTAGACAAAGGCTCACTGAAGTTATTTTGTGTGTGAACAAACGAATGAATAATTGAGCACCTTTGGGTATTTCTTTATTTTTTTTAAAGATTTTATTTATTTATTTCACAGAGGGAGAGAGATCACAAGGAGGCAGAGAGGCAGGCAGAGAGAGAGGGGGAAGCAGGCTCCCTGCTAAGCAGGGAGCCCGATGCAGGCCTCGATCCCAGGACCCTGAGATCATGACCTGAGCCGAAAGCAGAGGCTTTAACCCACTGAGCCACCCAGGCACCCTTGAGTATTTCTGATATTAAAATATTTGCCAACAAACATCATTTTTTTAAAGGTCATATTCCTATTCCTATTATAGATGTGATTAAGTACCTTATCTGAGAGTAAAAACATAGATAGGGTAGGGTGCATGCTCTGGAAAATAACAGACATTCAAATTTTGATTATTACTTCCCTATGTCTTCTCCAGCCTCCCCTGCTTTATCCTTACAGATTTATTTTGCAGAGGAAATATTTTACTTTACTCTTTGAGATTCTTCTACCTAGTCTGAGAATTAAATTGAGATGGAACTCCTGGGTGACTCAGTTGGTTAAGTGTCTGCCTTTGGCTCAGGTCATGATCCTAGAGTCTTGTGATTCTCTCTATACCCTTCCCTCCTTCTCATGACCTCCCTCTCTATCTCAAATAAATAAATAAAATATTTAAAAAAATAAAAAAAGAATTAAATTGACATGAGGAAGATTAACAGGGGGAAAAATGCAAAGTTTAGTTACATACATACAGAAGCCCAGTAACAAAATTGAGACCTCCTGAAGATATGAGCAAGGCAGGCAGTGTTTGTACTTTTTGGACAAAGAAACATAAATCTATGAGTATTTGACAGGACAAAGAAAGCTCCTTATGTTCAGGAGCTTCAATTAGCAATGAATTCTAAGAAGAATTATTTGGGCTTAGTAGTAAATTAGTAAAAGTAGCAAGGTTTGTTTATTTCGGCTTCTTAGGCCCTAAATTTCCTATCTCTGATGATAAGGATGCCTCTCTTCCTCCTCGTCCAGGGATGGTACCTTTCATATGGGAGATTCATTTCCTGTTTTCTGAAGAAAACATATGTGTGTGGGAGGGAGATCATATTGTCGTTCTTACATCATCTATTTCTTAAGTGTAACTCAGAATAATCAGTATGCCAAAGTGGTACATTTTAAGGTGGCCTGTCCTAGCATCCCACACTCACATGACTCTTTAAGAATGCCAAAATTTGGAGATATATATGTAGGTTAATAAGCATAGTTTGAAAAGCAAAGCATAAACAAAGTTCTATAGACCTCTTTTCTTCTTAACATTTAAATAAAATTACCAATCTATCATCTATCTATCTATCTATCATCTATCTATCTATCTATCTATCTATCTATCTATCTATCATCATGGAAATACTGATTAAGAATGGATGGAATAAACATTGATTTAACTCATACAACTTGACTAAACTCTAATTAGTGCTGGGATACAAGGATGCAAGGCATGGTATTTGACTAAAAGATTTTTACAATCATGTAGATCATATTGTTAAGTGTATCAGTTATGATGCCAGAAGGGAAAAAGAGAGCACTCAGACAGGGTAATTGAGGAAAAAATAAAGAGACCTCTCTTCAAAAAGATGTGTGCAGGGCTAATGGAAAGCAAAATGAATGATTTTCAATAGTAGGGACCCCAGCACTGGAGAACTGCACAACTGGACCAGTTGCTGAAATCTAGGTAGAATTCTAACTGTTCCACAGAACCAAAGTCTTCACCAGAGAAACATAGAAACTACACATCCATATCATATCCCCCCTTTCCTGGGGGAAAATATCATAATCTACTCTTTGAAACTTCTGATTTCCTGTGTGCCTTCCTTAGCTGAACCAAACTCAGAAGACAAAGAGCAAGGGAACTTTAGTACTGCAGCTTATAGACGTGAGCTCTTCTTGGTGCACAGTGGAGTGGAGGAGGTGAAAGAGCCAGTTTGGAGGGATCCATGGACAATATCCAATGACTCAAGGAAAAAAAATTATAAATTCTGTGTGATATATTTTATAATATAGATATGGAAATGACAGATTGGATACAAAAGAGTGTGTCATTTTTTTATTTTTTAATTTTTTTAAAAGATTTATTTATTTATTTATTTCACAGAGGGAGAGAGATCACAAGGAGGCAGAGAGGCAGGCAGAGAGAGAGAGTGGGAAGCAGGCTCCCCGCTGAGCAGGGAGCCCGATGCGGGCCTCGATACCCGGACCCTGAGATCATGACCTGAGGCGAAGGCAGAGGCTTTAACCCACTGAGCCACCCAGGCGCCCCATCACTGAAGTTTTAAAGAAAAATCATGCTTCTCCCTAGAGAGGGAGTGGATTTTAAGTAGAACAAGAGCTTCAGGTAGGTCAAGTTCAGGAGTCACTACAAACATTCAGTAAAATTGATAGTAGTGGGATGTCTGGCTGTCTCAGTCAGTGGAGTGTGCAGGTCTTGGTCTTGAGGTTGTGAGTTCCCACTCCACACTGGGTGTAGAGATTACTCAAAAATGAAAAAAACTTGGCGGTAGCATTAATTCATGTGTTTTTTATGAAGATGCAGAGAAAGTGTTGGGGTTTAGAGACTTTAAGAAGGACAGATGTATTTCATTTAATTTTTTATATTTAGACAAGATTTAAATGTGTAAGTGGTTCTCTTTGCAACACACATTCTCTTCAAACCCTAAAAGTGTTTTCTTTTTTTTTTTTTTTTTAAGATTTTATTTATTTATTTCACAGAGGGAGAGAGATCACAAGGAGGCAGAGAGGCAGGCAGAGAGAGAGAGGGGGAAGCAGGCTCCCTGCTGAGCAGACAGCCCGATGCGGGCCTCGATCCCAGGACCCTGAGATCATGACCTGAGCCGAAAGCAGAGGCTTTAACCCACTGAGCCACCCAGGCGCCCAAACCCTAAAAGTGTTTTCTAATTATCAGAATTACTATGGGTCCTGGGAGATGCAATTTAATTTTTATTGTCCTTGATCTATCTAGAAAACAAATAAAAATATTTTTCTTATCTAGGAAAAGAGTTAAGTTCCTCAAATATATACTACTGCATCTCCTCCACTTGAAAATTCCAAATGCTGTATTATTGTACCTTTTTTGAGAGAAATGTATTGTGGCTGGCATTTTGACAGTCAGATTCCAGTTGCATGTAGGAATTCAAATTATAGGAGAAAATAATGAGCTGAATCAATTGAGGGCAACATTCAAAGTTTACAAACTTCATCTCTTTATTTTATTTTTTTTTTTAAGATTTTATTTATTTATTTAACAGGGAGAGAGACAGTGAGAGAGGGAACACAAGCAAGGGGAGTGGGAGAGGGAGAAGCAGGCTTCTGGCTGAGCAGGGAGCCCAATGTGGGGCTCGATCCCAGGACCCTAGAGTCATGACCCAAGCTGAAGGCAGACACTTAATGACGGAGCCACCCTAGGTGACTACAAACTTCATCTCTTAAAAGAAGAGAATATTCACTTACACCATCTTTATCATGTGGTCAAGATTAATAAGACATTGGTTCAAAGATACTGGTCAAACAAAAGCTGTTTTCTTAGATGATAATAATTGTACTGGTCAAGGCTACAGCTTTTCCTTTATTTGCAGAAATTTTTGTTGTTAAGCTTGCTTAATTAGTTTAATAATATTTAAATTCTGGCTAATGAAGTAGCAGTCTGAATTTTTGTAGCAATGTGAAATAAATTTCTTTAGAAAAACTCAGTGGCAGTAAATACATGGAAATATAGTATTTTTTGTTCTTAAAATATGTAAATCAATGCAATGTGAATAAATGTTATAGTTTTAAGATAATCAGGTTTTATTTCCAATATGTGTCCTGGGGCCAGCTATTACTAAAATCATATTGCAGGGCTAATGCCTTATGAAATTGTTGATAATGTTTAGAGCTTGAATTAGCAAGATCACAGCTCAGGCATATTAAAAACATTTCAAGATATCAACTTTCTTCTTAATTTTTTTAATTCTTTCTAATAAAGATAATTTAAAGCAGGAAAACTTCACAGTCTATGCCCTGGCTGCTTTCTACAAAGTTATAATGTGGCCTTATTACAAAGGTTGTCCTACCATACAAAGTAAATTTTTTCCCTTGTGTATATCACTATTCGTTAGCTTAATCAGCATTCATCAAACCATTATCCTTTTTTTTTTAACTTTACCAATACGGTGGAATATTGGTACCTTCTTTTTAGTGTATTGAATGACTACATTGTCGATTTCAGATGCTTGAAGAATCGAGCACTTACTCAAAAGTACTCATAAATGAATTTGTCCCATTAAACTATTAAAACGTGTTTCTGGTGATCAAAAACAAAATGTTTGGAACCATTGTCCTAAAATTTCATTACCTTCATCTCCATGCAGAGTTGTCCCCCAATACTCATTTCTTTTTCTTCTTTAGTGAAAGTGCTACATTATTGAGTTGAGAGGAATAATGTCCAGCATAAAGACAACACTTCCTCTTCTCCTTTACAGCTAGATGTAACAAGGTTATCAACTGCTGGCCAATCAAGTATGTATATTAGTAGACCTCAAGCAGGTCTGTCTAAAAAGTTAATGCAACTGTGAGTTTTGCCCATGTTTCCCTACCTACTTCTCCTAAACTGTGGCCTGGAATGTGTGTGATTATTAGAGCTCCTGCACATAGCTCGGATCATCACATAATCTCTAAGACAGAAATCACACAATGAAAGATGATGTATCCAATAGACAGAAGTGAATCACTAATGATACCATAAAGCTGCCCTCAATTGCCTCACCATAGATTTCTTTAGTGAGAAGAGGAAATACAATTCTAGTTAAGACAAGGGGGATTTCTCTTTTCTTCTAGGAAATGATAGTATTAATTGTTGTCTGTCTCTGAAACAATGCTTTTAGTTGAAATAACTTAAAATCATGATACAAATTTTCTTATACAAAAAAAAAGAAAAAGAAAAAAGAAATTTATTATTTTATGAGTTGGAGATCCAAAGGTAAAGTTGAATGTTGGCATTGTGTGTGTGATCAATGACTTGATGTAATGAGGGGTCAGATTTAGTCATTCTCCCAGCTCTCTAGAACTAACTCAGATTGAGTGGTTCTCCTGGTCTCTCTTCATGACCCTGAGAGAGGGAACAGTGGTGATTGGGGCGGAATTCTTCCTTTTTCTCATCAAACAATGGGAGACAGGAGGGAATGAGGGAGAAAGACATTTTGCTTTAACTTGTAAATAAACATTTTTCCTTTAATCTGAACCTCGTTAAGCCGCATATCCCCCCATTTTGAGGTTCAGCAGTCATTTATGGCTTGCTGTAGACTAATTGGCTAAAATGAAGCAGCAGTTATACCTGGAGCTGCCAATGAGAGCTCTTTCCTCTTATTTGAAAGGGCAGATACAGGTGTCTGAACCTAATTATGTTTGGGGAAGAAGAGTTAGGTCCTTATTTCATATCAGTGATGGTGCATTCAAGATTGGTTGCCATTATCTTGAAGGTTCAAACTAAACCAGATATTTTTGGGAGTTTGGGATCATTGGAATTGCAAGAGAATGAAGGCAGATGGACTAAATTACACTTTTGAGTGATTGGTTTTTGAAAACACCTTTTCCAATATAAAATATTGACCCGTTGAATAAGCAGATTCTATCAAATGAATCTAGATATTTAGAAATTTCAATTATGCTCCTAATAGTTTATGTTGTATTATGTCAATATTGCAAAATTCCAATAGTATATGTTTGGGTTCAGTATAATTTACAATGAGAATGTTTATAATCTTATAAGCAATGTGGGGTGGAAGTTTAGACAAGAGAAGTGTTTAGCATGAACTGAAAAGTCTTTTGTATTGAAGGTGAGATTTTTGCTGAAAAGCAGTGACATCTTATGACTTAATAGAATATTGGAGGGATTGGAAAAGAGGTTTTAGGAATAGAAAGCAGCTGGGGTTCCTGGATGACTCAGCTGGTTGGGCGCCTGCCTTAGGCTCAGGTCATGATCTCGGGGTCCTGGGATCTAGCCAGGCATTGGGCTCCCTGCTCAGTTGGGAGTCTGCTTCTCCCTCTCCCTTTGCCCCTACACCCCTACCACATGCACTCTCTGGCACATGCACTCTCTCTCTCAAACAAATAAATAAAATAGTTTTTAAAAAATGAATAAAGAGCAGGATGAACAATAACACAAATATTAAATATGACAAGATTTTCTTAAATTCTAGTTGCACGTTTACAAACTTAGGCAAAGCAATACAGTGTATTAGTATCATTATTACTATTATTATTTCTTTAGCATTACCACTGTACTATTTCTCACATTTACCATTTGTCCAGCTCCTGTGCCATGTCAGAAATTGTGCCAAGCACTACACATTTATTTTCTTCAAAGTATACCTGACAACAACCTTAAAGAATAATTCTCTATCCACATTTTACCGCTGAATTCCCTAACACTTAGGTAAAATAAAATTTTCTGTATTTAAATGAAAAAGCTAGGATTTCTGCACAGATTTGTCTTAACTCTAAACAACAGCCCTGTTGTCTCCCAGCAAGATAATTTACACTGATTCTTAATACTTCATTTATTTAATTTCAGTACTCTTGCTAAATAATTTTTGTGTTTTCTTTGCAGAATTAGGAAACAGATTTTAATGTTTGATAAGTAAAGCATAAAGTGAAACACAGCTTTGATTGTAGGATGTATGATGAGTCATTTAAGAATATAATTTAAGTAAAATAAAATTTAAAAAAATAAAATACCTATATATTCATTTTACCTTCAAAGTAAGTATTTACACTAAAACCTAAACTGTATCCTGAAACTTGGAAGCACCAATTTTTTCTGCTTTAAGAGATCCTTTAAAAATTCCTTTATTAACAGTTTTGGAACATGAATATATTCTTTTTTATCTGAGATGTAAAAACTTCACTGCTGAAAATAATAGTAAAGGACATGAATGAGTGCAGAATAAAAATGTGGAAATTAATATTGAAACTAAACACATGCCATTGAACCCAAACATAAGGTATTTATAATGTTGACATAATAACATAAACCATTAGGACCATAATTGAAATTTTAAATGTTTAATAGATTTGTTTAATAGAGTCTACTTATTCAAGAGGTCAATACTTTATATTAGAAAAGTTGTTTTCAAAAGCCAATCACTCAAAAGTGTAATTAAATCCGTTTGCTTTCATTTTCTTGCAATTCCAAAGATTCAAAGCTCTCAAAAATATCTGGCTTAGTTTGAACCTTTGACATAATGGAAACCAATCCTTAATATACTGTCACTGAAATGAAATGGGGACCTAACACTTTTGTACTTAAATAATCAAACACAGAGCTCAGTTACTCATAATTTGATCCTAATTAAGGTTCCCACTTTAAGGCAGAAAGGCAAAACTCCTTTCAAGTCAAGTTTTCTAGACTAAACATACACAAAACAGGTGATGTGTAGCAAATACTCTCTAGTGCATCAAAGTAACAGAATCAAATCGGAGAGGGAAAGGAGAGAGAGGAAAAGAGAGTTGGCATATGGTTTAACTTTACAGGAAACTACCAAACTTTTCCAAATGTATACCTTTAGTATACAAGAGTATAGAGCTGCTCTAAATTCTCATCAATTTTGTTATTAGTCTTTTTAATTTTAACCATTTAGGTCTATGTAAAGTGGTAACTAATTTTGGTTTTAATTTTAATTGCAATTATAGGGGTGCCTGGGTGGCTCAGTCGTTAAGTGTCTGCCTTCAGCTCAGGCCTTGATCCCCCAGGGTTTTGGGATCGAGCTCCACATCAGGCTCCCTGCTTGGCGGGAAGCCTGCTTCTCCCTCTCTCACTCTCCCTGCTCCTATTCCTTCTCTCGCTGTCTCTCTCTCTGTCAAATAAATAAAATCTTAAAAAAAATAATAATTGTAAGTGTATTTAAGGTTTTGAAAATCTTTTGTTGTTCTTATTTGTCATTCTCATTTTTTTTTTTGGAAAGTGTCATTTCTTTGTTTGGCAAATGTCAAGATATTTGTTCATTCCTTTGCTATCCTCCTCCTCTGACAATTACCTTCATATTGAATTGCAAGAGTTCGTTTATAGTTTGGATAGAAATCCTCTGCCAGATATATGCATCCCAGATATTTTTTCCCCCATTTGTGGCTTGTCTTTTTGTTTCATTAATGGTTCTTTGGATTTACTGTCTTTTCTTCTCTTTAAAAAAAACTGAAGAAGGAGCACCTCGGTGGCTCAGGCAGTTAAGAGTCTGTCTAAGGTTCAGGTCATGAACCACGGGTCCTGGGATCGAGCCCGACTTTGGGCTCTCTGCGCAGCGGGAGCCTGCTTCTCCCTCTCCCTCTGCCTTCCACACTCCCTGTTTGTGCTCTCTCTCTCTCTCTCTCTCTCTCTCTCTGTCAAATAAATAAATAAAATTTTTAAAAAAAAGTCTGAAGAAGACAATTTATCTTCTTTTTATGGTTACTGTTACATATGTCATCTCAAGAGAATTTTTGCCTCTTCTGAACTGGTGAAGATATTTTCATAATCCACACTAACTTTTAAAATTTTTTCTAGGTTTAGCTTTTAACTTTCTATCTATGGTTTGTTTAAAATAGTATCAACAGTAGCTAAATTATGGAAAGAGCTCAAATGTCCATCAACTGATGATTAGATAAAGAAAAGGTTGTATGTAAATATACAATGGAATATCACTCGACCATAAAAAAGTACAAAATCTTGCCATTTGCAACAGTAGACCTAGTAAGTATTATGCTAAGCAAAATAAGACAGAGAAAGAGAAGTACCTTATGATTTCACTCATATGTGGAATTTAAAGAAACAAAATGAGCATAGGGTGAGGAAGGAAAAAAAAAAAGAAAGGGAGGCAAACCATAGAGACTATTAACTAAAGAGAACAAACTGATGGTAACCAGAGGGGAGGTGGGCAGGGGGATGGGTTAAATGGGTGATGGGTATTAAGGAGGACACTGGTTGTGATGAGCACTGGGTGTTTTACATAACTGATGAATCATTAAATAAATTCTACACCTGAAACTAATATTACACTACATGTTAACTAACTGGAATTTAAATAAAAACTTGAAAAATAAAAATAAAATAAGATAAAATTAAATAAAATAAAATAATTATCTGTTAATGCTACAGAGATTAAAGTTAATTTTTTTTCCATAGGTTAATCCAAGTGCTCTAACACCTTTTTCCCCAAAGCTCTACATTTCTTTCCATTGATTTGCATTGATCTTTATAAGACTTTTTTGATTTCCAAAGCTTTACTTCTTTAAAGATTTTTTATTATTATTATTTGAGAGAGCTATAGAGACAGGGACAGAGAGAGCACAAGCAGGGAGAGAGGCAGAGGGAGAGGGAGAATCAGACCCGCTGCTGAGCAGGGAGCCCAACATGGGGCTCAACCCCAGGACCTGGAAATCATGACCCGAGCTGAAGGCAGAGGCTTAACCATCTGAGCCACTCAGGCACCCCATTTCCATAGCTTTATAATGATTCTTGAAATCAGGTATCATATGTTCTCCATATTTCTTCTTATTTTCAAGACCGTTTTGACTTTTATTTGCTTTTCCATATTCAATTTAGAATACCCTTTTGTCAATTTCTACAAAAATGAAAAATTATCAGTTTTGTTTTGATAATGAATCTGTATTTTAACTTCCAGAGGGTTTTCATTTAAAAATAGCAAGTCTCATTTTATTGAGATAATCATAGTTTCTCTCTGCATTGTTTATATTAAATGTATTGTGTTATATATTTGCAGAAATTGTTCTAAAAGGTATTATGAAATGTTTGCTGCTCTTATATGAGTGATTTTGGTTTTTTATTTGGAGACCTTGGTATATTTATTAAGTAATTCTAATTTTTTATATATTCCTGAAGACTTCTGGTGAAACAGTCATGTTGACTATATACAGTATTAGCCACAAATATTCATTTGGTTCCAACTTTTCAGTGTTGCCTTTTTACACTGGTATGGACCTTCATTACAATGCTGACTAGAAGTCAGGACTTGCCTATCTTCTCAATTATAAGGGGAAGTGTTTAGTTTCACACCAGTAAGTACTGTTAGCTGGAAGATTTTTATAAATGCTCTCCATCAGTTTGAGAAGGTTTCTTTGAAGTCCTGTTTTGCTCTGCTATCATTTTTTTTGAAAGATTTTATTTATTTGTCAGAGAGAGAGCACAAACAGAGGGAGCATGTGGCAGACAGAGGGAGGAGAAGCAGGCTTCCCATTGAGCAGGGAGCCCAGATGTGGGAGTCAGTCCCAGGCCCCTGGGATCATGACCCCAGCCAAAGGCCAGCATTTAACTGACTGAGCCACTCAGGTGTCCCTTTTTTTTTTTTTTTTAAAGAATAAGTTTTTGTGTTTTTTTTTTTTTTGTATCTATTTGGATGATTTCTTTATTTTTTTATGTGGTGAATAATATTGACTGAAAAGTTTTAAACCACTGCATTAAGTTATGATTGTCATGTAAAAAGCTATCCATATTTAGTGTAAATGACTCTTTGAGTTTGGGAATAAGTATACACCTATGAAACCATCACTACCACCAAGTTTTAAACAGAGTTATCTCTTCCCAAAGTTTCCTCCTACCTCCTTTATTACTATTTTGTGTGTGTATGTGATAAGTACACTTAACATAAATTCAACCTTCTTAGCAAATTTTAAGTGTACAATACCATGATGTTAGCTATATGTACGACAGACACAGTATAGTGGATCCCCAGAATGTATTTATCTTGTACAACTGAATTTGTTGAGAATTTTAATCATGAAAGGGTATTGAATTTTGTCAAATGCTTTCCTACACTTATTGAGATCATCATTTGGTTTTTATCCTTTATTCTGTTATGGTGGTGTATCATAGTTATTAATTTGCATATATCAAACCAATCTTGCATCCTAGGGATAAATCCCACTTGATCATTTTATATAATCCTTTCAATGTGCTGTTTAAATTTGGTTTGCTAGATTTTACTGAGGATATTCACATTTATCTTCATCATGGATACTTTTCTGTAATTTTCTTTTCTTGCTGTGTCCTTGTCTAACTTTGGTTATCAAAGTAGTATTAGCCTCATAAAGTGAGTTTGTAAGTATTCACTCCTCTTCAGTATTTTGGAAGAGTCTGAAGGACGGGCATTTTTTTTTTTTTCTTCTTTAAATGTGTGGTAGAATTTACCAGTGAAACCATCTGGTCCTATTCTAGTGTTTTTCTTTGTTAGGAAGTTTTTTGATTATTGAATCAATCTCCTTACCTATTACAGCCATATTGGTTTTATTGCACTTTGCTTTATCGCATTTCACAGATACTGTGTTTTTTACAAATTAAAAGTTCAAGACTTCAGTGGAAAAAAAGTAATTGCAGATGTGGTGGAAATAGGAAATTAGAACTGATAGTGATAAAATGATAAAACTTTGACAAATGAAGTTACATCTTGGGATGAAAACTACTCCTGGTGAAACTGCTGTGAAGGTTGATGAAATGACAACAAGGATTTGGAATATTACATAAATTTAGTTTCCAAAGCAGTGGTAGGGTTTGAGAGGATTGATTCCAAGTTTAAAAGAAGTTCTGTTATGGGTAAAAAACCATCAAAGAGCATCACATGCTAGAGAGGAATTCTTTCCAAAAAGAAGTCAATGGAAGTAGCAAAATTAACTGTTGCTGTATTTTAAAAATTTTGTAATTTAAATTCAACTTAATGAACATATACTATATTATCAGTTTCAGAGGTAGAATTTAGTAATTCATCAGTTGTATACAACACCCAGTGCTCATTACATCAAGTGTCCTTCTTAATGCCCATCACCCAATTACCCCATCCCCCCACCCACCTCCCCTCCAGCAACCCTTCCTTAGTTTGTTCTCTTATGGCTTGCCTCCTTCTCTCTTTTTTTTTCTTCTTCTTCCCCTGATTTTCATCTGTTTCATTTCTTAAATTCCAAGTATCAGTGAAATCATATGGTATTTGTCTTTTCTGACTGACTTATTGTACTTATCATAATACCCTTTAGTTGCATCCACGTTGTTGCAAATGGCAAGATTCCATTCTCTTTGATAGCTGACTAATATTCAATTGCATATACATACATGTGTGTGTGTATATATATCTATATATATATACATAGCACATCTTCTTTATCCATTCATCTGTTGATGGACATCTGGGCTCTTCCTATAAATTGGCTATTGTGGACATTGCGGCTATAAATTATGTTTGTATCCTTTGAATAAATACATAGTAGTGCAATTGCTGGGTCACAGTGTAGTTCTATTTTTAACTTTTTAAGGCACCTCCGTACTGTTTTCCAGAGTGACTGCACCAGTTTGCATTCCCACCAATAGTGTAAGAGGGTTCCCCTTTTCTCTACATCCTCACCAACATCTGTTGTTTCCTGTGTTGTTCATTTTAGCCATTTTGATGAGTATGAAGTGGTATCTCCTTGCGGTTTTGATTTGTATTTCCCTGATGAGGAATGATGTTGAGAATTTTTTCATGTGTCTGTCTGCCATTTGAATGTCTTCTTTGGAGAAAAGTCTGTTCATGTCTTCTGCCCATTTCTTAACAGGAATTTTTGTTTTTGGGGTGTTATTTGATAAGTTTTTATAGATTCTGGATACTAGTCCTTTATCTGATAAGATATTTGCAAATCTTTTCTCCTATTCTGTATGTTGTGTTTTAGTTTTGTTGTATTTTAAGAAATTGCCACAGCCACTCCAGATTTGAGCAACCACCACCCTAATTAGTCAGCTGCCATGAAGATCAAGACAAGACACTCCACCAGCAAAAAGATAACTACTTACTGTATACTTATATGATGGTTAGCACATTTTTAGCAATAAAGTATTTTTAAACTAAGGTATGTATATTGTTGTTTTAGACATAATATTATGGTGCACTTAAGAGACTACACTATAATGCAAACATTACTTTTCATTTTTTTCCTTCTGAAAATGTTGATTCTAAAATAGCAAACATACAGTGTTATATTATTTTCAGGTATACAAAATAGTTACTCAACGATTCTGTACATTACTCAGTGTTCATGTTGATAAGTGTACTTTTAATCCTCTTTGTCTATTTTACCTGTCCCTCCACCCATTTCCCCTCTGGTAACCATCTATTTGTTCTCTATAGTTAAGAGTCTTTTTCTTAGTTTATCTTTTTTTCTTTGTTTGCTTGTTTTGTTTCTCAAATTCCATATACTAGTGAAATCATACAGTATTTGTCTTTCTCTGACTTATATATCTTTTCAAATTAGTATTTTTCTATTCTTTGACTAAATATCCAGTAGTGGATTACTGGATCATATAGTAGTCAAGTTTAATTTTTTTGAGGAACTTTCATACTGTTTTCCACAGTAGCTGCACCAGTCTGCGTTTCCACCAACAGTGCATGAGGGTTCCTTTTTCTCCACATCCTTGCCAACACTTAGTGTTTCTTGTCTTTTTTCTTTTAGTTATTCTGGGAGGTTTGAGGTGATATCTCATTGTGGTTTTGATTTACATTTGCCCAGTGATTAGTGATGTTGAGTATCTTTTCATGTGTCTGTTGATTATCTGTATAATCTTTGGAGAAATATCTGTTCATGTCTTTTGTCCACTTTTAAATTGGATTATTTGAGATTTTTTGATGTTGAGTTGTATAAGTTCTTTATATATTTTGGATATTAACCCTTTATCAGATATGTCACTTGCAATTATCTTCTCCCATTCAATAGTTTGCCTTTTAGTTTTATTGATTATTTACTCTGCTTTGCAGGAGACTTTTTAAATATGACCCCACTAGTTTATTTTTGCTCTTGTTTCCTTTGCCTCAGGAGACACTGGTGCTACAGCCAATGCCAGAGAAATTACTGACTGTGCTGTCTTCTGGAATTTTTATGGTCTCAGGTCTTACGTTTAAGTTCTTAATCCATTTTGAGTTTGCATTTGTGTGTGATATAAGAAAGTAGTCCAGTTTCATTCTTTTGCATTAACCGTCCAGTTTTCTCAACAGCATTAATTGAAGAGATTGTCTTTTTTCCATTGGATATTATTTCCTGCTTTGATGAAGATTAATGAATGATATAATTCTGAGTTTATTTCTGGGCTCTTTGTTCTATTAATCTATGTGTCTGTTTTGTGTCAGTACCATACGTTTTTAGTTTCTAGTTTTGTAGTATATCTTGAAATTTGGGATTGTGATGCCACCAGTTTTGTTCTTTTTCAGGATTGCTTTGGCTATTTGGGGTATTTGTGCTTTCCTACAAATTTTAGGATTATTTAGTTCTAGTTCTGTGAAAAATGTTCTTGGTATTTTGAAAAGGATTGCATTAAATCTGCGGATTGCTTTGGGTAGTAGGGACCTTTGAACAGCATTTGTTCTTCCAAACCAGGAGCTTGGAATATCTTTCCATTTGTTTGGTGTCAGCTCCAATTTCTTTCTTCAGTGTTTTACAGTTTTTGGAGTACAGGTCTTTCACCTCCGTGGTTAAGTTTATTCCTAGGTATTTTATTATTTTCAGTGCTATTGTAAATGGTGTTATTTTCTTAATTTCCGTGAATAGAAATGCAACATGTTTCTCCACGTTGATTTTGTATCCTGCAACCTATTGAATTCATTTATCAGTTCTAATAGTTTTTTTGGTAGAGTCTTTAGGGTTTTCTGTATATAGTATTATGTTATCTGAAAATAGTGAGTTTTGCTTCTTCTTTACTAACTTGGATGCCTTTTGTTTCTTTTTGTTGTCTGATTACTGTGGCTAGGACTTCTAGTACTATGCTGAATAAAAGTGTTGAGAATGGACATCCCTGTCTTGTTCCTGACCTTAGTAGAATGGATCTCAGTTTTTACCATTATGATGTTAGCTGTGGGTTTAGAGCATTAGAGTATTTAGTTCATTTACATTCAAAGTAATTATTGATAAGTATGTACTTACCGGCATTTGTTACTTGTTTAATAGTTGTTTTCATGGTTCTCTTCTTTTCCTCTCTTACTCTCTTTTGGCACAGTTTGTTGGCTTTCATTTCTGAAAGCCATTAGATTACTGAAAGCCATTATATTCCTTGCTCTTTATTTTTTTGCATATCTATTACTTTTTTTTCTATTACTGGTTTTGATTTACTAAACCATTAGGTTTGTGTATAGCATCTTATGCATATAGCAATCTATATTCAGTTGATAATTGCTTAAGTTTGAACCCGTTCCCAAAGCACTATATTTTGACTCTCCTTCCCCTGCTCCCACATCTTAGGTGTTGTACTGTACCTCCTTTTATTTTGTGAATCCCTTGACTGAATTTTACAGATTTACATACTTGATTTACATACTTAATCTACATGATTTACATACTTACGTGATTTACATACTTACATATTTACATACTTTACATGATTTACAGATTTACATGATTTACATACTTAATTTTACTGCTTTTCCACTTCCTACTTTTCTTACTCCTGCTTATAGTCTTTCCTTTCCATGCAGAGTCCCCTTTAACATTTCTTCTAGGGCTGGTTTATTGGTCATGAATTCTGTTAACTTTTTTGTCTTGGAAACTCTATTTCTTCTTCTATTATAAATGATAGTTTTGCTAGATAGAGTATCCTTGACTGCAGAATTTTTTTTTCCTCCCAGCACTTTGAATATATAATGCCACTCTCTTCGGGACTGCAAAGTTTCTGCTAAAGAGTCAGCTGATAGCCTTCTAGGGTTTTCCTAGTATGTAACTGTTTTCTCTTGTTGCTTTTAAAATTCCTTTTTTATCACTACTTTTGCCATTTTAATTACTATGTGTCTTGGTGTGGACCACCTTGGGTTGATATTTTTGGGGGCTGTCTGTACTTCCTGGATTTGGATTTCTATTTCCTTCCTATATTCAGGAAGTTTTGAGCTATTATAAATGCAAATATATTTGCTGCCCCCTTTTCTCTCTCTCCTGAGATGCCTACAATGCAAAATTTTTAAAAGACTTTATTTATTTCTTTTGTGGGGGAGAAGGGAAAGAGGGAGAGGAAGAGAGCGTCTTAAACAGACCTGTGCTGAATGCAGAGTCCAATGTGGGACTCTATCTCACAACCCTGAGATCATGATCAGAACCGAAACCAAGAGTCAGATATTTAACTGACTGCACCACCCAGGTACCACCCAATAATGCAGATATTATTATGCTTCCTTATGGTGTGAAGTGAGGTTTTTTGTTTTTTTTTACTAGAAATCTTTCTTATTTCTTAATGTAGGTGTTTGTTGCTATAGAATTCCCCTTTAGAATTGTTTTTGCTGCATCCCATAAGTTTTGGTATATTGTATTTCCATTTTCTTTGGTCTAAAGATATTTTTTGGTTTCCCTTTTGATTTCTCTTTTGAGCCATTGGTTGTTTAGGAGTGTGTCATTCGTTTTCTACATATTTCTTAATTTTCCAATTTTTCTTCCAATATTGATTTTTAGGTTATTCCTGTTTGTTTGGAAATGATACTTCAAATGATTTAAAGCTTCTTGAATTTGTTAACATTTGTATTTTTGCCTCACATGTGACCTTTCCTGAAAAATGTTCCATGTGTACTTGAGAACAATGTGTATTCTGTTGCTTTTGGATGAAATAATGTTCATGCCTATTATTTCCATTTTGTCTGTAGTGTTATTCACTATAGACTGATTTTCTGTCTGGATGATCTCTCCATCGTTGAAAGTTGGGTACTGATGTCACCTACAATTATTGTGTTGCAGTCTACTGCTCCTCTTATCTGGTTAATTTTTGTTTTATATAATTAGGTGCTTATATTTTGGGTGAGTATGTATTCATAATTTTTATATGTTCTAATGAATTTTGTCTTGATCCTTTTGTCCTTTGTGATAGTTTTGACTTAAAGTTTATTTTCTGATGTAGATATAAGTATGCCTGCTTTCTTATTGTTAGCATTTACATAGAATATCTTTTCCATCACTTCGCTTTCAGTTTTTATGTGCTTTTAAAGCTCAAGTGAATTTCTTGCAGGCAGCATATAGTTGGATTTTGTGTTTTATAACAATAAGCCATTCCACATCTTTAGAGAATTTAATGCATTTATATGTAAAGCAGTTATTGACAGGTAGAAAGTTACTAGTGTCATTTTGTTTAACATTTTCTGACTTTTATAATTCCTTGTTTCATTCTTCCTCTCTTGCTATCTTCCCATTTATTTGAAGATTTTTCATAGTGGCATATTTTTGATTCTTCTTTCTTTACACATTGTATCTACTACAGATAGAGATTTGTATATATATTTTTGAGATTACCATGAGCTTTAGATAACTCATGGTATAGTTATACCAGTCTATTTAAGCTGGTAGAAATTTAACTTTGATCACATTTAAAAACTTTACACTTTAGTATTCTCTCCTGACATTTTATGTTGTTGATGTCACAATTTACATTTTTATATTGCAAATTGTAGCTATTACTATGTTTATTTTGTACTTTTGTCTTTTAATTTTTATGTTAAAATTAAAAGTAATTTATTCACCATCATTACAGTATTAGAGTATTCTAAATTTGACTATATACTTAAAGTGAGTTTTATACTTTCATATGTTTTCATGTTGCTGTTTAACATCCTTTTATTTCAAAATGAAAGCTCCCTTTAGTATTCCTGCAAGGCAGAATGAACTCATTCAGCTTTTATTTGTCTGAGAAAGATTATCTCTTCTTCATTTTTGAAGAACAGATTTGTAGGGTAAAATATTCTTAGTTGGAAGATTTTTTCTCTCTCAGTGCAGAGGGGCAGTAGTAATTTTATCAATAAATGATGCTAAGATACCGACTATTCATATGAAACAAAAAGTAATTTTATCCTTATATCACATCACACACAATCTCAAATGTATGAACTTTAATCTAAAAGATGATTCTATAATTTATTGAAGACTATATAAGAGCATATATTTATGACCTGAAGTTCATAAATAAGAAATGGATTATTAAATAACACATAAAACATGTAAATGGTAAAAACATATTCTGAAATCTCATTGTCTCATGTTAAGATTTTTTCCCATCAAAATCAATTATCAATACTGTGAAAGGCATATAAATACAAAAAACAGGATTAATATCCAGAATATATAAAGACAAGAAAAAATAAAAACCATATGATACAAGCAAGTTAGGTATAATAATTTCTCAAAAAAGAGAATGTATATGCCTATTATTGGTTGTATTATTGTTTTTAAATGTTTGTACTTTTCCCTTCTTTGAAATAGTATTGTACACCTATGTTCATAGCCAAATGAATTAGTAGGGTATAAGCCCCATGCCACTAGCCTTCTGTTTGCCATTTAACTTGCATTGGCCGTTGATATGTGATTGGACATGACCAATGCCATATGAGTAGATGGTTAAAGAGTTGAGTGTTTATGCCAGTTCTCCTACTTTTTCCTTCTTCCATAAGAAGAGTGTGTTCCAACCAGGAGCTGCTCTCTCATCCTAGATCCTGAAATGAAGAAGATAATGTGCAACAGACTTCAGGCAACTTACAGTACAGAACAATATCACATCATTAAGCAGAATCACAGTCTAAGACAGTAGGGCCAAATCAACGGCAACATTAATGAGAAATAATCTTTGTTGTTGTACACTGCTGAGATTTTGAAGGTAGCTTACTATCTCAGCCTATCTCAGAGATGCTGCCTAGCATATAATTCACGAACATGAAAAGGTGTTCCAAACCTTTGGTAATAAGAAATGGAAAAATGTCGAGCCTCCATTTTACACTACCACATTTGAAATGATATAAAATGCTAATTCCAACTTTAGAAACATGAATAGACCACTGAATTGTCTTGAACATGTTAATAAGCAAAAGATTAGCAATCTGTGTTTAGGTTTTTACCTTTCAGAAATTATTTTATGTGGACATCAGGAAGAAAAAGAAATAGCCCATGAAGTTTTTTCTGTATTTAAAAGACATTTATTTCCCTAACCAAAGATATTAATTTAACTACAAGTGTAGAAATTAAGAAATAATATGTTGAACAGAGTTGTTCTCATAGAATTGATTTTTCCCCCATTTTACATTCCTTTCACCTTATCTCTGTCTCTTTTCAAATCTTCTGAACATTGGATAGCTAACATGAAGGGAAATGTGAGATCCTGGTCATCTTCTCATCAGCAGCAACACTAGGCAGTATTTTCTGTGTTTATTATATGTGTTCTGTGAGCCAGCCAAAAGAGGAATGAACAACTTTATTTTAGATTTGTACTTTGCCCTTTGTAAGGTAAGGTAAGGATTGTCACATTCTCCCAGTCGGGGTCAAGTTCCACCTGCCCTGGAAGGATAAAATCTCTACATGAGAAACAGAAGTCTATTTTAGAGATAAATGTAGACCTATTCACATGATAATGGGTTCCATGTCAGGCTGGATATCTGATAAATGTATATAAACATATAAAATATGTCACTTTAAGAATTATACTGATGAGATATGTTTCCTGTAAAAATCAGAAAATTGTGCAAAATTAATTAAATCTCCAAAAAGTCCATCTGGTTTACTATTGAAGGTAGACTTTAAAAAAATAAAATCCAGAAAATGTGCTTACTTTTTATTAATATTTGCACTCTGTTAATGGCAATGATTAGAAATGTAACAATTGCTGTTGGTGAATACTTAAATGAGAACACTTTTTACTTTCCTTTAATAAAAGTAGTTTATAAAGTTCTTGTCACAGATGGAGGAATTGAGATGGTCTTTCTCAAAAATCTGTAAAGAGTAGTTAAAAGATAAGAGGAAAAAGTCACCATCTTTAATGAAATGAATGAACAGACATGATCCCAACTACATACTAACCACACATGGTCTGAGCGTATGGGTCAGCTTTTTGTTCTCCTTTATCTTGCTAGTAAACTCCCCCACAGCTGCATCCTTTATTCACTAATGTCTCAAGTACATAGAATAGTGCCTTGTACCCTGTATACTTTCAATAAAGATGTGTTCAATGACCGAATAAATGGGAAAGATTTCATACAGTATCTTAAGAGAAAGCACTCAAAAAGTAACTATTGCAAGTAGTTATTCTTATTAATATATTTGCATAATTATCATTATTTTAATATTACAAATTCATAAACTAGAAATTCATTTTCTAGAAGTAGAATGTAGCAGATACTCTTGAAATTGAAAACACTTTTTCCGTGTGTAATATTTGGCAAAAAGGGAAAAAATCTAGAAATATTTCTTCCTGAGATTGCTTTCTGCTAATTTTATGCATAATTGCTTAATTTATTCTGAGCTTTGATATGTAATTATAAACATGTAATTGTTTGCATGTAATAAGTATTATATAGATGTACATATGTGTTTATTATTATATACATATAAACTTATAAATGTGGATTGAATATGAACTAGTTTTTTTACAAAATAATTATATTTAAATGAGATAAAACTCTTACTTATATTATGTTTTATGTGTGATTATATTAGCATAATGTCCTTGTGTGTGCTTCTATCTTTAGAAAATATAACATGAGTGTGGTAGAAGCTTTAGAATCTGGAAATGAACCATCTTTAGTCTCTTAACTCCAACGTTTCTCTGTAAGTCAGGAATTGAAAGAAGAATTACTGTTCAGGGAACTACTACCAACAATCAATGAATATAAATCCATAGTTCTACCATTTACTTCTACTTCTTTCAGCATTTTCCTGCTTGCCTGGGCCATGAAAAGTCCTGGTCACATACTGTTTTATGGGCAGAAGGATGCATAATTATTTAAGAAAAAAATCACAGAAAAATATAATAATTCATTGTAATATTATAAGAAGGGAAATAAAATACTTCCAAGTAGACATACATTATCTTTTTATGTTTTATATTAATATACAAGGATGCAGTAATGCAGTAAGTGTTACTTTTTTTTTTCAAATATTTTATTTATTTTTTTTACAGAGAGATTACAAGTAGGCAGAGAGGCAGGCAGAGAGAGAGGAGGAAGCAGGCTCCCTGCTGAGCAGAGAGCCCGATGCGGGGCTGGATCCCAGAACCCTGAGATCATGACCTGAGCCAAAGGCAGAAGCTTTAACCCACTGAGTCACCCAGGTGCCCCAGTAAGTGTTACCTTATACTGATGACTGGATTGTCCGCACCAGTACAGCTCTGTTACAGCCTCTGCTCTGATTGGTGTGGGCCAATGCCATACTGGAGTTAAACATTTTTAATGCCATTTCTTTGGGTAGCTAATATTTTTAAGTGTTTTTGAGATGACTGAGTCTTTATTATACAATTAGCTCTATCATGTCTGTTTATGTATATACGAAGACATTTGTTTGGAGGACCGTTCTGGATTTTATAAAAGAAGGATTAAGGAAGGTCATTCTCAAAGTAGGGTGCTATAATTTCAGTGCAATAACTGCTTGGAAAATAGATAGACCTAGTTGTTTATAATTCTTACCCATTATTATTTAACTCAATCTTTATTTTTTGGATTGTGTATTGTGGCTGTCAAAAGCTGGTTAGGCTGTGAATATGTATTTTTTTTTCTTCATTTGCCAGATAACCTTAATCATGGGCAGCATTGAAGGAATTAATTGCAAAATTAAACTAAAGGAGAAAATCACTGATGGCACATATTAAAAGGAATAAGAAGAGTCACTGTAAAATATTTTTTTAAAGATTTTATTTATTTATTTGACACAGAGAGAGAGATTACAAGTAGGCAGAGAGGCAGGCAGAGAGACAGAGAGAGGAGGAAGCAGGCTCCCTGCTGAGCAGAGAGTCCGATGCGGGCCTGGATCCCAGGACCCTGAGATCATGACCTGAGCCGAAAGCAGAGGCTTTAACCCACTGAGCCACCCAGGCGCCCAAGCCACTGTGAAATATTAAGGCAGGAAGAAGTTAGAATTTGAAATGGAGCTGTGTCTTGTACATTCTTAAGGGCAAATCTTACCTCTTCCTGAGGATTATTTATTCTGTTATATCATGATTATTAGTTTTAATAAAATATGACATACATGTAACTCATAAATCTGAATTTCCATATGCCATGTTTTTTTAATTTTAATTTAGAATAATTTCAAGCAAAGTAAGTTAGGGAAGATTTTAGTTAAGATAAGGTAAGATCTAATTTAGTTTATATGGTATAAAGATGTTAAAGCATATTAAGTAAAATTGTATGCTATCTCAAAGTGCACAATTCTTTTTTTTTTCAATGTGTACAATTCTTTTTAGAAGCCAGTGGAAATTGGGAAGAATATAATTTTAAGCAAGTAATGAAGCAAAACAGAGACTCTGAACACACACATAGTGTTTCTGGAGAGATGATTATAGCTAGAGCTTCACAGACCCTAAAAGAAAGAGAGAAGAGGGTGAAACCAGAAGGTGGATCTTGGAGGTGAAACTGTAATAATTTCACCACCCCAAAAATAAGTACAAGGAAGTCCAAGAGCCACATTCTGATCCCATGAAAATCTGCAACTAAGTACAGCTCTGAGCACACAGAATGTGCTTTATAAACACTTGTCAGATGAATAATTTGTTTACTATAGGTTTGGTATAAGCATATTATAACACAATATTATAAGTATACTTTTATCTTCACAAATAAGTGAAAAAATATATATAGAGAGACTATGATATAGAAATATTCAATATTATTCACAATTATATAATCACATGACCAAAATCACATCTACAAAGAAAAGTGGTTATATATAAAGCAGCCAAGGATTATAAAACAACCTGTTTTAGTTAGAGCCATAATACTGACCATCTACTCTGAGGAAATTTCCAGGGTTTAAATGAAGCTTATCAAACACTTTCTTAATAAAATAATTTTCAATTTGAATAAAGTTAATTATAATTTATTTATATCATTAGACTCTTTATTGCCACTGACAGTATTTACAAGAGATTGACAGGCTGTCATATAACATAATTAAATAACTAACCAGAATACAGAACTATGAAATAAAATGTAAAACAATTTTAAAAATTCAATAGTAATAAAAGTTTTTTGTTGTTGTCGTTGTTGTTTTTGTAATTTTTGTAAATGAAATAAAGTAATTTCTCTTCACATGTGTTTCTAAATCTTGAAGTAAGGTATATTTCAAAAGTCCTATTTTTTATTTACAGAATGAATTTTGATGAGATAGGTTACACTTTTTTTTTCACATTTTTTAAAGATTTTCTTTATTTGAGAGAGAGAGAGAGAGAGCATGCGCAGGGGGAAGGGGCAGAAGGACAGGGAGAGGCAGAGTCCCCACTGAGTAGGGAGCCCTCAAGGGCTTGATCCCAGGACCCTGGGATCCTGACCTTAGCGTGAGGAAGAGGCTTAGCTGACTGAGCCACCCAGGTGCCCCTTTTTCACATTTTTAATACAAATATTTAAAATGTATAAATTTGAAAAATAGGGAAGGACTGGAGCAAAACCCAACTCGAGTAGATATCTTATCTAAAATGTCTGTATTACTCTCATTTGTTATTTAACCTTTTAAGAAATACTTCCAAATTTTAGGCAGCATTTTAGATTTTATTTCATTAAACAAAAGGGAGACAGTTCTGGAATATTTAGCTTTGTTCAAAAAAAATGTGAGCAGGAGAGTTTATTTGTGCGCAGAAATAAATTCCCAACCTATATACCTCTTACTAGATTGAATATATCCACCCTTTCACTTGTATCAGTTAAAACATCACAATGGGCACTGAGTATTACCTGTCTGTATTAAAACTCACAGAATCACCTTCACAATCATGGCCAAACCATAGAAATCTCAAAATATTTACTTAAAATATTTTATCTATGGGCTTGTATGGATATAGATTCCCAAGTTTGAAATGACTCCTTTGGACCCAAGACTTGTCTGGGAAACTCTATCTGTAATTTCATGAGTATGAAGGATGGACACTGAGTTTTCAGAAATAAGAATCTTATTGTTTAATATTAATGAGACATTTAGCATCAAGTCTTATGGGGATGATTGTCGTTATTTCGTGGTTGCAGGCTTATGTACACTATTAGTTTTCCCTGGATGCTGAGGTACTTATTTAGACTTGCCTCACTTGTTGCCATCATAAAATGTAACATGTCAATCTGAGAAATGCCGTGAAAAGTATTTAGGCTTGGATTGTTAAGGAAATCAAATTTAAAAATCAAGAATGACAAGAAGTATTATTTATCTTAATATATATGAATTATTCAGCAAATAAGGAGGGTTGCCTTATAATTTATCCATTAGAAAAGACTCCTTCTTACTAGTGTAAGTCAGGTTTTGATTATTTTGTATGTCAGGCTAGGATAGCTTTCAAATTTGCAAGAAGGAGCAACTTTGTTTGTCAGGTTTCACTGCCTTGTCTTTTTAAAGTTATTATTTGGCAACATATTGCAAGTCAGGGCTTTAAAATACATTAGTTAAACCCTCTGAGACAAAGGATTAAATCCAACAGTTGAAATAGTAGGAACAGGACTAACCTTTCAATGTGAAAGGTATACAGGATTGAGCAATATATTAAATTTCCTTAACAAAACCTTAGTTGGATTAAATTCTGTCCTATAATAAATAAAAACACTTCACTCAAAATTGATTTTTTTTATATATTTCCACTTAAAGGTGAATTTAACTGTACTTTTTCAGCTGACTTTGCTTCTGTTTCTGAAACAGCACAGCTTTCAAGAATACTTTTAAGGGGAAATTAATGCTTTTAGCTGTGTGTATTTTGATGACTCGGCAAGAATACTGCTGAGTGGGTGACACTTTCTAGAGCTCAAATCCAGTATTTAATGAAGTCTTTCCTAATCTCTTGGCAAGAGGAAGAATAATTGTATGTTCTCCTAAATTAACAATATATGAAAGCGGAAGATGGTTCTTCTTTTATTGTGATTTCTACTCAGATATATTTATGTTTTTGTGTATAACCTACATATTTTAAAAAGTTTTAGAATCTACTTACAAATATTGGGTATTGCTAAAAAAAATTCCCTCACCAGCAATATTATATACCTATGAGAAATTCTTACTTTATTTTACAAGTAGATAAGCTACTTAAAATGATAGTTCATATATCATTATCTATATCATTATAAGAATGAGTGTTTACGTCAAATTTTGACCAATATTACATATATATTCCTTGATAGTTGAATGTATATGCTTAAATATTTTGTCAAATTCTTAGCATCTCATGAAACCTGACATATCAAAGATAAAAGTATAGTATTGTTTTAGTTGACACTTTATTTGAATTATATGTGAGTCCTGTTTGTTGACTAAATGAAACTGGAAAAGCTTTGTTTATATCCCACTTAGAATAATGGCCATCACCTTTTGTTTTAGACTACTTTCCCATTCAAAGTATCATTTCCATTTGCTTTAAGTTTGCCTTCATCTATTCATTCATTCTCTGAGAATGTACTGAATACATATTTAAAACAGAATACTATGAAGGAGACATACCATTGGCTAATATACAAAGGAAAAGATGCTCAAACACTGTTCATCATCAGGGAAATACAAACCAAACCTATAATGAGATAGTACCTCACACCTATCAGAATGGCTAAGTGTTGAGTTTTGCTTATAAGCCTTAGTATGGCCAATTCAGAGAAGGACTTCTTCTGGGACAAGTTTAGCTCCACGAATAAAGTAATATCTTTGTGAGAAATGTGTCCAGTGTCCTCTGAATTACAAGTTCTCTCCAAACCAGCTGATGAGAACAGTCTTTGTAGCCATTTGTGAGCTCTAGGAATTATTTGAGCTAATGATTTCCAGTGGTCTTTCCCTGTTCTCAGGTAATTTCTTCTCATGTATGTAGTGATCACTGCTCAGCTAAATCCTCCTGACGATCCTTCTCTAAATATTTGCATCTTTCCTTCTCTGTGCATTTTTCTCCTGACCATTACTCTGCTCCACAAATTCGGGATGTCTCAACTTCTCTGAATCCCTACATCTGTCTCGTCAGCTGGGTGACACTACTAGGCTGTTTGGCTTTCTCCTGCTGTGCCTTGCCTGGAAACTGCTTTCAGACATTAAATTTGGGCAGTTGTCTGGCTCTTCTCTCAGGGAACCCTTCTTTCAGGCATCAGAGCCTTCCACAGCTTGCTATCCAATGTCTGAAAGCTACTGTATGTATGTTTTCCACCTTTTTTTAATGGTGGGATAATTCATCTAGTAATTAACCATTTATGGGACTCTAAATGAAGGTTTTGAGAGAAATGAGTGGAGAGGCAAATTTTCAGAGTCAATTCTGACCTGTATTCATGAGTTTCTCATGCCAGTAAAAGTTTGTTCTTATCTGATGTTGCCCTACTCCCTCATCAGCAGTTTAGATATAGAATATTTTACATATAGCTAATTTCTGTGATAAAAAGTTAGTAAGGAAAGGGGAAACTGGGTCACTCAGTTAGTTAAGCATCCAACTCTTGATTTTGACTCAGGTCGTGATCTCAGGGTCATGAGATTAAGCCCTGCATTGGCTCTGTGATCAGCAGGGTGTCTGTTTAAGATTCTCTCTCTTCCTATGTCCCCTCCCCCAAAACAATAAATAAATCTTTAAAAAATGTTAGTGGGGCACCTGGGTGCCTCAGTTGGTTTGGCATCCTACTCTTGATTTTGGCTCAGGTCATGATCTCAGGCTTGTGAGATCAATCCCCGCCTTGGGCTCTGCACTCAGCATGGAGTCTGCTTGAGATTCTCTCTCTCCTTCTGTCCCTCCCCCTTATTCTCTCTCTTTCTCTAAAATAATAAAAAAATAAATCTTTGAATAAAAGTTATTCTCAAGCAATGCGGAACAAAAGCAGTCCTTTAGGGAAGATAGTTTCTCTCGTAAAGAGGAAATTAATGTTTATCAGAAGATTATGGAAGAGAAACACAGAAAACTAAAATCGCCTTTTTCCAATCTACCCTTCCCTTCCCACCACTTTCCCTTACAGGCTGCATTCATTCACCCAATACCATTTCAAGTAAAGCTTCTTAGATTTCTTAGATAATGTTTTATTATCTCCTTACTATATCCATGCCCACTCTTCTTCAACGGTTTATCTAGGATTGATTTTGGGGAGAGAGATGGCAGGAAATTGATGTATGGAATGACAAAGACAACTTCTATTTTAACTCCATCCATCATCTGCCATTGTAGATTTCTTTAAACCTGCTACCTCATTTTAACTTTATTTTCACAGGATTTGCAGCCAAGAAATGGTGGCTAAGCCTTCAATAAATAAATAAATTAAATAAATAAATAAATAAATAAATAAATAAATAAATAAAAGCCTTTTATGTAGAGCATGACCCCTAGCAGATACATGGTGAGATCTGAGTCTAGATAGGAGATACAGTATGGATGCCCTAGCATACAGACATTAACAATAGAATTTACCTTTAAGCATGAATAGTCCTGTAAGGCATTGTTTGAGGGAGAATGACTGGTTAGGTTGACACTTTAAACTGATGTCTCTGGATCATATGAAAAATGATTTGAGGGGAGAAGAACTAAACAAAAGTGATCAGTTAAGTTGTTGAGTGGTAACACAGAGTTAATGCCAAGAGACATGGGAGAGTGGATTTAATTTTGAAAAAATGTTTGATAAATTCATCAGGATTTGTCAGTGATCAAATATGAAAAATAAGGTAAAGAGAAAAACAAAAGTTGACTTTTGTGTTTATAGTTTGGATACTAGGATAGATAAGGTAACTATCATTTGAAATAGAAAATACAATACTTTTTATTTGTTGAGTTTAAATACCTGTGGGATATACAGATGGGATTTGATCTTTGTGGTTGCAGGTGGAAATCCAGATATATTTTTAGTTCTGTTTTAATTCCCAAAGAGTGTATATTGACCATCTTGCTATCTCATCAGGCTATTATTACCTAATCTTACTTTCTGAAATTCAATATCCAAATTTTAAATGTTAAAAATCGGTAGGAGGAGATTAATTGTTAGAATTCTGTATTAAATACAACCAAATAGGAATATTTTGTATTTCTATAATGAAACACCATCACATATGGTCCAGGATGAAGCTAATTTAAATTTAATTGTCTTACATAGTAAGCATGATATTAGGAAGATTTTACTCTTCAGATACCTAGTGTAGAAAATTATTTTTAGGGCGCCTGGGTGGCTCAGTAGGTTAAAGCCTCTGCCTTCAGGTCATGATCTCAGGGTCCTGGTAGTGAGGCCCGTATGGGGCTCTCTGCTCGGCAGGGAGCCTGCTTCCTCCTCTCTCTCTGCCTACTTGTAATCTCTCTCTGTCAAATAAATAAATAAAATCTTCTGCGTGAGAAAATCTGATGGCAAATAATGTAGCTACAAAAGGATAATGCTCTATTAAAAACATTTTCAAGATTCTTGTCTCTTTAACTTCAGTCCTGACATGGCATACCCTTCAGAACAGACCCTATAATGACTTTTCTAACATCGTCACATTACATCTTGCTTCCAGCTGTGTTGAATATTCCAAAAGAATAAATTTTTGGAGATAAGATACAATTAGTGGTGCCAGAAACTCTCTCTACATGTAGGCAGCATGGATTATAGCTGAAGAAAGGTGGGCCAATCATAGTTTAGCTGTATCATTATCTGGGCTTCAGGGATATCTACAAAACTGAGAATCTCATCGACAATTTAGTTATAGAGGGCTTTGTTATGCTATAACAATCGAGTTTAAATTGCCCAACATAACATATACATGAGAAGTTATTTTGGTTAAATGTTTAAGATCCTTGAATCACAGAATATAAGGAATAATTCTGATGTGTTTTGAAACTCTGAAAAATTTCTGGGAGAAAGACCATATTTTGCAATGTATTCTGAGGGGAGAAGCTACATGACCAGATTAATGAAACCAGGCAAGGAATATTCCTATATATTCAGAATTTAAAAAGTTTTTCTTACTTATCCCTGCCCCTGAAGTAACCTGCCAAGGAAAGAGCATATATTTTTTTTATTCTTACTAGAAAATTATCTTAAAATACAGTGAATACATTTAAACTATTTATCATTCCCTTCTATTCCTTCAAACTCCCTTAAACTTTGCAAAAAAAATCAAGAAAAATTTAAATAATTTTTGAATATCAAGATGTATTAAGAACAGAGTTATTAGGGATGCCTGGATGGCTTAGCCAAGCCTACAACCTGTGGCTTAGTTGGTTAAGCCTCTGCCTTTGGCTCATGTCATGATCTCAGGGGCCTGGGATCCAGTCCCACATCTGACTCCTTGCTCAGTGGGGAGCCTGCCTCTCCCTCTGTCTGCTGCTCCCCCTGCTTGTTCTTGCTCTCTCTTGCTCTCTCTCTCTCTGACAAATAAATTTAAGAAAATCATTTAAAAAATCTTAAAAAAAAAAGAACAGTTATTAGACAGGAGGCAAAAATTCTATTTTTATTTTACATCTTATTTTCTTAGGATAGAAAATGCAGCAGGCATAAAACATGAATGGAGGAAAATGGAATTATTGTTATAAGGCTTGGTTTTAAGGGCCGTTTCCACCACTTACTAGCTGTTTTTGTTCAACACCACGATTTCCCATAACTTGATTTTTATCATAGTATTATTATGAAAACCAGCCAGGATTATGAAAATGCCTTTCAATAACAACAAAATATAGAAACTTAATTACTATTAGCAAGCATTTTTCTAAGTGGCAAAGGAATATTAAATTTCCATTATATCTTTTTTCCCAAATTTCCTATTTATACCTAAATTTCCATTCCAACTTATAATGTTTTTTTGCCTTTCTTCTATATTTGAATCTAACGCATTTTACTTATTACAAAAATATAATAATTTGTAAAACATTACTGCTTATTTAAAAAATCTTGGGGGATTTTGTTACTACTATCACGGTTTGAAGCATTTTATTTCCTTTTTATTCCTTTCTTCTATGATATAGACCTTTCATTAGTTGGGTAGGTATTACTTTTATGAAATTCTATTAATGTTGCTGGCATAATTTCTAGGCAAGAGATACTTATAAAGAATTATCCCTATGTTATTCTTCTGCAATGCCCCCCCCCTCCAAATTATGCAGTGGTATAATGCAATGCAATAATGGCAAATTGCAAGAATTTTTACTCTAGTTCTTGTGAAAAGGAAATGAATATGTATTGAAAATATTCCCTGGAGTGCGCCTGGGTGGCTCAGTGGGTTAAAGCCTCTGCTTTCGGCTCAGGTCATGATCTCGGGGTCCTGGGATCGAGGCCCGCATCGGGCTCCCTGCTCAGCGGGGAGCCTGCTTCCCCCTCTCTCTCTCTGCCTGCCTCTCTGCCTCCTTGTGATCTCTCTCCCTCTGTGAAATAAATAAATAAAATCTTTTAAAAAAAAAATATTCCCTGGAGATTAGCCTGGTAAAATTTTTATTTTTTTCTGTTCTTTATCATATCTATATTATCCTTATAGGGAATAGCAGTAATAATAATAATAATAATAATAATAACAACCAATGTTTATTGAACACATACTATGTGTCCACACTCTTCTGAAGACTTTGTATATATTATCTCAATTAATACAAAAGCTTAGATTTTATTTATTTATTTATTTTTTAATTTATTTGACAGAGAGAGAGAGATCACAAGTAGGCAGATAGGCAGGCAAAGAGAGAAGGGGAAGCAGGTCTTCCGCTGAGTGGAGAGCCCAATGCGGGGCTCGATCCCAGGACCCTGAGATCATGACCTGAGCCGAAGACAGAGGCTTTTACCCACTGAGCCACCCAGGGGCCCCAATACAAAAGCTTAAAGGGGAAACTGAGGTTTAGAAAATTTCAATTGCCCAGAGTTATAAGCACTTAAGTGACAGAATTTTATCTGAGGTCAGTTCTAATTCCCGAACCCATTGTACTTGTAATTACAGACGGGTACATGTGAGACACATATCTTTAGTGGAACTGAAATATGGTTGGTGAAAGTTCATGAACATAGAGACCAAAATTGTAAGGGTACTAATGGTTTATCCATCAAATTGAAGAAGGCCTGAGATTAAAAAAAAAATGTGTGTAATTATCAAATCTACCTTGAGTGTGATAATTCAATATCTCTCAGAATGACATTCTATTTTAGTATTGTATCTCTCCCATCTTTTTCTATCTTTAGAGTTTAGTATGGTCCTTATCATGGTGAGTACTCAATAGATGTTGTCAAAATCTGAATTTGATGTGCTGCTTGCTCTCATTTCTGCTGTGAGAGAAATATGTAATACGGTGAAGTAGACAAGAGGACAATATTAATTTGAATACCTACTAACTTGCAAGCACATTTTATACATCATTCCATTTAGTCTGCATCACAGGCAGTGACGTGGTTGTTTTGAACCTCGCATTATATGATGAGTCATTTGCTTAAGTGAGTACATTTGGCCATTGAAGGAATCGGGATAGGGTGCAGCTCTGTTTAATTACAACTCTCATAGTTTTCCGACTATGGAGAAGTTAAAGTGTTTCTTCGTCTCACTGGTATGTTTTCATCTCTGTGCAGTAGCTGATGGAAGCTTCACAACCGTTCATTCTCTCAGGTGACTGCCATTTTGAGGAAATATGAGAAGGCAGTATCCTTGATGCACACACAGTGGTCTCTCCCTACGGTGTACATATTTCTTACTTTTGCTAATATGGAGGACATTCATTTGTAGATACAGCCGAGTCAGCTTTCCAACTTGAAGGTCAGAAAATCAGACTTGTCTTTTCGAAATGGGTCTGTGGCTTTGCTTTGCTGATAAAGCATGATTAGCTTTCAAAGAATCACCAACAATGATTTTTTTTTACCCAGTTCAGTAAAAATAAGTCAGATAATGAGGAGGTTTGATTACATTTTCTGAAAGGATTTCCACAATTATTCTACTCATGCTTAGCAATATCTCTCCCCTATTTTTCCTCTTTTTGCTCACATTTCAAGGAAACATTGAGGATATCTAATTACGAAAACAAACTGTTTTCATAGAAGTGAAAAATCTATGGCATATTTTCTCTTGGGATGTAAAATTTAAATTATCCTCCTGAGGTACGTGATTTTTGCTTTTTTTGTAACAAGCAGGTTATGTGCTCAAAAGAAAAGAGCAAAAATCCCTGAAGATTGACCTTGGTTCGGAAAGTTTTTTGAATATACAAAGTATCGTGTTCTACCATGTAATTTTATGGAAATTTGATACCAGGCCTTATTTAATTTATACACTAAGTTATGATAACTCTAGCCTTTCTAGTCTGATTTATGCCGGAGGAACTGTGGGAAAAGAGGACATTATTTTGTGGTCATGCTCAGTAATTGCTACATGCTGTAAAGATTGTGCTATGGTAAATTGAAATAATTACAAAGTTATCTATACAATATGACATGCTTTTTATTCTCCTAGGATGGTTCACCAGACCAGAAATTCTAAAATTTCACTTAAGCTGATAATATACCTCCAATTAATTGTGAAATATATTATCACCAGACAAGAGAGAACACCAAAAGTGCAGTAAAGTAACTATGTACTAGATTTGTGAAGCGTATGATGGATGAGAAAAGACTCACCTTGGCTGACCCAGGAAAGTGTGATAGCTATTAGGATATATGGGAACCTGTCATTCCTTATCTTATATTAACTAATATGTAATATATGTGTCTCTGGAGAAACTTCACACAAGAACAGTAAAATTACCAGACACTCTGTCAAGTCTGGTATAGGAAAGGTTGTAAAAAATGATTGTTCCAAAGATTTTGTCTTTCTTTTTCATTTATATTTCTTTACATGTGTTTGCTATTACCTATATCTGCATCACTGATTGATGAACACATTGATTTTCCAAATGTTTATTGCTATTTCATAGGTCAAAATATGTTACACAAATTTGCCTATTCTTGATGAGTATGTATGGTCCATATTTAAAATGTCCATATTTAAAGAAATATTTTCCTGAAGACAAGCTAAATCCAATAGTGAAATAGGTATCAAGGAGCAGTTTAGGAAAAACTTCCCAAATAAATATATTATCATATAGATATATAGATATCTACAGATATCCAGAGAAAATCTATTTTTGCTGTCCATATCATTCTTTTGCTCCAATGCCCATATATGGCATTTAGTCTAAGATTTATAATTACTATTAAGGCTTACAATGCCTGTCTTCAATTGCACCTTCTTCTTTTCTTCTCAATTTCTATGGTTTATCCAATGATCTTCTTCCTAATGGGTGAACGTACCAATATATTTCCTTACATAATATATTTTGTCTTGTTCTTCTCTCCTCGGAGATCACCACTCCCAAATATTATATGATATGTCCTTCTTGTCATTCAATTGTCAGTTCATCTACTACTTCCTAAAACACACCCAACTTAAATTTGTCTCCCATCATCCCATGACAACATTTTAAATATAATTACCATTATATATTACTCGTAGTACTTATCACTATCTTAAATCCTCACTTTTGTTTTAGTCTTGGATATACAATTAGACTTGGTTACATAAACCCAAAGCATGAAATACTCAAGTCAGTCAATTTATTCAGTAATCATTAATGGATACTAAAATGTGTAGGTGAAATTTTAATGAGATACAGGAGAATTATGGAGACTCAATCTGTCCCCTCACAAATGAATTATTGATCTCAAAGAGAAAATAGTAACTTCACAGAGAAGAAACCTGACAGAAACTACTTTAGCCAATAGATCGAATGTATCATCATCAGTAATAGAATCAACTGGCATTATTATCCTCCTGATATGATGCACTGAGAAGGATCAAATACCATTTTGATGTTGTTTTAGCCAGAAATACATAACTTAAATCTAATAATGAAGAAAATCCAGCCATACCCAAATTGAGGGACATTCCCCAAAGTTGGGTTCTGTAAGCTCTAAAAACTATAAGGTCTTGAAATACAAAGAAGACTGAAGAACTGTTCCAGATTAAACTTGATTTAATTAAAAGATAACAGTTTTCCAAAGAAAAAGTACATACAGGATATTAATCAATTTTGCCTTTGGTTGGCTATCCTGACGACCAGTGCCTGGTAGTTCAATATAGGACAGCAAAAGAATTTAAGAATTGTTTCCCACTAATGGATCTGACAATTATTTACTGGATGTATTTGTTTATCTCATTGACTTCAATTTAACATCATCAAAATGTTATTGAGCTCCAAATAGAATGTATGTTGAAAATTGCGGGAGACCACATCTTTTCCTGCATGAGGAGCTAGCTAACTCTTCCTTATGGAACTTAGAATATACTTCTTCTATTTAGCTATCTTATCAATTGTTACAATCTTGTAATTGTAATAAATTTTATTGTATTTTTCTCTTTAGAAAACATTAAAGGCTAATTAGTTTCCAAATTCTGTGGTGGGCGATACTTGGAATCTAGTGTTTCATCCTAAAGAAGATGGCAGTCTACTGGGAAAGATAAGATGATTATTGTGACACCTGTGTGGCTCTGTCAGTTAAGCGACTGCCTTTGGCTCAGGTCATGATCCCAGGGTTCTGGGATTGAGTCCCACATTGGGCTCTTTTCTGAGCGGGAAACCTGCTTCTCTCTCTGCTTGTGCTCTCTCTCTTTCTCTCCCTGCCAAAAAAATAAAATCTTAAAAAAAAGATGATTATTAACCATTAAATAAAAGTCTATTGAAGTAGATTTCACTACCAGCAGAAACATTTTCTGGTCCTATAGGCCTGTTCCATTTTTTCCTCATCCTTTCTGATATAATTTTGAAAAATCTCTTGTTGGATTTTTATTTTATTTATTTTTAAAATATTTTTATATATTTATTTGACAGAGAGATAATAAGCAGGCAGAGAGTCAGGGAGAGGGAGAGGGGGAAGCAGGCTCCCCGTGGAGCAGAGAGCCCGATGCGGGCTCAATCCCAGGACCCTGAGATCATGACCTGAGCCTAAGGCAGAGGCTTAACCCACTGAGCCACCCAGGCACCTCTCTTGTTGGATTTTTAAAGGTGTACACTTTGCTATTACAAATACGATAAGATTAATGTATCATTCATTATGTGATTCATGTACATAAAGGACATATACATTGCTCTCACACTTTGCCTCATTGCTAACCAGGTAGATAGTTCAGAGTGAGAGACAAAACTACAACTCGATCAAATACTTCCTGTACAATTTTTCATAAATCTGAGCTGAGAGACTGCTGGAAGCGGAGGGTTGATTCTCCAAGACTTGTGATCAGAAAGCAAAAGATGGGCAAGAAGCGAGGCCGGAAATGGAACAGCGTGAAAAATGCCGACTTCATTGAACACTTTTTGCATCTTGACAAAGGGAAAGTGACTCAAGCTCACTGACGCCAACCATCCCGCAGAGATTGAGAAGGGGGGGGTCTTGGAAAGTTTTGAGAAAGGGTGTTGGGTGGTTTAAGAGAAAGTAAAGCAAGCAGAGGCAAAATCTACTGGAGCAGTGAAAGGACAGGTCACTTTTTGGTCTCAGAGCTACTAAAGAATCCTTAGGATAAAGAGGTGCTGACTCCAGATTAGCATCTGTAATGAGGACAATTAATCAGACACTAATAGGCATTACATTGACATGGATCAGTTCCCACAAATGTAGAGCAATGACCAACTTCATAAATCAGAATGGAAAATATCTACATGAGCTGCCAAAGAGATTAAAAAAACTGTTATGTTTGTCTATAACTTCTTTTTGTGACAAAAAATGTATGCTAATATTTCTATTACAACATATTTAAACTTACTTTTTATTTAAAATATGTTGGGTTTCAGTGAAGAGACTGTTAACTCCCACAAGACAGAGGGGGAGGTTTCTGCTTCTTTTAGAATCTTTCACAGTGTTTCAAAGTTGTTATATATCCTTCTAACTCTTCTCTCTGTTCCCACTCTTTCCTCCTCTAACCTGCTCTCCATATGGCACAATAGAATAATTCTGTTAACACATGAATGTCTCATTCCACTCTCTCTCTGATTTCTGATTTCATGTATAATGATCTACGCTTCCAATTATGACCTGGAGGTAGGGCAACCATATAATTTGTCATTCAGACCAGGGCATTTTTAAGAGCGAACAAAGAAGCCATTGAAAATTGTGAAGGCATAACATAATTAATGGATGTCTTAGGGAAATTGAACGTGTGTCCTTTCCAACCTCATCTACTGACAACTTCTATCTCTCTGGTGTATCCACAACCCCTACCTACTAACTGGCATGTTGTAGGCATGCTGGTGATAAACAGTTGTTGAATGTATGAGTGGATGAGTAAATATATTGTAAGTTTATGTTGAATGACTCTGGAACCCAATTTTCTGGTAACATTGCTTAAGTTATTTTCAGTTCTTCCTCAGTTTTTTAAATTTATATTTTTATTTTCCCTCCTGACCTATATTTATCATTTATCTATGTGCATATTAGTTTCTCATTTTTTTTCCAAGTTTTTATTTAAATTCTAGTTAGTCCATATATAATGTAGTCTTGGTTTCAGGAGTGGACGTCAGTGACTCATCACATACATACAACACCCAGGGCTCATGACAAATGCCCTCCTAGATTCCAAGGCTTCCACATGTCACAAACTGGATGGCTTGAACAGTGAAAATGTACTATCTCACAGTTCTGAAGGACAGAAGTCAGAAATCAAGTTGTCAGCAGAATTGGTTGCTTTGGAAAACTTAGGAAGAATCTGTTCCATGCCTCTCCCTAGCTTCCGGTGACTTGCTGGCATTCTTTGGTATTTGTTGGCTTGTAGGTGCATCACCTCAATTTCTGCCTTCCTCCGTACATGGACTTCTCCCTGTGTAATTATCTGCCTCTGTGTCTAAATTTCCCATTTTTATAGCACACAGTCAGTCATACTGGTTGAAGGCCCACCCTGATGACCTGAACCCTTAACTCTTAACTTGATGACCTGCAAAAACCCTATTTTCATATAAGGCATACTCACAAGGACTAGAGGTTAGGACTTCAACAACTTTTGTGGGGACACAATTCAACCCATAATGATATGTATATAGTTAGATTTTTTTTTTTTTAAATAGTTCATCCTGGGGCACCCGGGTGGCTTAGTTGTTAGGTGTCTGCCTTTGTCTGAGGTCATGATCCCAGGGTCCTGGGATTGAGCCCAGCATCAGTCTCTCTCCTCAACAGGGCGTCTGCTTCTCCCTTTGTCCCTCCCCCTGCTCATACTCTCACTCTCTCTCTCTTTCTCTCAAGTAAATAAATAAAATCTTAAAAAAATAAAAATAAAAATAGTTAATCTTGATTGTGAGAACCTTTGGGGTCAGGACAAGGTTTATGAGATGCTATTTTGCACCTGAATCTTTCATTTGCAAGCCACAGATAGCAAAATAAGACTACATTTATTTTAAATAAATATGTATGCATATGTGCATGTGTGCTTGGAGTGTGTGTATTTTGAGTTAAGGGATCCAAGTACTAAAATTAACTTCAAGTAGAGCTCAATCTAGAAACTTGTCTATCTGTGGCAGTTGACACAGTGAAACACAGCTCCTTCCTTATTTAAGGCAGAATATACTGTGGCCCTAAATCTTTTGAGGCAGCGATTACTTACCTCTTTACTTGGAGATTTCCCATATGTTCCTTTTTGCAACACAATTTGTGTATTTGTGTGTGTGTGTGTACTTTAGTGAGATACTTTCTGAATTATCTTTAATTATGGCAAAAGGATTGCCACCAAATTCTGAAATTAGACAACAGATTCTGAAGGAGAAATTGGGAAAATAAGGTAGTACAAACATTCCCTGGTCTGCACATTTCCATGTAGGCTGGTCAAAGAAATACACAGTTTTTATGTTCATCACCTGTGTGTCTTTTCATGTGATCGTGGCAGGGGTCAGGGAGCGGAGGTGGAATTTGATGGTGCACTGTGGATCACGGGGGTGTGAGACAGTACAGAGAAAGGAAATAAGTTAACAAGGAAAGGGAAACAAAGGGAAAGGAGTACTTACATCAAACCTCACTGGACTGACTCCACTTAAGACTTTTCACTGAGGTATCTGTCCCAGGCAGTGCTGTATATGGCCCACAGAGTCAGATCACGCATGCCAGTTCTGATTTGAAAGATTTGTGAAGATTGTGGTTGGTTATATTCCATAACACATTTTTCCCTCCAAGTTTATTTTATGTTTGTCTACTCTTTAGGGGAAGCAAATTATTTGAGGCTAAGCATATTTTTTTTCTCTCTCTCTCTTTCTCTCTCTTTTTTCTGCCTGAACTGCCTCACCCCCATACAACTGGTCAGTAACCTTACAAAGACTAGTGGCTGACACAGGCTTTTAAAATTACATTCATTAATCAGTAAGAGCTTTCTTAAAGAGGAATTTATATCTCAGGAGATCCTTAGAATTAAATTTTTATGTCATAGTACTTAGTTGTTTGCTTAAACATTACTTACTAACAACTTAATTAAACGACAAACACACACATACACAAACACACACAACACACACAGACTCCCAGGCACGGGTCTGTTGGAAGCAGCCTGTATTGTTATTAGAGCCAGAGCTATTTGTCAAATTTTCAGATAATTTGTGGGACAGTTGTTAAGCACAGCTGTTATAAAATTTACATAAATAAGTTAATTTAAAGCAGTGGTGACAAATGGTCAAAACTCATCACTTTACAATTATTTTCCACTTATTGTTCGTAGGTGTTATCATAGCTCTTGAACTTGTTACCTGGGATGGTCACTAAGGGAGTTGCACAATGCTCCACAAGAAGTATCAGGAGGCTGTGCATTGGCGGTGGGTGAGGATGGGATGACTTGAGGGTAGGCTCGGGGGGGGATGACTTGTTTGTTTTTCTGTATTGTCTGTTTGCTTTAAATAGACTCTGTTTTTTATATTTATAAAAAATTAGAGGACAATACAGAGTTCTCATAGAGCCAGGAACCCGCTTTTCCCTATTAGTAACATTTTACATTAATACCTCACATTTGTTACAACTAATGAAAGAACATGGATACATCATTGCTAACCAAACCCTGTTGTATATTTACAGGTCTTTAATTTTTACGTGGTGTACTTTTTCTGTTTCAGGATCCCACCCAGGATACCACCTTATGTTCAGTAATCGTGTCTCCTTTCCTGTGATATTTTCTCAGACTTTATTCTTTATGACCTTGACAGCTCGGAAGAGCACTGGTCAGTTATTTTGTAGGATGTTCCCTTATTGGAATTTTTCTAGTGTTTTTGTTAAGATATGACTGGGGTTATGAGTTGGGAGAACTCAAGAGTAAAGTATCACTTTTGACACATCATAACAAGGGTACATATTTTTTTAAGATTTTATTTATTTATTTGACAGAGAGGCAGAGATAGGGGGAGAAGCAGGCTCCCCATGGAGCAAGGAGCCCAACATGAGGCTTGATCTCAGGACCCTGGGATCATGACCTGAGCCAAAGGCAGTTGCTTAACCAGCTGAGCCATGCAGGCACCCCACAAGGGTACATATCAACATAATTTATGATTAAGAGTGAAGCTGTGTTCATCAGGTTTCTCCAATGTAAAGTTACTCCTTTGTATACCTTTGTACAGTGTTATTATTTTAAAGGAAGTTGCTATGCACAGTCCATATCTAAGAAGTGGGAGTTGCGCTCCTCTTGTTTAGCACAGATTTTCCACATTAATTATTTGGAATTTTTCTGGATAGCATAGTTATCTTTTCTCCATGTTTATTTGTTTAATTTATTTATTTATTTATTTATTTATTTATTTATTTATTTATTTATTTATATCAGTATGAATGCATTGATATTTATTTGTTTTAGTCTTTGGGTTATAAGCCAATATTACATCTTTTGTATTGCTGCTCGAGTTATGGGTTTGGCCATTGGGAGCTCTTTCAGTTGGCTCCTGTGTGCCTTTGACATGCACTCATCAAAGTGTGGTGTGTGTGTGTGTGTGTGTGTGTGTGTCGTGTGTGTGTGTTGAGCACTCCTTAGTTTCTGACACCACAAGATGCTCCAGGCTTATCTTGTGTGTTGCTTGCCCTAACACTAGAATTAGCCATTTCTTCCTTTATTAGAGTTTTTTTTTAAATTGGTATTTATGGTATTAGAAACTAATAAATTCATCTTAGATGTGCTTGACTATTAAGCCATTGTATCTTTTGGGGTTTCTCAACTGAAAGAGAAAAAATATTACTATGTTTATACTAACCTGTTTATATAGACCTATCCATATCTCTAATTAAGTCACCTGTATCTATGTTAAGCTAAACATGAGTTCACACTGTTTCCAAATATAACCAATGTCACATTGATCATTTTAGCCTCATTCACTTGCTGAAATGACTTATTTTATAGTTTAGATCCAAAATAAGTTTTGATTCTTTTTTCTAAATGTGGTTTAAAGTACTTAACCATGGTGAGAATGGTTCAGTTGGTAGAAGTGACTGGAGTGGTTAAAGTAAAATATTCAGTATCACAAATATGATTTTTTTCTTTACAAGTGCATAAAAAGAGGCTAAAAATTACTCATAGGTCACATTAAGTGCCTAAAATAATATGCTAATAACCTTAGAAGTGTGAGGGCAGACAGGTTAGGCCAGAACATGATAGAACAATTGAATACCAGAATCTTAGATTTCAAAAAATCCAGACTTGAACACCATCTCCATTTCTCAAATAAACATTTTTTTGATTGCACCATTTAGGAAACTGGTATCAAACTGCTCAGCAAACCTGTCAATAATGGATGCTAATATATAAATTATTGTGTGTGTATAAATATGTATAAAATAGATGTGTTTGTGTGTGTTTATGTATGTGTCATTTCAGAGAATGTGTCTTATTTCAATAATTCTTAATAATTCTTTTATAATTTTATAAATATTACAATTACTAATTATTAAGCCACCCCTGTTATAATAATATACAAATACATAGCTTTTATCTATTAAAGTATTTTGACTATCAGAATAAAAAAGGTCAAGTAAGGACCCTAGAGAACCCTAGATTAGAGAGGATTATTTCCACCCATATGCGCTACATACTTAATAAGCAGGATTTACTATGGGGAAGTAAAATATTTGGACTTGAAATTAAGAATTTAATTGCATTAACGCTTTAGTTCCTCTGGGCTATGGAGATTATTCTAATATGTAAAATATCAGCAACATCTGCAGAACAAGCTTTGCCCATGTATGGCTCAGGGTATTAGGGGATCATAGAGTTGGCTTGTTAAACAAGAGCAAACAAGGAAAAATTAGCAGCCTTGCTTATTTTATCTAGGCATTCACTGAAAATAAGAAAATTTGTCTATAAAAAGGCATTAAGTAGCAAAATGCTAGGTGATGGTAAGCAGCTTATATTTGTAAAAGCAAGAGAAACTGTTAATTTTTCATTAAATAATTCATATAATTAAATAGAAAAGTGGTTGTCCTGATTATGACATAAATAATATATTTAATTAAGCATTTTAACTGAATTTCATCTAAATTATTTGGATTTATGAAAGTCAAGCTAAAATGGAAAATTACGCCACTGTCATAAGATCTGATCTTCCATATTACTATGTCACAATTATGTGTAGAGTATAGATTATGTTACCAGATTATTGAATCACTACCTCTTTTAAATTCTCAAACCCATTTCATATTCACACACATACATACACACTTGCATACAATCCTACATCATTTAGAGGAATGATATATTATGACTTGCCTGCATTCAGCCTAGACACAGTAGTATTAAGAAAAATGTGAAATGCCATACAGAATGAAAAATTGGCAAATTGAAATGTTGTGTTGTGTCTTTATGCATCCCAGAATGAACAGGTGGCTCTATAGTGGGTCTCCACTTTTAATACACACAGGCTTTATGTACAAAAACAAAGAAGATACTTACCTTCAATGTATCACCACCTTCATATCCATTGGTCTTGTATAACATCATACTTCCTGTGGGGCACCATAAAATATTCTAGGTGATGCCTCAGAGCTTTTTCTGAATTAAACATTTCACATATGGCTGGAGGTGGGGGCAGGGAGGTGAAATGGGTTAAGGTGGTCGAAAGGTACAAACTTCCAGTTACAAAATGAAAAAGCCACAGAGATGTAATGTACAACAATGGGGACTATATTCCATATTTGAAAGCTGCTAAGAGAGTGGTTCTTAAAAGTTCTCATCACAAGAAAAAGAATTCTGTTAACTATGTGTGGTAATGGATGCTTACTAGACTTATGGCTGTGATCATGTCGCAATAGACACATTTATCAAATCATGTTGCACAACTGAAATTGATATAATGTATGTCAACCAAATCTCAATTTTAAAATTTTCACATTTAAAATAAAGAGAATATTATTTAGACTGTGGAAGGCAAAATATAGTAAAGGAGAAGAAAGCAAAAATTATAGGGGCATCTGGGTGGTGTAGTCGGTTAAGCATCCCACTCTTGGTTTCCGCTCAGGTCACGATCTTACGAGATCAAGGTCCACCTCAGGCTCCCTGCCCTACTTGAGATTTTCTCTCTCTATCCTTCTGCCCCTCCTCCCACTTGTGCAAGCTCTCTCTCTCTAAAATAAATAAATAAATCTTTTAAAAAATAAATATTTTGAGAAAGCAAAAGTTATACCTTTTTAGTGACCATAACTATGGTATGTGAAAAGGATAATCACTGGTGATAGTTTCTTATCTGGAATTTCAAACTGTTTTCTGTTGTCTGTTTAGTTTATCTTCTCTTTTGTAAATCAGAGCTACAAATGTGTTGTTTAAAATGAGACCCACAACTAGTAGTGAGCATAGTTATTGATGGCATCCCATATAAATGGGATGTCTAGCTCTCTTAAAAGTGTTGATGTTTTTGTTTATTCTTAATTACCCCACTGTAATTATGCATTGTAACATAAGCCACATGAGTCTTTTGCCAAGTAAGAAACTAAACATCCACACATCATTGTCAATACTATATTTATGTATTTACAGTATTTTCATTTTGTCTTTTATGAAAGAGAATCTCAAAGTTTCCAAAATCTACTCAGCATTGATTCTAGATCAAAGCACCATGCTTCTCTCTCATCCAATTTTCTACTGCGTATTCTAGACCTAGAATGGGAAGGCATTAACTGGAAATGCAATAGAGATCAGGACATGGTTTCCAGAAAGTGGCTTTCTGTTCAGAAATTTGTTAGGAGGATAAACCTCATGTTAAGTATTCTTAGCACAAACAAAACAACAAACAAAACAGGTACACAGGCACACACAAAGGGACACAAAGAAACTTTTGGAAGTGGCAGATATGTTTATTACCTTGAATGTGATGATGGTATCATGGGTTTATGCATATGTTAAGTTCATCAGGTTGTACATTTTAACATGTGCAGTATTTGTTGTATAACAACTCTATCTTAATTAGTTGTTAAAACAAAAGAGAAAGCCATGGTTATGTAGAAATAGGCTTCTTTTTTTCTTTTCAGAATCTTTTTGGTTATTGGAAGATTACTGATAGGAGGCTGCATTACAAGCAAGTCCAGGACCTAAGAAAATTCTGATTATGATAGAATTCTATCGTAATATCAAGCATTACTGTATCTTTTGTATTTCTTGTTCCAGCAGCCCTTGGCTCTTTCATATTTTTATATTGCCCTAACTTTCCCCTAAGGATCTACAGTTTACGTTTTTCTTGAAATGACATTAAAATTGTTGGTCGTGGGGCAGGCCAATATAAATTTTTATTTAAAGAATTTGAATGTTACATTACATTATAATGAAATTGTAGCTCTAAGCAATTTTAATGATAGCACACTGAAAAATTTGTTTATGGGTTTTTGCTACCCAGATTAGATTAAGTAACTCCATCATGATTTTGCAATGCTGGTTCAAATTTTCTCTAAATTCTGTTAGTTATTTCATATCTTAAGTAAGCTTCAATACCTTTTTTTTTGTTTGGAATTGAAAATAAAAATAAAATTTCCTCTCATATGGGGTCTCTAGTATCCTATATGTGACTCTCTGCATGAACTGGGTTAAAACCTTTGCAAATTTAAAATGCATAATTAATCATTAAATATTTAATCAAACTCCTTCATTAAACCATCTGCTTTCCTTAATTTTATCTGCTATCTTATTTCTTTTGCACAGATCCTTGGCTTTACTTTGACACCTTTGGGTTTTTCATGGACTTCTGAGTTCTTTTCTGAATCTGACCAATTCCCATTCTAGTCTTTGATCCTACAATTTTGTCCTTGCATTGGTATTCCCTGTCTTAACTCCTTACAATTTCTCTGTGACCAGCTGCTTGTACAAACTCTCTGCATTGAGGCTTAGCATTAATACCCATGTTTTATTGCTGCCGCTTCAACCTTGGTCTGTGCTCCCAAGTGGCATTTGGGACACAGGTGTCAATTTCATATATTTGTTATGATTCTTTTCCTAAAAATTCTAGGAAGCTGAGATCCTGTTTATGTTTTTTTGTTTGTTTGTATGTTTTCAAATTCTTCGGCCTGGGTTAATCAGGGTGAAAAAGAACACAATCTTATTGATGAATTTTTTTTCAACATTTATGCCTGCATTTTAATTTTTTCTTTGTAAAATGAATATTCATGTGCTTTGCCATTTTTCCATTGCTCTGGACATCTTTGTATTGTGTTTTTTTTTCTTAAAAAATTCTTTGTTTTTATTGTGTTATGTTAGTCACCGTAAAACACATCATTAGTTTTTGAGGCAGTGATGGATTTTAATAGCAAATGGAGTAAAATAAGTTAATTTACTCATTTAATAAAGCATATTTTAGAAATTGTTATAATTTCTCATCTGTAAATGTGGTACTAAAAGCAAACTCCTATGAGCAAAGAGATTGCTACACTTCCATGGATACCTGTTCTGATATGTATTTAATGTCATGACAGACTGGCTCAGACTGTGCTTTAATTCTTTTAATCAAAATGAGCAGGAATTTTAAGATGCCAAAAGGCAGAAACTTATTCCTTATTCAATGAAATATAAAAAACATACTTAAATTTTGTACATAACTTAATTTTTTTGAAGTGTTGATATTGTCCCGAAAACATGCTAACAATGTTCATTCATGGTTGGTATAAAACAGCTGGAAGTTGGGCATACTATACCAGTTGAATCTTCAAAAAATTGGAAGTAGTTTCCTAAATGTTTAGTTTTTTTACTTGGCTTGCTGGGATCCTTCCAGTGCTAAGTCTCACCAGTCCTTGCTCAGGCAGACAAATTTTAATGATTTTGAACAAAGGGTTAGAAAGAAGAGGCTATCGAAGCAAAGATAAGGCTTTTTTATATGTTTAAAATTCTCTCCAAATGCAAAATATATAAGATGACAACTTTGCAAGATGAATTGCAGGCTGATTTACCAAACGATTCAAAAATGTATCAAAATGTCAAAATGTATCAAGACTCTTGGTTCTTATAAGTAGTAACAATTTTCATGTGTGGACTAGCATGAGGATCACTATCCCCATGATAATTCTTTTGAGGAATAAAATAATTAAAATGAAATGATAATTCTAAATATCTTTCTTCAGTCCGTAGTATATTACTACATCTACATCTTCATTAATTCATATATAATTCCACTGTTAAGAGGAGACATAAGAAATAAAGAAGGAAAATACGTAAATCCTATATTAGAGGCTTAGTGAAGCAGTAAGAAAACATGCTTGGCCCTAACTGGCTTATATCTAAGTGAGATGAAGAAAACCTCCATCCTTAAATCACTAAATGCCAACCATTACATGATATGAGGAAGGATAGAGAATATTGCAGTTCTATAAGAAAGAAGTCAGTGGAAGGAAAATTGAATTTCTATCATGGAGAATCAGGGAGAGTTTGAGCTGTTTAGGGGAGATGAATATATGACAGACCATCTAGGGAACATCACTAAGAAATATGAATAGAATGTGGATATAGGTCAATAATGACAGAGGAGAATTTTGCAGAACTTGGTAGTAAGCCTTACTCTCCATTATAAAGCCTGAGTCAGGTTTGTGCCTCCAATTGCTCCTCTGATTCTCATAACACTCTTCAGAAATGCTGTCTTTGGCTTCCCAGATCTGTTCTATTTGCTGGGTATTAGCGATGATGTCCTAACCTCCCTCCAGATTGCAAAGGATGGATTGCCAAAGAGAGAGTGACAGTTTGGAGAGATCATTCTAGGGCAATTGTAGAATTTAATTTTAAAATTCTCAAAACTAAAATTTCAAAGTTAAAATGAAATATTTTATGGACAATCTAATTCAATAGAGTACATTTATTCATAAAAGAATTAAGGCCAAAGGAAGTTAAATGATTACTAATCTAAGAAGAGAGAGACTGGCACTGAGGTTCTAGAGCTACATCTCTGTGTACTTCTTATTATAGGTTCAAAATAGATGAAAGTTAAAACTCAAATTTTTTGTCAGCCAGTATCTATTCATTGACCAGTTTAGAATTCAGCAAGCTTTTTCTGCAAAGGGCCAGATAATAAATATATTAGATGCTGCGGACCATAGGATCTCTCTTGCAAGTACTTAATTCTGTGTTGCAGCATAAAAGCAACAACAGACGGGGCACCTGGGTGGCTCAGTGGGTTAAAGCCTCTGCTTTCAGCTCAGGTCATGATCTCAGGGTCCTGGGATCGAGGCCCATATCGGGCTCTCTGCTCAGCAGGGAGCCTGCTTCCTCCTCTCCTTGTCTCTCTGCCTGCCTCTCTGCCTACTTGTAATCTCTCTCTGTGTCAAATAAATAAATAAAATCTTTAAAAAAAAAAAAAGCAACAACAGACAAAAGATGAACAAATTGGCATGTAAAAATTTTCTGTAAAAATTACAAACACAGGCCACGGGCCATATTTCCGTATATGGCCCAAAAGTTGCTACATTTGTCACTAACTGGACTCGTTTTATTGTTATACATGTATATTTTTTAACAGATTGCTTGAGTGAGGTAAGGTAATGATTTGGACCAAATGATTTTTGAGTTTTATGTTGCCTGAGAGCAGCTGAAGAAGGTCAAAGTCACTGAATAGTATATTTTGTGTTCCTCCTATACTAAGACTTTTCCCTTTCTTTGAGCACTTGGCATCTGACCAACTAACTATGAAATATATTATGGAATCATATGCACCTAAAGATATCCTTCTCTGGCAGCAACTAAGTAACTTACCGGAAATGAGTAAATATGAAGAGATTGATAAGCTGATGTTCACTCTATAGGCCCAACCACCAGAATGTGAATATATATACTGTATCAGAAATCTTGGAAAATATATGTACCTGAGTATCACACCCTTAAAAATCAATCCTATGAAAACGAGGAATAGCTGAATTAAATTAGACTTGATACCTGCTGGTATAACAATCTGGGCCCATTATCTCAGCTCATTAGAGCTTGATGTTAATGAGGCCAAGGTCAGGGGTTCATTCCCCACGTGAGACAGCAAGCTTCAACAAAGACAGCCATTCTGCTCCGTGAATTTACACTGTGCACCTTATTCTCCCCGTATGTTTCATGAATAATTATAACTGGCCATAAGCAGAACAAGGAAATGAATATATGGAGCACACTTCATCCTCACTTGTAATGGAAAGGCTATTCAAACACATCTTTCTGGAGGAAACTAGATTATCGTCACACATAAAGAACATGGCATTATATTAGGTATACTTAGTAATAGATACTTAATGTATATTTTGTTAATTTGACCTGATGATTTATTCTACTTCAGTGTCAGTCACATTTATCTGTGCACTTATTTGTCAGTTATTATGCCATATCCTGGGAAGATAAAAATCAGTAAGACTGCAATAATCTGACAGTGGGTATAACACAAGATAGGAGCAAGTTCATTTTGATAAATTACTAATGAGTGGGTCTGTTAGAAAAAAGGATGGTAGTTAAATACTTTTAGATGATATTTGAACAAGAAATGCAGGGATTCACAAATCCTCTCTTGTCAATCAATGTTTCTCCTAAAATGTCTCCTTAAGAGAGATGTAAAGAAAGGCATACTGGCAGAGAACATCAGCATTTTATTATATCATTAAGGAGATGTAGGCTTCCGTATAAAACAATATAGAAACACAGCAAACTCAGATAATTTTGGCTGGATTATAGTGGTAAAGGGATGAAGGACCTCTTGTACCTTCCCCACGTTTCCACCAAAAGACTTAAATTCAAGGGTAACCATAAATCTTGGCACACTCCTATCTCCCATCTACCAGGTCCCAGGTGGTCTAAACAGGGAAGTATTGATTGGAGTGCTTTCCTGTCATGTTTTAAGCAAGTACCAGATCAGTTTACCTTTCTGGTTGTTAGGTTTGGAGAGAAAACAGAGAGAGCCAAACCTGTTAATCACTGATTAATAAGCAGACAGGATAAGAGCAAAGCAGGCTCCGTTAGTAACGTGCAATTTGCTCAAGTAAATTAAAATTACCTTCTTCTTAAAGATCTGAGGAGTACAATTCTCTCTCAGTTTTCTATCAATTCACATTTTGGTCTCACTGTGTCTTCTCTGGGTCACCATAGACAAGTTACCTAACCGCATGAAACTTTGGGAGCCTCAGATACATTATGGGATTGAGAACATGCACCAGATGGCCAGGTACTGACTGGGTAAGAGTACATCAGTTCCCCTTTTCCTTCAGAATAGCAAATGAGGGTGTCTGGGTGGCTCAGTGGGTTAAGCCTCTGCCTTCAGCTCAGGTCATGATCCCAGGGTCCTGGGATCGAGGCCCACATCGGGCTCTCTGCTCAGCGGGGAGCCTGCTTCCCCCTCTCTCTCTGCCTGCCTCTCTGCCTACTTTTAATCTCTCTCTCTCTCTCTCTCTGTCAAATAAATAAATAAAATCCTAAAAAAAAATAGAATAGCAAATGAAACACTTTTGATTTCAGAAATTAAAAGTAGGAGATAAGGCTGGTGAGAGGGAATCCCATGATGAATAGGTGATGTTTGATCTAGATCATGATAGATTTTACCAGATGGAAAGGCTGTTCTGTAAGGAAAATAAAAGCATAAGCAAAGGCACAGTGGTATTGTGCATGAGGTGTTTGGGGAACATCAAGGAACTTAAATTAAGTCAGGAAATGTTGAGGTGGAATAAACATTGAGGTTGAAAATAAAAATCCAAAGATAGAGAAATGATCTTGCTCATATTTAGGCTTTAAATAGGAAGCCTGGGAGGTCGTGGGGGGTAGGGAGGGAAATATAATGAAACGAGATGGGATGGGGAAGGAGACAAACCATAAGAGACTCCTAATCTCACAAAACAAACTGAGGGTTACTGGGGGGTGGGAGGGTAGGGATAGGGTGGATGGGTTATGGACATTGGGGAGGGTTTGTGCTATGGTGAGTGCTGTGAAAGATGTAAGCCTGATGATTCACAGACCTGTACCCCTGGGGCAAAGAATAAAACAAACAAACAAACAAACAAATAGGAAGCCTGCTGGGGCACCTGGGTGGCTCAGTTGGTCAAGTGTCTGCCTTGGGCTCAGGTCCTGATCTCAGGGTCCTGGGATTGAGCCTCATCGGGCTCTCTGCTCAGGGGGCCCAGGAGTCTGCTTCTCTCTCTCACTCTCGCTCTCTCTCGAATAAATAAATAAAACCTTAAAAAATAAAAATAAATAAATCAATAAATAGGAAGCCTGCCATCCATGGTTCCTACAGTGTTTTTTTTTAAAGATTTTATTTATTAATTTGACACAGAGAGAGAGATTACAAGTAGGCAGAGAGGCAGGCAGAGAGAGAGGAGAGAGGAGGAGGCAGGCTCCCCGCTGAGCAGAGAGACCGATATGGGCCTCAATCCCAGGACCCTGGGATCATGACCTGAGCCGAAGGCAGCGGCTTTAACCCACTGAGCCACCCAGGTGTCCCCTACAGTGTTTTTTAATGAGTGATGACTAATTACCTAACATCAAATGCCCAACAAGAAAGTATTTGTAACACATCTGAAAAGAGGTCTAAAATTATGAGTGTTTATGAATTTTGCTTAAAATAAACAATCAAGTCAGTAAATAGACCTTTATATACTGTAGGACTCGATCAGACCATGGGGAGAAAGCTTCATTTTCTTTTATATGTGTCTATTTTAGTTAACATAAAAACATGGTTTGGTTGTGGCAACAAGGAGTGCTTTCAAATGCAATAAAAATTATGAAAAATGATTTCTAGAGGCTTTATTATTATCATATCCAACACCAAACTGGTAAAGTTCCATTTTCTCTACAATGCTACAATCTGTGGTTAAAAGTCCTGGAAAAGAATGTTTAAGGAGAATAGGTAATCAATACAGTGCCACAGTATTATCAAGACTTAGGATGAACAGGTAGAAAGGCACAAGGCAGGGAAAGTTGTGGCTCTATCTTGTTGTCTAGGTCCTGAAAGCCATCTCCAGAGGGGGAACTTGCATTGAAGCTACTGAAGGAGTCTCTTTTTCTTACAGTGTAGCTTAAATCTCAGGAACAAACAAAGCCTTTGAAAAGACATCTGAAAACATGGTTCGTGTTATAACGATTTCCTTTAATACAAATTTTTTAAATTATTGAATTTTGAGTTGTTACTTACACTCTCTTTTTCACTTGCATAAAGTCTAGATGTCATGAAATGAAATGAGCACAGAAGCATTGATTTGATTCACACCCACGTTTGTGTCCTTAGCTAGTAAAAGTGCAAGTACAATAACATATTTTCAAGCATATTAATGCAAAGTATTCTCATCATCACCACCAATTTGTTTTCAGTTTACTTCCAAAGGAAACCTTACCCTCTCTCCCAGGGCTCTTGCCAACCATCTGAATCTTGGAACGGTCTCAGGTTTGGACTGATCTCAGATAAACATGCATTTGCACTCCAAAGCTGCATAATGCATTCCTTCTCAGCATGAGGGTATGCAGCTGTTATACGCTAAGGGTGTTATTTATGTTCTTAACAGTTTTGAAAAATGAAACTTTCCTTCCAACACTCAAATTATCCCTCAAAAAGAATTCAGATCTTAGATTTTCCTTTAAGTTGGTGAAGAATTCCCTTCTTTACATCTTTTGCAATGCAGTGTTGGTGTTGTTGCCAAAGAATTCTAAGGAGCCGCAGCATCATCACATTTCCTGCAGAACACTTTCATGTCTATAAGCAGCTAAAAAGAATCATGGTCCTGCTCAAAAAATGATTGTCTCATGCTTCCATTAGTCGTTTATGTTTGGTGTATGATTTCCTTTCACCCATATGATGCCTGCCCCTCTGCAGATGCTGGTGATAGGGAGAAGCTCAGTTCTTAGAACACAAAACAGAATGGCGAGAAGAGGCTCCTTCAGCATTGTTGTGATTACGTGGGGAAAAAAATATCATCATGTATGTACTGTTAAGTACATGGCTTTTTCTATAGCAAAAGTATAACTCTTTTGGCTGCTTAACTCCAGAGTCTATTTAAGTATATTTTTAAAATCGGCAATACGAGGTGTTTAATTTTGGCCATATATTTGCGAAAGAGAGGTTTTCCTCTGACCTATGCACAAATCTAGCTTTACAGCAAACTTGCACATTGAAGTGGAGTCAAGCAGTTCCCGAGCTAGAATTTCAATAGTATCCTTAAATCAGTGCATCATCTTGAATCTCTGATTCTTTTTCTTAAGTATCTGTCTAGCCCCTCCTTTTGATGCCCTTTGGTAGTGCCTTATTATCTCACCTATATTCTACTAACTTGGAGGAATGCCGTGAGTCTCCCAGACTAATCCAACTTCCATATGCCCACCAAATAGCTTCCCGGGGGTACCTGCGTGGCTCGGTTGTTAAGCATCTGCCTTCGGCTCAGGTCATGATCCCAGCGTCCTGGGATCGAGCCCCACATTGGGCTCCCGGCTCTGTGTGAAAGCCTGCTTCTCCCTCTCCTACTACCCCTGCTGTTGTTCCCTCTCTCTCTGTGCCTCTGTCTTTGTCAAATAAATAAATAAAATCTTAAAAAAAAAAACCCAAAAAACAAATGGCTTCCCTAAGACAAGTGCTAATCATTGTCACAATTCTGCTTAGACATATCTATCAGTTGCTCATTATCTCTTCATTTAGCTGGTCCTGAATTGCATCTTTTATAAGAAAACTAATTGTTACTATGGCACTTTCCTGAGTTCTGAGAGTCATTCCAGTGAATTATCCAACCTGAAGGGATCATGGGAACCTCCAAATTGGCAATCATTCGGTCAGAAGTAGAGGTGGCCTGAGGGCCCATGAACCTGTGACAGGTGTCTAAAGGGAAGGTAGTCTTTCTGGGACTGTGCCCTTAAGCCTGTGTCGTCTGTGCTAATGCCAGTGGTCAGCATTGGAATCCTGCATTTCGTTATTGCTCTCAGGAAACATCTAGATGATCTTCAGATATGCTTTGTCCCTGGGACTCCATCTCTTAACACATAATATTTTTCTGTTTTATTAAAATGATCCAGACCTTTCCTACTTATTCAAAAGAAGATCCAAAAATTAAGTAATTTCTTCCTAAGTCATGAGTCCATTAAGTTATTCTTTTCTTCTATGGTTCCATAGCCCTAGGTTTTACCTTTAGCTTTGGTTTCGATTTTGGTTTTAACTTCAGTTTTAGTCTTTGGGTTGATGTGCACACAGCAGCTGTAATCCTGCTTGACATTTGATATTTTGTGGTTTTCACTATCATCCATCCACCCCAACTCTTATGCCTTTTCCCACTCATAGGTGTTCATTTCTATATACGTAATGTGTGTCCTCCCAATTCAACCTTGATATAGCCTTCAAAAATGACATAGGGTGGTGTTTATATGTTTTTAATTTCTATAATGGTATTATGCTGTTTATCCCTTGAATTTTACTGTTTTTCCTTAAAAATAACTTCTAAGGGGTGCCTGGGTGGCTCAGTCAGTTGAGGATCTGCCTTCACCTTGGGTCGAGATTCCAGGGTCCTGGACCTGAGCCCTGGGTCAGGTTCCCTGCTCAGTGGGGAGCCTGCTTCTCCCTCTGTTGCTCCCCCTGCTTGAGCTCTCGCTCTCTCTGTGAAATAAATAAATAAAATATTTAAAAAGAAAACAAGTAACTTTTAAGACACATCAGTGATCCCTTGTGTAATTCTAGGAATTACTTTGTATATTTCCATAGTTATATATATTTTTAAATTTCTACAGATTGGTATATATAAGGAACCTAGAAGCCCTGCACTAGGAAAATGAATAAATACAATGTTATATAAATGTATAATAATATATATGTATAGATGTATATACATTATGTGTGTGTGCGTGTGTTTACCACAATCAAAGATCGTAATCAATACCCTGTACATTTGTGAACTACATGAAAACAAACCATGAGTAAGATGCTATTTTCCAAAGTATATATGGCCTTAATTTCACCAATTCCAGATTCCTCCTGGCAAGATAGCTCTAGTCCCACCAGGAGGGCATGACTTTTCTCATCTTCCCAACTTTTCACCAACACTTAGTCTTGTTTGGCATGGTTTTAGTTTCCCATCATAGGAAGTTTCTTAGTTGTTGTTTTCCTTTCCATTGTGCTGACGGGGTTTATTGTTGTGTGAAGAGCATGTGCTGTGGCTACCGGGAGTCAAGCACTGGTGGCCGGTGCCCTCTCCCACACAAGTCTGCCCCTTAGGGAACCACCTACTAATCCCACCACCGGTGGCTGTGACTCTCTCTTGATTTGCCTAGCCTCGGCCTGGGAAGAAGTAGAAGAAAAGAAAATTATTGAGGATGAGCAGGTCTTTGTCAACTTAACATTTACGTCTGGCCCCAGCACTGCCCTGCGTCTTCATGCTTCCGTCTCACCTAGTGAGGTCCCGCCTCTCTTTTTATGTGTATCTCCACATCGCCACTTCTGTGAAGTCTCTCCTGATTTTTTTTAAAGATTTTATTTATTTATTTGACCGAGACAGACACAGTGAGAGGGAACACAAGCAGGGGGAGTGGGAGAGGGAGAGGGAGAAGCAGACTTCCCGCCAAGCAGGGAGCCCGATGCGGGGCACGATCCCAGGACGCTGGGATCACGACCTGAGCCAAAGGCAGACGCTTAACGACTGAGCCACCCAGGCGCCCCCTCCTGACTTTCATATAACATTTCTCCCTCCTTGTGTTTCTTTTTTACGTGCCCGTAATTTTTTCATGGTTCCCACAACTTTTTTTTCTAGTATTGATTTGCTTACACGTAGCTTTTATTCATGTATTCTAGTCCCTTTAAACATAACATTACTATTTCTGCCTGGCATGTGTACTAAAGTATAAAATACATGTGAACAAATGAACAGGCAGTAAATTTTCTAGGTAACTAAGAATCCCTTACCTTACTTCATTCTCTACAGCCCTATACGGATGCTGACAGTGTTAATGCGTTAGACTGTGGCTTTTCATTGCTGCTCTTAGAAAGTTACACAGACCCATTATAGACCAAAGTGGCTAAAACTTTCAGGCTGGCCCAAGCCAAATGATGTATGATCATTATAAATAATTCTAGCCTATCTATTAGTGCAGGAGAAAGATAACACTGCAGTGCCTACAACATTTTCCAAGTTTGTTAACATATATCAAATGTTCACAAAAGTGCCTGGCACATTTGAACGTGTAATAAATACAAGCTGTTACATTTATACTTTTATTCTGAGATGAACTGGTAGCTATGACCACCTAGAAGACACAGACTATATTTAGTATGTTTTTGTACAAAACAACAACACTATAACAGTTCACAAGTTATCTCTTGAGAAAAAATATGCAAGGAAACTTTTGGAATAATAAATAAGAAAACAACCGTCTAAAATTGTCTTAGATATAAAATGGTATAAAGGCATAAAATGGATTCTGAAAGATAACTATAAGTAAGAATTAGGAGAAAAATCAGTGAATTATTTCATGCTAAACAAAATTGTTTTTGAAATGTGTTTGGTTGTTTTAACCATCCTAAGGCAGTTTTTTTTTTATTATTACTATTTCTGAAATATCTAAAGGTAAGGAAAGTTAAAATATTCAGAGATAGACTACAAATAGTACAGGAATAATACATTGTTTTAATGATATGGTTAGCCACATATCCCTAAATAGCTGTTAGGAGGAAGAAAAGAACAAAGAACATGAATTAGCTGCCTAAAGTCAAGCCAGGATAAGAAGGGTAATCCATAAGAATATACACTGTGCAAGAGACATCTTTTTCACTTATCTTCAAAAGACAGAAAAAATTCTCTTCTTTATCTTGAAGATTTCATTCGACCCAGGAAAAGGAAAATAGGTCTAAGGGAAAATAAAGAGTTTGTAACCATTACCTTTTGTACTGGAAGTATAATTTCAGAAGAAAAAAAAAAGCATTCTATTGTGTAGCTGAATTTTACATTTTTATATGAAAAATTATGAAATACTCATTCCTTTTTTTCTCATCCCCCAAATGAACCAAAGAAATTAAGATCTCACAGAAGACATACAGTTCTATAATTTTTTATTTGCGAGCTTACATTAAGCTGATAACACTTCCCTATGGACTATGTTTTATAATCTTGATAAAATGATTTGAATGGACCCTCAGTGATGCTGTGAGTTTCACTATAAAACAGGTTAATATGCCTATAACAGTATACTCCTACATTCTCTAATAGCATGAGTATGACCAATCTATTTTTATTGAAATTATTTAATTTTGGAGGCCTGAGTTAATACTACCTTGCCTCAGGAGGATAATATGATGTTTATGCTAGGAACCAGAGATGATAAATTTAGCCATTAGACTCAGCCTTCGCATAACCAAGCATTACCTTTTAGTTGCTATGTTGCTTATCATGAGCCTTGAGCTATTTCTGCAAAAAACAAGTATATCCCACATTTATAAACTATTTTGTCCATGCTATGTTCTTAATTTTTGTACCTGAAGTCATTCTATACAGCAAAGAAGGTAATTAATTCAATAATATGTGCCTATTGCTTATTGTTTAAGTGTGTGCCATGTATTGTGCTGATCTTGGGAATCCATAATCAGGAATAGAGATGTTTAATTCTGCCTTCACAGACCTTGCGTCAGAGAGACGTCATGTGAGGCAGCATGCTAGGAAGTTGGCTATTACAACATGGTGTGTTAAGTTGAATGCACCGGTTTAATTGGGCACGTTCAAGACTTGGGAGAGTCAGCAGCAACTCTATTTTTTTTTTTTTAAGATTTTATTTATTTATTTGACAGAGAGAGAGTGATTACAAGTAGGCAGAGAGGCAGGCAGAGAGAGAGGAGGAAGCAGGGAGCCGGATGCGGAGCTCTATGGCGCCCCCTCAGCAGCAACTCTTACAATTAGAATGTCAGAAGAAGGAGCTTAACAAAACCGATTTTCTAGGGCACTAAAGCAGTGGTTCTCAACAGAGGGAAATTTTGTGTTGCCTCTTGCTTCCATGTAAAAAAAAAAAAACTATTTGACAATACCTGCTGACAGATTTTATTGTCGTGAACCAGGATCTGGCATCTAATGGGAGAAGTCTGGAGATTTTGCTAACATTCTACCTTGTACAGGAGAGCCTCCAACTCTCCCGTGCCCCAACAATTATATTTCTCAAAATGTCAATAGTCTCTAGATTGAGAAATTTTGTACTAAAGCACGTATACAAAAATCTAAAGGCTGAGCCATTTTTTTGCTCTTTTGGATAGCTCTGAATTTAAGTTGCTCAATTTAGGACAATGTAAACAGAAGTATATTTTATCACCAATAAAATGCCCAATTACTAAATACTAAATAGGATGAGTACTTAGCTTCATAGATCCCCTTTAACCATATTATTTTCATCTCTAAAATGTAAATAAACACATAGCAGTGTTTTGATTTCTTTTGTTTTGTTTGCTATCCTTAGAAACTCTAGCTCACTGTTCCAGAAGAACAAATTTAGAATGGTCATAAAAATTTCTAGGCGATTCATTTACTTTATACTCTCTCTCTGACCTTAAAAAAAATGTTGGAAGTTTTCTTTCTACTTGTTTCTCTGAACTATCTCTCCTAAATCTAAGTATCTCCTAGTGCTATTTGCATACTTCAACAAAAATGATCATTGAACAAACATCCCACAGGGGGGCCTCATGCCTTGACTATTTAACGTCTTTTTCAGCATGCCCAAAGATGTTCCATTCCCTTCAATCAAATCCGTAAAGATCACTTCTTCTCCCTGTTAGGTTTCACTTGCTTACTTGGTATTGCTAGCTTTTTCATTCGGTCATTGTACAGTCTTGTGAGGTACTTTGAGAGATGCCTGTGAATGATAAAGTACTGTACATGTGAAAGCAATTTTTGATTTTGTTGCTTACTTCCTGCAGGGGCTCTGACATGCTGGAAAGCCTGGCTCGGAGCTGCCAGTTATCCCTGCCAATCATCAGTCACTATATCTCTGTCGTCTTCCAATACCGTCAAATTATGGCAGGTTCAATACTTATTTTTTATAAAATCCTTTTGAAGCTGATTGTAATTGTCATTCATACTTATTTCAGTTACAAAAAAGCATAGGTCTATGGAACCATTAATAACATGAGGTAGTATTTTCAAGACTTAGAGCCTTATGTCTGACCTTGAGAGTTCAATATTTCCATCCATTTGTTTTTAGGTTTACAAGTAGTGGGGCGGGGGCATATCTGTTGTAGAAAAAACTAAAAAAAGTATCTAAAATCAACGTATATTTTAAAATACTAAATGCAAAACACTGCACTAGATATTGAGAAATATTTAAAAACAAATAAACCGTTCTCTTTCCACACTGTATTGGCTGTGATCTAGACATCAAGAAGCCACTTTCTTCAATGGCCTTTGATAGCTACGAAGAAGATGGGACACTGGAAAGCTGCCGCAGAATATCTCCACAGTTTTCTATCATTACACACAGGCAGGAAATTGGCAAAATCAGCAGATATAAGAAGAAGCTTAGTAGAGGAATAAAGGGAGTGACAAAAATGTAGTTGAAAGGTTAAATTGAATTGATAGCACACAATGCATTGGAACTCACACTGAGGAGTTCAGGCTTTTCCTGAGTGCCTAATGGTATCACTTACAAACACGAACAAGGAAGTGGAATGATAGTTGTCTGCATAGGGCAGATGGGTGATGGGCATGAAGGAAGGCTTTTGTGATGAGCACTGGGTATTGTATGTAAGTGATGAATCACTAGATTCCAGTCCTGAGATCACTGTTACATAATATGTTAACTAATTAGAATGTAAATTAAAAATTGAGGGGTGCCTGGGTGGCTCAGTTGATTAGGTGTCTGACTTCAGCTCAGGTCATGATCCCAGGATCCTGGAATGAAGCCCTGTGTCAGGCTCCTTGCTCAGCGGGGAGCCTGCTTCTCCCTCTCCCTCTACCACTACCCCTGCTTGTGCTCTCTCTCTCTCTCTGTCAAATAAATAAATAAAAATCTTTTAAAAATTGATACAAAAATTTATTTTTTAAAAATATTATGTATTGGGCGCCTGGGTGGCTCAGTGGGTTAAAGCCGCTGCCTTCGGCTCAGGTCATGATCCCAGGGTCCTGGGATCGAGGCCCATATCGGGCTTCCTGCTCAGCGGGGAGCCTGCTTCCTCCTCTCTCTCTCTCTCTGCCTGCCTCTGCCTACTTGTAATCTCTCTCTCTGTGTCAAATGAATAAATAAAATCTTTAAAAAAAAAAAAAAATATTATGTATTTATTTTTTGATAATTATGTTCAATTAGCCAAGTCTGTGGCCATTTTTCAACATGACCTTTGACAATTTTATGCAACTTCTCCTTACCTGGAAATGGCATGGAACAAGCACAATTAAAGCTGCTTAATACAAGTATTTGGAATTAGACACAGAAATAATAAATCTGTGCAGGAAGAAAAATAACTAGTTCAGTAAGAAACACAGTTCTATTTTTCACAATCTTTGCATCATTGACCCACTGCGAACCTACCTCACTAAATAAGCACCCAGTGCTTCACATTCTAAAAATGGCATTGCCATCTATCCATATGGAAAAGACTGAAAAAAGGAATTTTGAGGCATAATCGGGAGTGTAGTTTAATCCATGTTAATATTGCAATTTCTCTTTAATATTATTAATCAGCATCTAAATAATTGGGTTTTAATGTCAAATAATCCAATGAGCACATAAGTGGATTTCAGGGGAATGGGGCCTCAGTGTAGAGATAGCATTTACAGACATGACCATAGAGGAGATCACAGAAAAGGTGAGTATAAATGGTTAAGAACAGAAGAGAAATGAACACATTCTGGGGCACTCTGCCAAGGTAGAAGGTTACAAAAGAATTACTGTAATACAAAAGAAGTGGTCTATAGTGGAGTTGAAAATAGAAAAATAAACCCTTCTTAGAGGGTTCCCACTAAATAATGTGAGTAAATAAAGGAAACCATTTGTAAATAAATAAATAAATAAATACTACTAAAAATAATGTATTTAGGAACCAAGGCTTCTCCCCTCCTCATCACTGTCATGTTCTGACCTCTTGGTAAATCAAGCTTGTCTTTGAAAGATTGGTAACTCATTTATGGTGTTCCTCTTTGTTCGCGTTTCTGCCATCATCATAGTCAAGCTCATCATTATTCTGGATAATCCCTCTAACAGTCTAGCCTGCTTACTCCCCGGCCTCATTGTTAGCTGCTTTCCGTTAAATTTTGCTACAGTTCCACCCATTGCCAGAGTCATATTTTGGATCTTGCCGTCACCAGAAGCTGTTTCACTTCAGAAATCTTTACCTCCAACATCCCATTCTGGGATAATAGTTCATGTGATAAAATCTAAGAATAAAGTGAATCAAAAATTTTTCTGTAGCAATGAAAATAACTAAAGCAAACTTGAGTTGCTTTATGGATAGCTTTATGTTCAGATTAATGTGATATAGTCCTGTGTTTCTGATCAGTCATAATTATTATAATTTTCATCATTACTATTATTGATTGTCATTGTTCTTATGTGGTTAGATTACTATGGCTAATTCTATGAAAAACTTTTTATCACTAACCTCGTACTGATTTTCCAGTATTAGCCTGTATTATGGATTTACAGTTCATTTTGCCCAGCTAGTCAGGTTTCTGGTTTATGACCAGAATCACATCTTATAAAGGCAGTTTGGGACTCGAGCCACAATAATATTGTAATATTGCAATATCATCCCTGATCCAGTGGGTGACCTGGTTTAGCTCTTTATTGTAAAGCCTAGGTCTGTGTCATTGTAGCTGGAGAGTTACTTTTCCAGGGTGATCACTTTCCAATAATCTTCTCATTCTAGAAATTCTAATTTTTCAGTTTGTTTTCTTCAGATAGTGAGTCGAGACCTGTTCCTGTGTCTGAAGCCTTTACACAGAGACCAAACTGTCTAATCTTGCCCCTAACAGACTGTGGCCTTGACCCCCTGACTGTTTTGCAATTCCTTCTATTTACAGTTGGTAGAGATGTCTGTCTTCCATTTTAGCTAAACTTGTCATTTTTATTTATTTTATCTTTTTAGAGAGTACCTATCCTTGCGATTTCTTTGGAAGTTACAAAGTCACTTTATACTTGCACACACCCACAGAATCTAAAATATAAAAACAAAATCAGCTACTCAGCAGAATACCAACTATTCTTGATTTTTCAAGGAATTATTCTTATGGATTCTAATGAAAAGGATGCTATGCAGTGTGGGAAAACAATTTCAACAATAGCAGGACATTAAATGAGGCAGGATTCTCAGAGAACTTTTCATAAAACATCCACCAGTCTCAGTGACTGCCATCACATCTAACCACAACCCGGGGGGGGGGGGAAGTATTTCTGCAAGAGGCCTCTAGGATGCCATTAGGGTTCACAGTTTTCACGGCACCTACAAAATTCTTGGAAAAAGAGTAAAACTACCACGAGAACAACTTAATGAATTTGAATGATTTAATTCAAAAGAAGTGTAAGCTTGTTTTCAAACTATCTGTTTCTTAAAGATAAAATGCTTTTCTCATAGTTAAGGGAAACTATACTAATTCAGTAGGTTATATAACAGGGTTTTTTCCTATTGAGTACCCAAGTTTCTTCCCAGTCACTTAATTGATGAAAATTTCAGTTAATTACACCTTGATTAATTTATCCATTCTTATTGTGAATAAGTCATATTTCTCTAGAATTCATTTGTAGCTTTCATCTCACAACGGGGAAGCAAAATTTCATTTGGACATTATTAATTTTCATTTGTACCATTCTTTCCTGATAGCACATTTGTTTGCATTATAAATGATGTTTTCTGAAGTATTCCAGTATCACATTAGTAGCCTTTAGCTTTTTCAAACATGAAAAAGCTTGATGATTTTTAAAACAAGCACTAGAATAAAAATGGAGTATTTGAAATGGGAATAAAATTGCTATGAATCTCAAATATTTAAGATCTATTGCTGTCACACAAAATCACCTCTATAAACATCCTTGTTTTCTCCAGAATTATTTTTATACATATTACCTATTGTCAGACTTATATCGTATTTTATTCCCTAAAAGCCTTTGGCAGATCTTGCAGTTGTAATAAATAACAATCCGAAGACACTGCTAAAAATAAACAACTTCAAACTTAACTGTTTAACTAATAGACTTCTGCTAAAGACTAATGTTCTGTTTTCAGGGGTTTGAGTTTGAACAAACTTAAGTATAATTTTATAGTATTCACTATTAATTTGGCAGAAGCAGTTTATTTTTTGTGAACTGATGATAATCAGGTTATTCATGCTTAATTTCTATGATTCTATTTAGAATTTACTATTAGAAGAATAAATACATTCTCTTTATAAAAACCTAAATTTTATTGTTTGACATTGAGCACTCTCCAAAACCTTGCATATGAAATATAGAGGCTTAGGGATTCCACCGCTAATTTACTGCATGGTGCGACTTCATTTGCCTACAGTTATAGCCAAATTGACCTAAAAGGGAACAAAAATGTGGGGAGACACAAATAACATTTCCTCCTACTTTATCTTACTTATGTTAACATCAGTTTATTCCTTATCTGCTAACTTGCCAACTAAAGATCTCCATGATCTTTAGTTACTCTAAAGTAGTTTTTTCTAATGTCTTCTAGGGAGCTCTAAACTCATGGGCATATTCACTGCTTCCAGATTCATGTAAATACTAAAATAATTTTTGGAAGGAAACCATGAGAAGCTAGTTAGCCTAAGAGTATAATTTTGTAAATATATGTTAAGGTGGTAAGTAGATTTCTATCTCCTTTTTTTCCTTAGATACCAAGTAAAGGTTCTCTTAATCAGTTTGCTTTAGGTCAAGAACACATGCCTCCTTATCAATTCATTACAAGAATCAGATTTTATGGTGACAGTAGAAGTTTCATATCTCAAATCTCAAACTGAGCTAAGAGTCTGATTCTAGAAAAGAGGAATATGTAAAATCAAAAGTATTTTATAGTATTTGTTTATCAAACATTGGTTTATTTTACTTACCCTTTTTGTCTCTGAGGAAATTCTATGATACCCTACATTTTTGTACCCTATTTGTTCATACAGCAAACATTCATTGGGCAGCTTTTATATTGAAGGCACAGTGCACAGAGATAGTGATGTGGACGCAAGAGTGCTCCTGCCTAGCTTATAAGGAGTTCTTATCCTAATGGAAGAGAAAGTCTTCCAAACAGAAGCAAAACAAAATAAAAAGTTAAGTGCAAATCAATGCATGCTTTTGTAGAGTTGTGGAAGATTCTATGCGAATAAAGAGAAGAGTGAGAAAATTGGGCCTATTGTGAAAATAAGGCCATATTTTAGGGTTACGGTGTCCAGTTTACTTTAGAAACCTGGTTTACCTTTATCATTGTATAGGAAGTCTGAGTAAGGAAAAAAAAGTGGAATGTAAACAGTCACCTAGCTAACTAGTACAAATCCAAGACTTAAACACTGTTAAATGTCTTCCCTTGTAACAATTTTTACTACATTTTCTTATTTTTTTCAAAGATTTGTTAAATTCCCTTTATGTTTTCACCATTGAAGAGGCACTTACCAATGGACATATTTGTCCCCTTTTCAATGGACAGATTTATTTTTTTGTTTCTCTGAAGTAAAATTTAGCATCATAAACTTTAAAATGATTACTAGGTCCTTATGGTGGGAATAAATTAATGCTAAAAGCACAAGCAATATTATATCTGTTTAGTCTGTGAGTACAATGTCCTGATATGTAGCCAGCTATTTATTTAAGACTGAATAAAATGAATAAACTCAGGGACCCATATGACAAAACAAAAGATCCAGTAGTCCTCTCATTAAAGTCCCATAAAAGGAGGAGTAAGGGAGTACTCTGGAAATTTCTTCATTATTGAGGAAATAATTGCTGAGAAATTTACTAATTTGATGAAAGGCACAACAAACCCAGATCTAAGAAACTGAGCAAATCCCACACAAGATAAACTCAAAGAAATCTATGCCAATATGTATAAATAAAATTTTTAAAAGCAGAAGACAAAGAAAATTTTGAAAGCATCCAGAGAGAAATTATGTTTTCTTTATAGGAGAACACAATTTGGAATGACAATTGATTTCTTATCAGAAATCATGAAGACTAAAAGAAAGTGGCACACTATTTTTCACGCGTTGAAAGGAAACCAGTCAGTTACAACATCGGTATCCACTAAAACTGTTTTTCTAAATAAATAAATATATAGAGATAAATAGATAGATAGATAGATAGATAGATAGATAGATAGATAAAACTGTTTTTCAGTTTCAGTACTTAACAGTCCTTCTTGGATGAAAGAAAACTAAGAAAATTTATTTCTACCAGACCCACACTTAATAATTTGCTGAAGGAAGTTCTTCAGATGAAAACTAATGATAAAAGAAAAAAATCTTAGAGTGCCATATAGGAAGAAGAATAGCAGTATGAATAGTAAATAATATGTATAGTAAATAATAGTAATGAACATAAAATAGATTGCTCCTTTCCACATGCATTTTATAAATCATATTCGATGTTTGAAAAATTGTAATACTCAAAGCAGTAATATCTAAAAGTTGGGAAGGTAAAGGATATAGATAGCAGTGAGAATTCCACACATCATTTAAAATGATGAAAAGTTAGCATAAAGAGATGATTATAAATCACATACCTTATGATAATACTAAGAGCAACACAAAGAGAGATTCTTCAAAAATACTATAAACACAGAATTTTTTAAAAGTTTAAGTAACTGCAGAAAGATAAGAAAAGGGAAGAAGAGTGAGGTCATATAAAATAAATAATATAAGTGCCAGACTTAAGTGCTAACATATCAATAATTACCTTAAATGTAAATAGTTGAAATATACCAGTCAAAACAAAGATTGGTAGATTAAAAAAAATTGTGACTGAGATATATGCTTCTTTAAAGAAACTTACTTCATATTTATAACATTGGTTGGTTGAAAGTAAAAGGATGGAAGAAGATAAACTACCCAAATATTTAAAAAGCTGAAATAGTTATATTAATAACAAAGTTGATATCACAGCAAAGAAAATTGAAAGACATAAAGAAGTACATTGCTATATAATGATAAAGGGAAAACAGTTTTCCAATAAGACCTAATGATCTCATATGTGTACATCAAACAAAAGAGCTTGGAAATAAAAGAAATGAGATTGAGAGAAACATACAAAACCACAGATACAGGTTGGAACTTCCAACATCTCCTTTTCAGCAACCGATAGAACCATTAAACATCACCAAAGACACAAAAAATATCAACAACACAATCAGCAAGATGTAACTGACATATATAGAACCACAGCAGAATGCACATTTGTCCTGCAATCATGGGGCATTCACCAAGACAAACCATAGCTTGGATTATAAAACAACTTTAACAAATTCAAAATAGTTCTTACTATGCTGAGCAGGTTCTCAGACTGTAACAAAATTGAACTAGAAGTCAGTAACAGAAGCACAATAGGAGAATCTCAAAATATGTACAAATTGAAAAATATACAATGAAATAACCAGACTAAAGTCTCAAAGGAAATAAAGTATATAAAAACTGAACAAAATGAAAATGAAGTGTGGAATACACCAACGCGGTTTGGAGAGGGAAACCCAAAGCTCTAAATGCTTATGGTAAAAATAAGTAAAGCTTTCAAATTAGTCATCTAAGTTCCTACCTCAAGAAACACGCACACACACACGCACACACACACACAGAAGAAAAACTAGGAAAAGAAGAGCAAATGAATCCAAGGTAAACAGAAGAAAGAAAATAATAAAGATAGATGAAATAAATATAATTGAAAATAAGAAAAAAAAGAAAATAAGAAAATTGATAAAAAAGAAACCGAATTTTTACAGTAAAAATTAATAAATTTGAGAAGCCTCTGTAAAATTGACAAAAGTTAAGAGAGACACACGAACGACCTATATCAGGAATGAAATGGGGGTTATAACTACAAATCCTTCAGCCATCAGAGAGTAAGGAAATAATGAGAACAGTTTTATAATCATCAATTTGAGACCCTAGAAAAAAGGGACAAATATCTCAAAATCCACAAACTATCAAAATTCAATAGAGGTGAGGGACGCCTGGGTGGCTCAGTGGGTTAAGCCTCTGCCTTCGGCTCAGATCATGATCTCAGGGTCCTGGGATCGAGCCCCGCATCGGGCTCTCTGCTCAGCAGGGAGCCTGCTTCCCCCTCTCCCTCTGCTTGTCTCTCTGCCTACTTGTGATCTCTCTCTCTCTGTCAAATAAATAAATAAATAAATCTTAAAAAAAAAACCAAAAAGCTCAATAGAGGTGAAATAGACAATATGAATAACCTATAGCCATTAAAGAAATTTAATTTGTAATTTAAAATCTTAAAATCTCATAAAGAAAATATTGGGTTTAATTGGTTTCACTGACATAATCTACCAAACCTTTAAAGTAGAATTTATAATAATTTTATGCACTCTCCTCCAGAAAGTAAAAGATGGAAAACTTTCCAATTCATTTCATGAGGCTGATATTACTGTGGTACTAAAATAAAACAAAGACAGTACCAAAATCATGATAATAAAAATACAAACTAATATCTCTCCTAAAGTTAGATGCAAAAATCTCCAACAAAATATTACCAAACTGAATCTAACAATGTATAAACAGAATACAAATGACCAAGATATGCAATATCTTTTCAACATTCAAATATCAATCAGTATAATTAATAGTATCAATAAGGTAAAGAAGAAAATCAATTGATTTTATGAAGTAAGATAGAAAAGCATTTGACAAATTCCAACACCCATTTATTAAAAAAAGGATGACAAATGAGCAATGAAAGGTAATTATCTCAACCTGATAAAGAACATTTTTTAAAAAAATTCTACAGTTATTATCATACTTAAGAAAGATAATACATGAAAGGCGAAAGAGTAAGTATTCCTCCCTATGATCAAGATGTCTACTCCCATCATTTTCATTCAAAACTTTCCTTCAGTTAGCCACTTCAAAGGGCCAAAATGAAATTAAACGCATACAGATTGGAAGGAAGAGATTAACTTATCTGATGTTTGCAGATGATATGATTGTTTATGTAGATAATCCACAAAAAAATTTACAAAATTTCTCCTAGAACTGATAAGAGAGTTTAGCAAGGTTATGGGATACAAAATCATACAAAAAACAGTTGCATTTTTACTTACTAAGAATAGCTAAGAATTTAAACATAAAATAATATTTACTATTGCTCCGAATAAAATAGTATACTTAAACATTTTACTTAAAATGTTTAAGGATTTGTCTGCATGCTGAAAATTACAAAGTACTGATGGAACAAATAAAAAAAGATGAATGGAGAGTTACAGTGTGCTCATGGATTGGTAGTTTCAACGTAGTAAACATGTCAATTGATCTCTATGTCTAATGCTATTCCTATCCATATCCCCATTTAATTTTTCGTAGACATAGAAAATCTTACTCCAAAATTTACATAGAAAAGCACAAGCCATTATACAGCTAAATCAGTCTTGGCAAAGAAGAATACAGTGGGAGGAATTCCTTTGCTTGATATTAAGGCTTACTCTGTAAATGTAGTAATCAAGATTATAAGGTATTGATGAAAGGAAAGACACAGATTAATTGTAAAAAATGAAAATCCTATAAAACTGACTTGGTTATGATGAACTGATTTTTTTACCAGACTTTAAAATATTTCAGGAGAGAAAGGATAATCCTTCAACAAGTGGTATTGGAGCAATTGGACATCTGTAGGCAAAAAAGGAACCTTTATCTAAACCACACATCCCAAAAATCACTCCCAATGGATCATACACTTCAAGTCCTGTAAAACATTTACCAAAAAACCCCTAAAAAACAAACAGTGAAACACTTTGAGAAACTATGAGTAGACAAAGAGATATTAAACTTGACGCCAAAAGCATTTGCAATGACAAAAAAGTGATAAGTTGGACCTTGTCAGGATTAAAAACTCTTTTTCTGCAAAAGCTTATGCAAAGAAGAAGAAAAGGCAACCTAAAGACTGGTAGAAAATATTTGCAAACCACATATATGGCAAAGGACTACTATCTAGTATATTATATAAATTATACAATATATAAAAATATATATAAATACTAAAAAGGGGAAGTAGAGTGACAGAATTGTTCCCTTCACATAAACTCAAAATAGAAAAAGAGTAGACAGTTTATATTTAGTATCTCAGAATTTCTGGCTGATAAGAAGTGTGATGTGTTCTATATTGGTTGGTAGAGAAGACAGTGTTAATGAGCCCTACTTAGCTCTTCTTTTCTGAATCTGGGCTTTGTGGGCTGGGAGATACTTTATTTGGCATAATTACGACACTTTCTCAAAGAAACAAAATCTAAATCCTTTGGCCAAATGAAAGGAGGTGCTAGCTCACCCTGCCTCACAGGCAGATTATGTCTTGGTAAAAAAAAAACAGGTAAGTTGGATCCGTTGAGAAAGAATCATAAAAGTACAATTGCTCATAAAGTATCTTGGAACCAATTTACTTAGAATACTTTCAAGCCACAAATAAAGATGAGCCTAAAAGGACATTTATGGTTTAGAGATATATGTATTTTCTAAAAGAAAAAGAAATTAACAATTAAGATATTTCATTGCCACCAGCCTAACTCCACACATGTGCCCTATACATGACACCAACATATATAAAGTGAGATTTTAATCAACTATATTAAAATCGTCTGGGATACCATTTTTAAAATGCTGAGACCTGGGTTATTTCCAGACTTAACGAACCTGAATTTGTGCTTTTGCTCTAAGTTGTTTTGATGGCAAGTGTGGATTCGGGAATTTGTTTGAAACAAGCCCAGCTAGAGCCAGCCTTAAGAACCAACCTCAGAATCATGGCTCTTTTGTTTTCTGCTATGATGATTCCTTATCAAAATATTTTTTTCTAGAAAATCAGGTTGCATGTTCTGACCTGCAACTTGTGTTTGCCCACACATGCATATTTAGCATGCTCACTTGCCTATAAAGATGCATCAATAACTCTTAGGAAGAAGGAAAAAAAAAAAGGAAGATGGGGAAATCTTGGTTCTTTTCAGGCATTGAAAGCCTTCCGTCTCTCTCCACACTTCTCACAGAAACAAACAAGCAAAGGGAAATAAAAATGTCTCTCTGCTGCTGCCAACAGATTCTGCCATGAAGTTTCTATTTCAGTAGCTATTTGTCACACACTGATACAGATACTTTCTGATATGAGCTCCAAATATGTACTCCCAAACATCCTTGAAGTTGTGAGCATACCTAAATCTTGTTTCCTGGCTATGTGCATTAGGCAACAGTGCATCTAGTGCCTTTTGAGGTTATTTATAAAGAGACGTGTATTAGAGAGGTGTCCACTGCTCCCTGCACCACTTGGGTGACTGATGGGGGTGAAGTGGAAAGTGGTTCAAATCTAATATTTGCTTCCATTCAATCATTCAGCAAATCGTCTTGAGTGTCTACAGTGTGCCTGGGAATATATTAAGGACTAGAGATGAAAGAAAATAAAATACTGCTGTCCTTAAGGATCTGGCAAGTTTTATTGAGGAGACAAACAGGAAGACAAGTAAAATATGGTGTAGAAATATGAGGGAACAATTGGTGTTAAGGGACTAAAAAGAGAGACAGGAAACAGCCTCCAGGAGCAACAGCCAGAGATCGGAATATTAACTTGGTGGAGTGATCATAAATAAGCAAGAGACTGCTGGGATCTGGACACATAGCAATCATGTGAACATCATGCTAAATGGTTTGCACTTTATCTCGCGGTTAACAGGAGAAATCTGAGGAACACTGGGATTTTATTTGCATATTTGCTAAGGCGTAGAGGTTGAAGTCATGCAGACCAGTGAGGAGGATGTAGGAGCAAGGACAAGAGATGCGGGGGGCTTCGAGAGCTGTTAGTGACATGTGTTGAAGGGACTTAGTGATTAGGAAGATTTGGTGTGTATGAGCAGTTAGAGCTAAGACAAGAATCCCTCATTTTCTCTTGGGCATTTGAGCAGAGGGTTGTGTTTCTGCACAGTTCGGTAACCCTGGAGACAGGGCACAAAGGTGACACTCTGAGAGACGCAGGCCTGCAGAATGCCAGAGTGGTTGGATCTGAATGCCAGCGGGTCCCTGTAGTATCAGGGTCATCCTCTGCCAAAATGCTCAAGGATAAAAGATGAGCTGGGAAGAATGTGTACTTTGTAAAAACTCTAAGTGGAGAAAGTTGTTTTGTTTTGTTTTTTTTAAGATTATTTATTTATTTATTTGACAGAGAGATAGAGAGCACAAGTAGACAGAGCGACAGGCAGAGAGAGAGAGGGAGAAGCAGGCTCTCCGCTGAGCAGGGAGCCAGATGTAGGACTCGATCCCAGGACCTGAGCCAAAGGCAGTGACTTAACTGACTGAGCCACCCAGGTGTCCACCTGCAGAGAAAGTTTTTAAAATGTCCAGTAACAAGTCATAACGTTTTATTATTGATTTTGCTTGTTTTTACTTCATCCTCTAAAGCCAACAAATAACTTTCAAATAACTAATGTGAAACAGATTCTGAGACTTCTTCATAGAAATGACTTCTAGTATTTACTGTTATGCTTTTTCTCTTGTTCGTACATTGCACAGATCATTTGCGTTGCCTATCCTCCTAAATAAGAGCAGGGTCATACGACTGAGTACTGGCCAATGAAATACTAGCATAGATGATGTACTTGATTCCAGGCCTGGCCCATAGAACTCTGTTGTGCACTGTTTCTCCCTTGACATTCCATAATGATCTTGAACATCGTGCATTAAAGGTCATTGTCCCATAGGAGCTAGAATACCTAAATTACGGCAGGAGCAGAGTCCCCTTGACAACACTGTGGTTTGTCACATAAGTAACCTACTGGGTTAAGCCATTGAGATTCAGGGGTTGTTTCAAGCAGTCAGCATACTCTGACTGATTAGAGTTTTGATACCAGGAATAGTGTCCCACTGTTGTAAAAATTTTGCTATATGACATTGTTTTTTGTGAAGAAACTGATTTTGAAAGTGAAAAATTTGGTATCCTGTGTTACACCGGGGCAAAACTTTTGGTGATAACATCATCTGTACTAACCTGGAAGAAAGTTCGTGGCAGGAGCTCCAGGGGAAGGGGTTAGAAAGAATTAAAACTTTAGTGTGTGCTGACAGTTATTAGCTATATTTAGGAGGAAGGTGATAAATTCAGAAACAGATAGACACAGTGCAATAAGAAAGAGGAGTCCAGGGGAGAAAATAGCCTGGGAATTTGTGGCATTGAAGTCCAAGAAAATTTGCGTGCATTTAAACAGAGGAAAAAGGAAATAAGTTTGAGAAAACAGCCAAAGACCTATTAAGATCCAGGCTTTTCAGTTTTTTGTTTGTTTTTTATTCAGACTGGATAGCTCAAGATAGCAGCCGTTAAGTTATAGAGATAAATGTTGGGCAAGGACACAAAGATGCAGATTTTAGAAATATGGGTATATAAGTATTTATATAGGGTTACTGACACCAGGAACTGACTAGAATCAAACAGATCAGAAGACCAGTAAGTTCTGAGGAGAATTCTATTGTCCACTTTCTAACATTCTGACTACTTAAAGAAAATCTATAGCATCCAGGGTCGCCTGGACAGCTCGGTAGGTTAAGCATCTGACTTCAGCTCAGGTCATGATCTCAGGGTCCTGGGATCCAGCCCACATGGAGCCCCGAGGGGAGCCCTGCATGAACCCCACTTCGAGCCCCATGTCCAGCCACTTCGGGCTCCATGCTCATTGGAGAGTCTGCTTGTCCCTCTCCCTCTCGCTCTGCTGTTCCCCCCACTCATGCTCTCTCTCTCTCAAATAAATAAATAAAACCTTAAAAAAAAAATCTACAGCATCCAAGACCCATTTCAAATGCAGTCAAAGAAAACTCATCCCCCTCCCTGAAGGACAGAGCTAGGATTCATGAAAACAATGGAGAAAGACGTCTTTTTAAATAACAATCAGAGAGCGTCCCCCACGGCCAGTACAGGGACCCAATGCTTACCCCTAAAGATCCCACAGATTCTGAGGAACTGCTGAAAATCTCATCTCCTTCCAATTGGAAGTTTTTATGATGGTTATCCTATTCTTCGAACCATATTATATTGGTGAGATGTGGGGATTACTTTAGATCATAGGTTGATCAAAACAAGAGATATCACTTTCTGACTTAGTGGTGGAAAGTACTGCATGTCCTTCTAGAGATCTTGGACCGTGACTGAATGCAGTTCCGAAATGGTGGTATTTCAAGTTTTCTCCCTGGTGGAGGAGTCAGTGTACCCTATACATGGAATAGAGAGTGAAGTGGATATTTGGTGGCCCCAGCATAGACGGGCAGAGACTTCTGGTATTAGAGCAAGCTCATTTCCTGCTCTAATTCAGGGACTGAGCAAACCTCCTTTGGCGGGCTTTTCCCCTTCCTGTTTATCTTAGAGACTATGTAAAACTGGTAGTGCCACAAGAGGGACAGCACCTTGTCCTGACTGCAGGGAGCTGGAACTCTCAGCAATCTACCTGTTAAACTGACTGAAGTCCGAACTGTATCTTATAGGTATTAACCTCTCCTGATAAATGCATTCCTTTTTAGCAGTTTTCTGTTCTCAACAAATAGATGTGTGGTTTCGAGGCAAACTTTTTTACAAATGTCAAACTATGTTTTTATTTTCTGTTGCAGATTTCACTGATATGTTTGGTTAATCAATATTCACAGATTTTCCTAGAAGAAAAGACATTGAAGAATGAGGTTAATAATTTTCACATAATTATACATTAAATATCTAATTTGCCATTAATTTCAAGAGTAAGAATTAGCCAAATTAATATATTCCTTTAATTACATTAGGTAATTAAATTTCACAGTTTAAAATGATAATTAGTACATTATTCATGTAATACCCTTTTGAAAATTGCTCTTTTTAGATCAGAGGAAGAAATATGGTATAGTTAAAAGGAAAAATTAAGGATAGCTTTCATTCTTGTTTGTTACTTGCAGATTTTGCAACTATTAACAAGTAATTCCTCTCTCAGCACCTGGTGTTTATATATGTAAAATGGAATTAGAAATATCTATTTTTTCAGTGGTTTTATAAGGTTTAGATAATTTCATCAGTGGAAAACTCCTAGCTTGATAGTCATTCAACAGAAAGTATCCCCATAATGGTTATAATTATAAATCAGTGTTTATAAAAGCCAGTACCCCAAAATCAGATGCAGCAATATTGACAAGGGTGAAGTTACAGATAAAAATCTATTTGCTTAAAATGTGAGTTTCTGCCATAGGATGAAAATGATTCACTCAGAATCAGCTCTCCCTATGATATGACAGTCTACATTTTAGCCCTAATACTCTTCACTAATTTGTATCCATTAAATAATTTATTTTTCTTACAATAATATTGAACACTTCTATGTGTACTAAGGATTTTAGTCAGACTTTAAATATACATTTGGGAGTCATCTGCCTAGAAGTCATGACCATTAAAAAAGAGAAAGGATGGGATCACTGAAGCAAGAAATGTATAGAGAAGAAAACAAAATAAAAATAGGACATTTAGAGCTTCGTAATGAAAACAGGATGAGAGGTGCCAAGGAAGTAGGAAAAGTACAAAATAATACATTCTTACCAAAGCCAGATGAGCTTTAAGAGATTGGAATAAGCAATAATATCAAATATGGCAGAGATTTTATGGAGCATAAGAAGAAAGATATTGAGAAGACCAGTTGTGTGAATGTTTCACAAATAAAATGACCTTTGTGAAAAACACGAAAAATACTTTTTAAAAATGCGATACATATTATGTTTTTCAAAACTTCTACTTTATCGTGGAATTTTCCTTAACTGCTCCAGACCACATCAAGAAGTTCCTTTTCATTAAGAGTTTGTACTATTTATTAAAATGTAAGCATATACTCCTTTCTCAGGGTAATATAAACTTGGACTTGTTCTTGAGTCATCTATCTATTTTCTCATCACTTTCACATGTATTGGTTATTAATCTATTAATTACTAATTTACAGTTGATGGAGTCATTTTAGCCATGGACATTTGGTGAAATCTGCACATACTTCAATTGTATTTATGAAATAAGGGTTATTTCTTTTTTGTTATGGCCTTTATAAGCAATTTTTATAATCTGTCCTTTTTTTTTCAAGGTATAGATTGACACACTACCATAGAATCCTTTTATTTTTCCTTACCAAAAATAAGACAAATAAGCAAACCAAAAAACATTTCTCCACTTATAATAATCAATAATTAACATTACATTCATGTGAACACTGAAACTTTTGAATTGATATTTAACTTTTATCAAATGTATATAAAAAGCAAAAATGAACAAAAAACCTAAACTTATTTTTTTAATTTTTTTAAAGATTTCATTTATTTATTTGACAGAGAGAGACATAGAGAGAGAGGGAACTCTAGCAGGGGGAGTGGGAGAGGGAGAAGCAGGCTTTCCCGGGAGAGAGAGAAGCAGGGAGCCGGATGTGGGGCTCCATCCCAGGACCCTGGAATCATGACCTGAGCCAAAGGCAGACACTTAACGACTGAGCCACCCAGGCACCCCAAAAAACCTAAATTTATGAGAAGTATTTTCTGACCCATATTTTTTCTTCCTCTAATTTCTACTCCTAAGATATAACTACCGTTATATATAACGGTATATAAACTACCCTTTAGTTGCTTGCTACGCTATTTAACTCATATTTCTAAATAACATGCTATGTTGCTATCTATTGGGTGGGGTGTTATTTGTCTTTTTTTAAAAAAAGATGGCTTAGCCCAGTGATGGATATTAAGGAGATATGTATTACCTGGAGCACCGGGTGTTATACGCAAAGAACGAGTGTTGGAACACTACAGAAACATCTAATGATGTACTGTATGGTGAATAACATAATATAATAAAAATGAATGAATGAATGAATGAATGAATAAATAAATGTTAAAGCAAAAAAATATTTTATTTATTTATTTGAGAGAGAGAGAGCACAAGCAGAGGGAGAAGCAGGCTCCCCGCTGAGCAGGAAGCCTGATTTGGGACTCTATTTCAGGACCCTGAGATCATGACCTGACCTGAAGGCAGATGCTTAACCAACTGAGCCACCTAGACATCCATTGTTTGTCTTTTTAAAAAAATTTTAGTTGTTGTCTTCGTACTTCCTATTATAGAAGATGAGGATTTAGCTTTCTTACAGGACCTCTCTGAGACCCAGGAGTGAGGGCCTTGCCTTGGCCCTGTACCTCAATGGACCTCATGTTTTGGAGTGCCTCCCTCAAAATTGTTTAAATGATTTTCCTCTGTCTACCATTCACCTGAGCTGGCAGTGCCTTCCAGGTGGGGCACCTTAAGCCAAGACCAGGTGTCAAGTGAACACAGGTCTCAGTTCTCCTCTTCAGGGTTCTTGCTTACCTACCTTTGTGTCTGGGGTCAATCAAATGCCTCAAAGTTTCAGGACTCATGTCTATAAATTTATCCTAGGCCCCTAAACCTGGACTTAGTAGTTCAAGGTTGTCCAGGAGTATAGATCATTCCTGTTAGCTGAAGTGGTATTTCTTTCTGGATTGTGGAACTTTGGACTGCTAGATTAGTCTGACAAACTGATTTTTGATGACCTGCTGGGCTCTGGGCCACCAATACCCTAGAACCCTAAACCTAAGGATTAAAGGCAAACGTGACCTTGTGCTGGAGGAGGTAGTTTACATTTATCAGCTCTTGCCTGGCTTTGATTGAGTCCTAGTGCTACCTTTGCTTTACAGCTCCTGATGGTGACGGGCGTGGGTGCACACATTCTTTATCCTGTGGACTCCCCCACTGACACACAGGGAGGTTATTCCACATCCTCTTCATGCTCTGCGTCGTGGGTCAGACAATTCATTAGAAGTGGCCATGCCTGTATCTTCTGAGAATATTCAGGAATGCTGCTTGGCTGTTTCAGCAGGCCCTTCTGATCAATTTATTCTCATGCTTCTGAATCAGATGGTACTGTTGTGCTGTCAGGCGTTGGTCACAGATTTGCTAAAAAGAAAAAAAAAAGACAATTATTGCACTAAGAGGACCACTTCTCTCACATTTCCTTTGGCCACTGTCCCCACTGATAGTAGTGTGGAAGGCAATGATGCCCAACACTGACAGAGATGGTATTCTAGGAATGCAGTAATTGTGGCCTATAGGGTTCAAAAGGAGAGTGTCAGGAACTGAACACAGTCTGACACTCTATTCTGCTTTCGAGCTGATAAGTTATTCTGCTACTATCTCAAGGATAATGACAAATAAAACTCTTGGGTCAGAGATAAAAGTCTTTACTACTCACAATTTAGCAAGAAGTGTGAGTAAATGCATATTTATGCCAATTCCCTGGCTGATCCCTAATTTCCTACAGGATGTATAAAGAAGACCAGGTGACACCTGCACACACAGGGACTGCAGACCTTTTGTAATGGGCAGTAAGTACACAGACTCTTTGTTCTGAAGAGAGGCGATATTTCTATTTCACAAGATAGCTGAGTACTGTGTTCTATATCTTTGCTATAAAATTCTAAGCAGTAATTCTCATATAAATAGAGGACAAATTTTTATTTATGTTTTCTTTTTGGGTAAGACTTGCATATGTGGTCAGAATTAAAGATAGTAGTAATCTTCAGGAGAGTCATTACATATCAGTATTCATTGGCAGAGACATAGATGACATAGTATCATGAGTAAAAATGCAACCAGGATTAAATAATTGGTATTAAGGACATGCAAATGCAAGAAGGTTTACATTTTTGCAGCAAAAACTGATTTCAAGAGGTGACAGTATTGCAAATAATAACAGTGTTGCACCATTTTCTTGTGTTGCAACAATGAAATTCGCCTGCAGGACACACGACACACTGAAATTAGACAAGACTGGGACATTTGACAATAAAGAAAACAAAGAGATGGTTCCTGGACCTGAGCAGAAATTACCTGGAAAATGCAAAGACTCTTCATGTCCACCAATTAGACAGTAAATAGTACATAAGTATTGTTATGTAAATATTCATAGACTAAAGCACATGGTCCATGAGTTGTATATGCATTATTGTTTTAGTCAGCCGCAATTAATTTAAGTCCACACATATATTTATCATACTTACTATATTTTGTTCCCACATATTGAGCCCTTCATTACAATGATTTTTCTTCTGTCTGAAGAATATCTTTTAATATCTTCTTTATTGAGGTTCTGTTGGTGACAAAGTCTTATGTTTTTATTTATCTGAAGTTGTATTCATTTAACTTTCATTCTTTTTTTTCTTTATGTATCTTTTTTTTAAAGATTTTATTTATTTATCTGACACAGAGAGAGAGACAGCAAGAGAAGGAATACAAGCAGGGGGAGTGGGAAAGGGAAAAGCAGGCTTCCCGCTGAGCAGGGAGCCCGAGGACCAGGGGCTTGATCCCAGAAACCTGGGGTCATGACCCAAGCCGAAGGCAGATACTTAATGACTGAGCCACCTGGGTGCCCCTTAACCTTCATTCTTGAAAAGAATATTTTTGCCCAGCTGAGAATCTGAGATTGGGAGCCATTTTCTTTAGCACTTTAAAGTTCTTATAGTATACTCTGACTTCTGTTGTGTCTGTGGAGAAATAAGCCATTGGTCTTAAGTTATTTCTTCCCTGAAGGTAACCTGCATCTTCGGTCACCCATAGAATTATTTTATCTCTGATTTTCAGCAATTTATCATGTGGTGCCTAGGTGTAGCTATATTTTAAATTGTTTTTCTTGGGATTCTCATTGATTTTGAAATCTGTGGCTTGATGTCTTTCATGGTTTTTGAACTTTCTCACATAATACATTTTCAAACTTAACTTCTGCCCACTTATCTCTTGCACATTAGTAAGTATATGTTATATATATATATATATATATATAGACATATATATTTTTAATTTTAATTTTAATTTTAATTTTTTTTAGTTCAGCGTTTTCTTGATACACAATATTGTCCTTTATATAATTTAACAAAATTATCAGAGTGGTTTTAATGCCTGGCAATAATCCCAATATTGCATTTCCTTGTTATTGATCTCTTTTTGTTGTTTTTGCTGGTTTTTATTTATGTCTTTAGCCTCATTGTAGTATTGGTTAGTTTTTAATTTGGGTGGCATAGTATATCCCAGCATCACAGGAATAATTGAGGCCAAGGATGGCATTATCTCCCCCCAGGAAGAATTTACATGGATTGTGATAGATGATTCTCATGGCTTCCTCATGTCCCTCTGTCTGCCCCTTCTCAGTCCCACTTACAAATTTCTAATTCAAGAGAAGAGACAAAGGGGAATATACATACACACACAGACATGCTTCTTTAATTAAATACAAACCTGCCGAGGAAAATCTTAAAAAAGAAAGAAAACTAGTGTAAAGAAATTTCTAAGCTTCTAAATAATGGAAAGATTTTTAAAAAGTTGGAAGGGGCAATAAAGCTACTTATTGATCAAAGAGGTTAGAAATTGAAAACACCTAGTAAAGCAATTGCTGGGCCCTAGGGTAGTTCTATTTTCAACTTTTTGAGGAACTTCCATACTGTTTCACAGAGTGACTGCACCAGCTTGCATTCCCGCCAACACTATAAGAGGGTTCCCCTTTCTCTACATCCTCACCAACATCTGTTGTTTCTTCTGTTGTTCACTTTAGTCACTCTGACAGGTGTGAGATGATATCTCACTGTAGTTTTGATTTGTATTTCCCTGATAATGAGTGACATTGAGCATCTTTTCATGTGTCTGTTAACTATCTAGATGTCTTCTTTGGAAAAATGTGTATTCGTGTCTTCTCATTTCTAAACTGGATTATTTCATTTTTTGGGTGTTGAGTCCTATAAGTTCTTTATAGATTTTGGATACTGACCAATTTTTATCAGATATGTCATTTGTAAATATCTCCTCTCATTCTAAGGTTGCTTTTAGTTTTGTTGATTGATTCCTTTGCTGTGAAGATTTTTATTTCGATGTAGTCCAAATAGTTCATTTTTGCTTTTGTTTTCCTTGCCTCCAGCAATGTGTCTAGTAAGAAGTTGCTATGGCCCAAGTAGAAAGGGTTGCTGCCTGTGTTCTTCTCTAGGATTCTGATTGCTTTCTATGTCATGTTTTTCATCCGTTTTGAATTTATTTTTGGATATGATGTAAGAAAGTGGTCCAGTTTCATCCTTTTCCATGTTGCTTTCCAGTTTTCCCAATAGCATTTGTTGAAGAGACTGTCTTTCTCCTATTGGATATTCTTTCCTGCTTTGTTGAAGATTAGTTGACTATAGTTGTGGGTCCGTTTCTGGGTTCTCTGTTCTATTCCATTGAACAGTGTCTGTTTTTGTATCAGTACCATACTGTCTTGATGACTACAACTTTGTAATACAGTTTGAAGTCCAGAATTGTGATGCCTCCAGCTTTGTTTTTCTTTTCTAAGATTACTTTGGCTATTTGGAGTCTTTTGTGGTTCCATATAAATTTTAGGGTTGTTTGATCCAAAGGATACAAGAATACTGATTCAAAGGTATACATGCACTTGATGTTTATAGCAACATTAACAACAGCCAAATTATGGAAACAGCCCAAATGTCCATTGACTAATGAATGGATAAGGGAATTGTTGTGACATATATATGATGGACTATTACTCAGCCATAACAAAGAATGAAATCTTGGTTGTACAAAATGTGGAAGGAGCTAGAGTGTATTATGTTAAGCAAAATAAGTCAGAGAAAGACAAAAACCACATGATCTCGTTTGTATGTGGAATTTAAGAAAACAGATGAACATGGGGGAGAAAAAAGAAGAGAGGGGCAAATCATAAAACAGACTCTTAACTATAGAGAACAAACTGAGAGTTGCTGGATGGGAGGTGGGTGGGGTGATGGGTTAAACGAATGATGGGTATTAAGAAGGACACTTGTGAAAAGCATTAGGTGATATATTTAAGTGATGAATCACTAAATACTATGACCGAAACTAATATTACACTGTATATTATCAAACTGGAATTTAAAGAAAAACTTAAAAATACATAAACAAGGGCGCCTGGGTGGCTCAGTGGGTTAAAGCCTCTGCTTTCGGCTCAGGTCATGATCTCAGGGTCCTGGGATTGAGGCCCATATCGGGCTCTCTGCTTGGCAGGGAGCCTGCTTCCTCCTCTCTCTCTGCCTCTCTGCCTACTTGTGATCTCTCTCTCTCTCTCTGTCAAATAAAGAAATAAAATCTTTAAAAAAAATACATAAACAAAAAAGATAATATGTAAATGAAAATTAAAAAAAAAAACAAAACAGCAAATGAAAAAAGAAATTGGGGCATCCGGGTGGCTCAGTGGCTTACATGTCTGCCTTTGGCTGAGATCATGATCCCAAGGTCCTGGGATGAAGCCCACATTGGGCTCCCTGCTCAGCCTGGAGCCTGCTTCTCCCTCTGTCTCTGCCCCTCCTCACCACTCATGCTATCTCTTACTATCTCTCTCTCTCTCAAATAAATAAAATTTTGAAAAAAAGAAAGTGAAAACAGTCAATAATTTTTAAAAAGATAAAGACACAAAATTTTATGTTAAAAATAAGTCAAATGTTTTAGATATCAACAAATATGGCACCTATACACATATACACACATATATAATGCGAAAAAGTCTTAATTTCATTACAAATTAGGAAAATCCACATAGAATGTCATGTTTTAATACACATTTCAGAACATGATATATAATTATAGCAAGGTTATGTCAGATTTCATCTAGTTAATTTAAAACCCACAAGAGCAAATTCACATGTAGTTGAAGTAATTTATATGATTACAAACTAAGTTTCAACTATTTAATACATCACTATAATATAATTTACATTCCTTTAACCACAATCAAGTTAGAAGCATTATAATATATTTTATTATTGCTAGCAAATTTTCTTTGTCCCTTCCTTCAGAATTCTCACAATGTATAGAACTATTTATTCTTATATAAGTTAAAAGTTTTTAGAGGAAAAAAAAAGCATTGCTAAAGACGATGATAACCTTAAAAAGTCTTAGGTTCAGATTCAGAATTATGGTGTTTATAGCTAATTAATACTATCAGAGGGAAAGAACTTATGAACATGATATAAAAAAACTCTTTTTTTAGTATTTTTTTATTTTTTCAATGTTCCGAGATTCATTGTTTATGCACCACACCCAGTGCTCCAAGCAATATGTGCTCTCCTTAATACCCACCACCAGCCTTACCCATTCTCCCAGCCCCTCCCCTCCATAATCCTGTTTGTTTCTCAGAATCCACTGTCCATCTCTCATCTTTCGTCTCCCCCTCCAATTTACCCCAATTCACTTTTCCTTTCCTTCTCCTAATGTCCTTCATTTTATTCCTTATGTTCCACAAGTAAGTGAAACCATATGATAATTGACTTTCTCTGTTTGACTTATTTCACTCAACATAATATTTTTTTAAAGATTTTATTTATTTATTTGACAGAGAGAGAGAGAGATCACAAGTAGGCAGAGAGGCAGGCAGAGAGAGGGAAGCAGGCTCCCCCCTGAGCAGGGATCCCAATGCGGGGCTCGATCCCAGGACCCTGAGATCATGACCTGAGCCAAAGGCAGAGGCTTTAACCCACTGAGCCGCCCAGGTGCCCCCTCAGCATAATCTTTTTATTAAAGAAGGGCTCTTTACTGTGATTAAGTGGTATTTTATCATATTCTTCAAAATATTCCCCAGTTCCCATCTTGGGTCTTGGTTTCTCAAATAGCTTGATACTGATGTCAGATAGGTATTAAGCACATTTTAAATAACGGAATAAAGTAATTATTTCATTAATTAAAGGGGAAGAATTATCCTTTATTATTTGTTTGACATTTCTTCTTTTGCTAGTGTCCTTTTACTTATTTTTCTATATTTTATATTATCATGTGATGACTTGCCTTAGTTCTAGCCCAAGATTAACTATTGAAGTAGTTATATTAATAAATGTATGAATATTTATTTTATTCTGATATGGATTTGACTATACTGAAAAATCAATGATTTTGCTTCAGTATAGCAAGAGAATTGAAATCTATCAAGCAACTAAATATTAGTAACTTTCTGGGATAACAGGGGCTATATGTAGAAAAAAGGCTTATAATAAATGTCCAGGTAAAATATGATAAATATTTAAGTATTTTATATTGCCTGAACCTATCATCTTGCAAATAACTAGAGTATATTCATCATCAACATGGATATGAGGAAGTAGGAAACTTTGAAATTAGGCATTTTATCTTACAATGGAAAGGTGTGGGGGGTAGAAAATGAACTAAAAGTAAAACAAATACAAATATATGAAAGAAGAAATAACAAAATGCATTAAAGATTTTTTTTTTTTTTTGTCGGAGAGGGAGAGGGAGAGAGCACAAGCAGGCAGAGTGGCAGGCAGAGGCAGAGGGAGAAGCAGGCTCCCCACTGAGCAAGGAGCCCCATGTGGGACTCGATCCCAAGACGTTGGGATCATGACCTGAGCCGAAGGCAGCCGCTTAATTGACTGAGCCACCCAGGCATCTCTGCATTAAATGGAATAATATGAAAAGTTCCAGGAATTTATGAAAATCTAAAGACAATAAATAATGCAAGATGTCAAATGTTGAATTATAAATATCTTAGCGAAATACAGCATTAATTTTAATAGTAAACTCTTTAATTTCTTCTAAATTAAATATTTCACTAGGCCTAAAAGACTGCAGTTCAAAAATAAACATAATATTTTTCCTATTAAAAAATTTATAATGAAAACTTGATATGTTTGTTTTTATATATATGAAAATATGTAAAAGCATGTACCAAAGGAAATAAAAATATGTAACAGGCACATGAAACAGAAAAAATGTAATCCAAGGTTTTTTTAATAATATTCCAGAAATTATAAGAAACATGGACAATGCATCATTCCTTGAGGATATTTATACTGAGAGTGACTGATAAAGTATTTCCTTTATAATCTATATCTGAAGAATTTGATTTAAAAATTAAAGTATAAACAGACTATATGGTAGATATTAGATATATAGATAGGTGATAAAAATGATGGGTAGATAGATAGATAGATGGATAGCTAGATAAGGTGACACAGCATTCTGATATAATTTTATACTTGGAAAAGCCATAATTTCTATAGGACAGGTGACCAGTAATGATGTAGTGATGTTCAACATTTCAGTTTAATCCATTTAATTATTAGCTTGTTAAAAATGATATACCAGTCAATAACTGATAGTTTATTAATTATTTTCACAGGAATTTCAGTACAAGATAATTGTATCAACTGACCTATTCACCCAAAAGAAAAAGTTAGATCATTTGACCAAATTCTAATCGCCTTAATTACTAACACAATTTCTTTTTGAACACATAATCATTTTTTCTAACTGGAAATCAAATAAATTGTGACAGTGTAAGTATACAGATTTTTAGAACAGGATTTAAGTTTAAAGGTTTTCTAGCTATACATAAGGCTGTTATCAAGATAAGGGCCACTAAAGTTCTGAGTAGTCAAATGAAATACCAGTTGTCATAAAGTGTTTCTGTTGAGGCTAATTGCCATAATGTCCTAGGCACTGGTAAAATGGGGGAAACAAACTGAATAAGTCATGAACACAGCACTCAATATTCACATACATTAGAGACATGAATATATACCCTAAATCACAATACAATTCTCTAATTTAAGTTCTTTACTCATAGCAGGACCCAAGTACATGGGATGAATTGATTTATTGATTAAACAGTCATTCATTCACTTCATGTAATTGGTACTAGACAGATGGTGTAGTTAATTTTACGGAATGAAAGGGACTTTTCATGGAAGATGATGTTTTGCAATAAATAAATAAATAAGTCTGGAACTTTATCAGTAGGAGTAATGGGAATGACATATGTTTTGCATAAGGAAGGGCAGGAGAGGTAGGGTGTGAGGGTTTGTGGAAAACTTAGGGTAGGACATCTGTGGAGATCCTTAAGGAAATCATGGAGTCTGATGTGATTTTCATAGGGGGTTTTAGGAGAAAAAGCTTGTAATTTAGCCTTAAATATTAAAACTTTCAACCTAACCTGTACATTTCTGAAAAACATTGAAATAATTTACTATGTAGGAAATAAAACTTTAGTATAGTAATCTGAAATATTCTCAAAAATGTTATAATAAATTTTATAAAATAGTCAATTTTTTAATATTCTAAAATTATTTTTTAAATTATCACAGGAAAAATAGGTTTTAATTTGAATTCATCTCCTGCTCTAGAACTTTCTTTATCCATATCACTTGCCAATTTTTGTAGTGTGCACACACACGTATATGTGTATGTGTTTGTGCACACTTGCTCTAACTAGATATGGTGCTATTCGAGGAGATGTCTTCATTTCATTTTATGTTAAGTATCCAAGCTCTTCAGTCATAGGTAAAATATTGCATAGCTTTTATATAGCACTGGACTCTGGCCAATTCTCTTTCTATAAGCCAGTTTAAGGATCAAAATCATCTCTTCATTGTGTCCTTATTTTATTCTGGTTCCCATTATCTATCAATACTTTAAGTAATGAGTTAACTGGAAATTGAAGGGCATGGTGATATTAAACAGTGTATTTGAATTTAAAGTATTTCAGGGTAAAACATGTACCAGGCTTTTGCATGAGGTTACTGTCCAACTATAGGTGGTAAAGACTATACAGAAGTCAAACTAAAATTGCTAAATAGCCATATTAATAGAATGTTGATCCTGAAGTACAAGACATTATGAGTAAATTAACACAACAAAAGGTGCTTCTATTGAAGCTTTTGGAAACATTGATATCAACCAGGTTTTGAGGACCAAAGCTTTCTGTGCACATTAAGTCTTAATGCTTAAAATAACAAGGTATGCATAGCCTCTACATCATGGTTGGTTTGATGATGATGATGATGATGATATTATACAAGATTTTTTAAATATTTTATTTCCTTATTTGAGAGAGAGAGGGACAGAGAGAGAACATGAGGGGGATGGGCAGAGGGAGAGGGACAAGCAGGCTTCCCACTGAAGCAGGAAACACTCTGGGTTCCATCCTAGGAGTCTGAGATCATGACCTGAACTGAAGGCAGGTGCTTAATTGACCTAGTCACCCAGGGGCTCCTACAAAAGATATTTTAAAAGAAAAACAAGAGGGTGGACAAAGACCTTGCTTAACAAGGTGCATGTATACCTCTGACAGTCTTTTGTAATATTCCTGGGAATTAATCAAAGTCCTAGGTTACACTGGTATTGTTTTATGAGGAGTCAATTTCATATGACTATGGAAACAAAACTTAACTAATTTAACTTTTATACAGTGGAGAAATGTGATGAATTCTCATTATTTTGAAGATTTTATTCTAAAGAAATTTTGATTGTGGACAACACTTTAGGTTATTTTTTAAAATTTTCCTCCATTATCAGAATCACACAACTGCTTTGATAGAAAAATTGGAAGTACCTGCTCAGCATAAAATAATTAACAGAGTAGGAGAATAAGAGACTTAAAAAAGAACTTACTAATCTCTCTCAAAGAAGAGATAATGAAAAAGAGATAGAAAAAATTACATACTTTGCTCCAAAGTCTCACAATTACTAGCTGTCCAAAACTTCAAGCAAGGTATCTAATATTTAACAAGATTTACAGATTCTCTTGATGGCCAGTCACAATACCACGACATTTGGATAGATGAAAGCAGAGCTCTTTGAGAGAAGGGATGAAACCAAACCACATGGGGATGCACCTGACGACAGGGTTAGAGCAAGCTAGAACTATAGAGGACAGCTTAGAGATAGCAAGCCATGTGGGGTTAGCTAGGTTTCATGGACTGCCTATGGATTGGCTTATTTGAATAATTTTACAGGTTCTGGGACATAGGGGTTGTTCATTGTCGTCAGATTCTAGGCTTTGGGGGTGATTAGGGTGGGTGCATGATAGTCTGGTGTGTGATAGCATAATAAGGGAAGTCACTGGTATGAGTTTAATCAGTTGTTCAAGTAGGGGAACTGACTAGACTCTAGCCTGGGCCTCCTACCTGAGTGAGGACAGCATTTTTAAAAACCCAAAACATGATCCCCCACCCCCACCCCATGTCAGAATGGCTAAAATCAAAACACAAACACAACAGTGTTGGCAAGGATGTGAAGAAAAAGGGAGCCCTTGTACACTGTTGGTGGGGATGAAAACTGGTGCAGCCATGTGGAAAACACTATGGAGCTTCCTCAAAAAATGCAAAAATAGAACTACTGTATGATCATTACCCACCACTTGGTAATTACACAAAGACTATGAAAACACTAATTAGAAAATGTATGTGCACCCCTATGTTTCTTGCAGCATTATTTGCAATATCCAAATTATGGGAGCAGCCCAAGTGTCCATTGATGGGCAAATAGATAAAGAAAGTGTGATGTAGGGCGCCTGGGTGGCTCAGTGGGTTAATGCCTCTGCTTTCGGCTCAGGTCATGATCTCAGGGTCCTGTGATCGAGGCCCGCATCGGGCTCCCTGCTCAGCGGGGAGCCTGCTTCCCCCTCTCTCTCTCTGCCTGCCTCTCTGCCTCCTTGTGATCTCTCTCCCTCTGTGAAATAAATAAATAAAATCTTTAAAAAAAAAAGAAAAAGAAAGTGTGATGTACATGCCCAATGGAATATTACCCACCAATAAAAAAGAATGAAATCTTGCCATTAGCAACATCACAATGGATCTAGAGAGTATAATGCTAAGCGAAATAACTTAGAGAAAGACAAATATCATATGCTTTCCCTCAAATGTGGAATTTAAGAAACAAAACAAAGGGAAAAAAAAGGACTCAACTATAGAAAACAAGCTGCTGTCTACCAGAGGGGAAGTAGGTGGGTGGGGGGGATGGGTAAAACAGGTGAAGGGGATTAAGAGTACACTTATCACCTATACCCTTGGGGCAAATAATACATTATATGTCAATAAAATATAAATAAATATAGCACTTATAGCAAAAAAAAAGAAGTACACTTATCACAATGAGCTTTGAGTAATGCATAGAAGTGTTGAATCACTATATTGTACTAAAACTAATATAACACCATATATTAACTATACTGGAATTTAAAATTTAAAAATAAAAAGACAAAATCCCCCCCAAAAACAATTTTAAAAACCATTATATTTACATCTCGGACTGCTCCCACTATTCCGCAGGGATCCTCTCATCTAGTCTGGTATGAACATGACTCCTATAAAAGGTAAAGTGAAAAAAATCTCCAGAATTTATAATTAGGGCAATAAATAGTAGATTTGAATACATGATTAAAATCATTTCTCAAATATTAACATAACTGATTTTATAAATATTAAAATCTTACTGTACCTGGAAAAGGAAAATGTAAGAAATATTTTATTTTCTTAAACTAGCACACTTAAGATCATAAACCATGGGATTTTTTAAAAATATTTTGAGGGAACTCATAATAATCATTGTTGCCATGTCCTTATAATTTTCTTAGCTACTTATGTTACAAATCATTTGTATGCTATAAAATATTAACATACATAATGTGAAATTTAAGAAAATAGTGTATTTATAAATTCTTGATTTCTGTTGAAAAATTTCCTATTTTTCATATCTCTATGTTGTTTAGTGTCTTACTGAATATATACTAAACTAACTGATTATAAGAAAAACAAGGTATAGGCAAATAAGAGTATCTTTACTTATAACAGGTCTGGGTATTTGAATTGATGCAATTTAGTTTTTTTTTCTTCATAAAGACTCTCCAGTGTTATTTGACCTTAGCAGAATAAGTCAGAACAATTAGAAAAAAAAAAGTTTCTTTTTAAGACTTAGATTCCTACAATTAATTACTTTTCTTTATTTGGACCAAGTGTGATAGGCTTGCTTCAAAATTATGAAAATGAACTTTGTCACAAACAATTTTAATGAATAGTATCAGATTTGTGTTTGTCTAATATTTTAGGAGCAGAAGATAATTTATAATTCTTTACTTACCCATATAGCTAATAACAGACTCACAACCAGAACATTCCCATTCTAATGAATGAGGATGACTTAATGGTTACAGCATATTCACCCATCATGGATAGTGGGCAGAACTATAGCATATAGACATTGGAATATACGGGTGCATAGGACTATAAACATCTGATCAAAGTTTGCATCTATAAACAATGAACATCATAAATTAAGAAGAATTTATATACAGTCCTGAGTCACACTTATTTAGTTAACATATTCCTCTACTGATAAGACTCTAATACAGAGAAAACTCGGAGTTAAAGAAAATTCAGTTATTCTTAGCGATGTTACCGATTTTTACATTTATGTGGCTAATATACTTTCTTAATCTAAAAAGATATAAAGATTACAACTTAGTCTAGAACAATTATTTATGATAGTGTAACAGGAGGTACATATCATTATGTGTTTGCTGAAGACCAAAGAATCATAAGACACAGAGCAAATCTTAATGTAAACTGCTGATTTTAGTTAATAATAATGTTATCTGCATGAGCAAATTATTTCTAACAATGGTACCACAGTTATACAATAAATTAATATTCAGGGAAACTGTTCATGTATTAGGGTGAGAGGTAGATGAGAACTCCATGAATTTTCTGCTCAATTTTTCCATAAATCCAGTACTATTAAAAAAATACATATGTTAAATCAAAAAAAAAAAAAGAAAGAAAGAAAAACAGAGCAAAGTTACTGAAGAACCAATGCATGTAAACTGGAAAGGAATGTTAAGTGTTGACTGCTCTAAAGTCCCAATGTTTTTGGAAGAAAAATGTTGCCAACTCCAAACAAAAAGAGTTGAAATAGGAAATGCTAATTCCTAATAATTTCCTAAATTTCTAAACATTTACATACTCAAAAGCTCTGTCTTAGGACTTTTTCACTTCTTTAACTCTACCCACTCACTATTCACATGATTTAATCCAATTTTATTACTTTAAATTCCATCTCTGTACTTACAATTCCCAAGTTTATATCTCTAGCCAAATAGTTTGAGAGAAATCTTGGAGCAGTCTTTGATTTTTCTCTATATTTAATGTCCCACAGTCAATCTATTTGCATTTCTCATTAGCTCTACTTTTGAATCTAAAAAATTCTCACTCCCTGTATCACCACTACTTTCAGCCAAGTCACCATCATTTGCCTCCTACTTTCTGCCTGTTTTTGGCACTGGCTTTATAGCACAGCAGCTAAAGTAGCTCTTTCCAAATCTAATATAGATCTTTTCACCCTCTTCTGAAATGTCTCCCAGTTAGTTCTTCATCTCACTCAGAGTAAAATCCAAATTTCCATACAATCTAAAAGTTTCAATTTGAGTTCACCTTTCTCCCCAAATTTTCTGACTTCATTTCCTGTAACTCTCCCATTCTCTCCTACTGCTCTGATCCACTATTATCCTGGCTTTTCCTAAAATATACCAAATTCAATTATGGCATAGCATTTTTTTTCCCTGTCTAGAATGCTTAATTTCCAAGGAACTACATAGTACCCTTTTTCCTACTTCAGGATCTACTCAATTGTTACCTGCTCAATGAGGTCATTACAGAATTATTTAAATAGCACCCTTCCTTTGACTCCCAACATTTCTTCCTTGCTTTATTTTTCTCTGTGGAATATATATACATATGGATCACACATGCGTCTTTATCATCTGTATTCCCCTACTTAATGAACGCTCCATGAGAGAACATTGTCATCTTTTTTTTTTAATTTCTATATGTCGAGTTTCTAGAATAGTGCTTGTTACATAAAAGGTACTTAACCATTTGTTGAATGAATGAATTATTGAATGAGTGAATGATAAACTGGTGGTAGTATGTCTTGGCTCCAAAGTAATGGTCTCTAAAGTGATGTGAAAAAAAAAAACAGTATTTTCAAAGCAATCCAGTGAATTTCAGATATATTATATGTGCTCTCAAAAAACTTCTATGTTTTCTCAAAAAAATAAAAATAGGCTTTATTAATATTTGAAAAACAATTCATGATGCTCAGTGCCTGGGTTTGAATATCAGAATAACACAGACAACATATAATTTATGGAGTGTCCTAAAAGAAATGTGGGAGCTGTACGTTATTGAGGCAGATGACTCAGTTTTGGAGTTTCCTTTTGTTTTTTAACATTGAATGGTAAGAAGACTACAGTCCACGTAATTTATTATGAACTAAATATTTCTCATAAAATTGACTAGTGCTTAGAAATTTCTGTGATAAAATCTTCAAGTGAGGGGTGCCTGGGTGGCTCAGTTGTTAAGCGTCCACCTTTGGCTCAGGTCATGATCCCAGGGTCCTGGGATTGAGCCCCATATTGGGCTCCCTGCTCCACGGGAAGGGTGCTTCTCTCTCTCCCAACTCCCCCTTGCTTGGGTTCCCTTTTTCGCTGTCTCTCTTTGTGTCAAATAAATAAATACAATCTTAAAAAAAAAAAGCTTCAAATGAATATAATACTGAAAGCTAGCACTGAGTGTACAAATACAAATTACAATAAAACTGCGAAGAGATAATGCCTCTCTTGATCTTGGTATATAAGCTGCAATTTAAATTTGCTAAGAAAAATCAAAATGATCAAGAAAACCATTAGAAATACAATGTCCCTCAATTTTACTGTGACTTTCACTATATATGAGCACTTTTCCTTAACTATTCATTATTGATAAAGCAAATTTAACTGCTTTATAAATAAATGTAACTAATAAGAAGTGAATCTACAGTGTTTATTATGGTATGGTGGCCAAAACAATTTTTTGACCACTGTTTAAAATAATTATTTGTTTCTCACAATATAAGAAAGCTTGAGATCCCTTCCCCCCCTTCTTACTCTCTGTTCTCACCCTGTTATCCCCAATTCATGGATTACCAATATACCCAACATTTGAATTAATCAAGAGTCAAATGCACTTGGTAATAGTGGGAGCTACTATGTTAGTGAACTATGTGAAAAATCCTTTTGTAGAAAAATCAACCATCTGCGGGGTGAGGCAGTAGCTTCTGAGGGCTGATAACAGGGCTCTAATAAAATTCAGCAAATTTGGTTTTGTTTCAAGATTTTATTTCAATTCTAGTTAATTAACATATAGTGTAATATTGGTTTCAGGAGTAGAATATAGTGATTCATCATTTACATATAACACCCAGTGCTCATCACAAATGCTTTTCTTTTTTTTTTTTTAAAGATTTTATTTATTCATTTGACACAGAGAGGGAGAGATTACAAGTAGGCAGAGAGGCAGGCAGAGAGAGAGGAGAGAGGAGGAAGCAGGCTCCCCGCTGAGCAGAGAGCCTGATGTGGGCCTCGATCCCAGGACCCTGGGATCATGACCCGAGCCGAAGGCAGAGGCTTTAACCCACTGAGCCACCCAGGCGCCCACAAATGCTTTTCTTAATAACCATTACCTATCTCCTGCCCACCTCCCCTCCAGCAACCCTCAGTTTGTTCTCTATAACAGAGTCTTTTATGGTTTGCCTTTTCTTCCAGCCCTTTCCTATGTTTGTCTGTTTTGTTTCTTAAACTCCACATATAAATGAAATCATATGATATTGTCTTTCTCTGATTGACTTATTTCACGTAGCAAAATACACTCTAGTTCCATCTACATCTTGCAAATGGCAAGATTTCATTCTTTTTAATGGTTGAATAGTAAACCATTATATATATACCACCTCTCCTTTATCCATTCATCAGTCAGTAGGCACTCGGGCTATTACCAAAATTTGCCTATTGGTGATAATGCTGCGTTATAAGCGTTGGGGTACATGTGCCCTTCAAATCAGTATTTTTGTATCCTTTTGGTAAATAACTAGTAGTGCAGTTTCTGGGTTCTGGGTAGCTCTATTTTCAACTTTTTGAGGGTCCTCCATACTATTTCACAGAGTGGCTGCACCAGTCTGCATTTGCATCAACAGTATTAAAGGGTTCCCCTTTCTCTGTGTCCTCAGCAACATCTTTTGTTTCCTGCATTGTTCATTCTAGCCATTCTGACAGGTGTGAGATGATATCTCATTGTAGTTTTGACTTGTATTTTCCTGATGATGAGTGATGTTAAGCATCTTTTCATGAGTCCATTAGCCATCTGGATGCCTTCTTTGGAAAAAAGTCTATTCATGTCTTCTGCCCATTTCTTAATTGGATTGTTTGTTTTTTTTGAGTGTTGAGTCTTATAAGTTCTTTATAGATTTTGGATACTAAACCTTTATCAGATATGCCATTTGAAAAAAATCTTATCCCATTCCATATATTGCCTTTGAGTTTTATGGATTCTTCTCTTCTTGTGAAGAAGCTTTTTACTTGATGAAGTCCCAAGAGTACATTTTTGCTTTTGTTTCCCTTGCCTTTGGTGATGTGTCTAGTAAGAATTTGCTATGGCCCAAGTCAAAGCGGTTGCTATCATTTTGATAGTTTCCTGTCTCACATTTAGGTCTTTCATCCATTTTGAATTTATTTGTATATGATGTAAGAAAGTGGTCCAGTTTCAAACTAAAATGGAACAAAATATATTTCGGATTCCTCCATTTAAAATGGTGAAATTCATAGGGGGCATGATAAAGTTTAGCAATCCAGGCAGTAATTAGACTGAATATAAACTTATCAATCCAAGAAGACTAAATTTTACAATAGTTCTACATAGCAAACAAGTAACTTGGAAATGTGGTTAAGGGTAAATATGCACAATGAATAAAATGTGTACTAATGACTCTATGAGATTTAAGCAATTTTCTGTAAAATAAATTTGATTAGTAGTATGAATTTAAAAAATAACATATATAACATATATATAATTATATATATTATGTAACTATATATCGTGTATATAGTATGTATGTATAATATAGTAACTATATATAGTGTAACTATATAGCTATTTATAATTATATATAGTATGACACTGAGAAAAGAGGGAATGAAATTTGATAAATGTAGGTTTGAATTCTTAGCTCTACTTCATACTAGTTCTGTGATCATAGATAAGATATTGATTCTCTACCTTGGATTAATTTAATTGGATGATTTTGATAATCTAATGGCACATGCCCAGAAAACTGGTACTGTTAAGTACTGGCCCTTGTACAATGAGGAAGTAATAGTTCTCTTTTTCACATTGACTTCCTTTCCATCTTGATTTTGCTACCTTGACTGCCAGCTGTTTCTTTTATTAATATATGCTGGGTTGCTGATAAAAATCCATAATTCTTTGGATGAATCAATGATATGATAAAATATGGCATCCCGTTATATTCTTTTTTAAAAAAGATTTATTTATTTTAGAGAGAGCAAGAGCATGAGCAGGGGGAGGGACAGAGGGAGAGGGAGAAAAACAGACTCCATGCTTAGCTTGGAGCCTGAGGCACTGTTCCATCTCAAGACCCCGAGATCATGATCTGAGCTGAAAACAAGAGTCAGACATTTAAGGAACTGAATCACTCAGGTGCACCCTATTATATTCTTTTTTAATGGATTAAAAACATACATAAATTATTTACTTACACAAGAGAATTTGATAGTAAAAAAAACAAAACCAACCAAACAAAAAAAAAACCCCATGGATTATCTGCAGTACAGTCAGCACTGTTTTAAATGCAAAATACCTTTTTGTCCTTGTAGATTTGCATTAATAATATAATAAAATAATAATAAATAATAAAAATATTATCTCATAATTATAAACTCCATCTAAGTGAAAAGAGGTGGGGGAAAATGAATCTTAAGGTAGGCTTGCCATTATATTGTTGTTATTTATGAATTTTTAGTTCTATTATTTTATCCTGTCTTAGCGATTTGCTTTGATAATGTACTGATGGTGGCCTTAGAGAATATTTAATAAGTATTTCCATAAGTTTGTAAGTAAATTAAAATTGCATCAGATTTTTGGAAGAGTGAAATTGGTAGAAATAACTAGGTGAAATAAGATTTCAGGTAATGTACTTCTTTTTTTTCTTCTTTTGGAAAGATTTTATTTATTTGTCAGAGAGAGAGAGAGAGAGAGAGAGAGGGAAGCACAGGCAGGGGGAGCAGCAGGCAGAGAGAGAGAAGCCCTGCTCAGCAAAGAGCCCAATGCTGATGTCCTGCTTGATCCCAGGACTCTGACTGGATCCCAGGACTCTGGGATCATGACGTGAGCCAAAGGCAGACGCTTAACTGACTGAACCACCAGGCATCCCACGTTTTTATCTTTTTTATGTCCCTTTAAAAAGCAACAAAATTCGCTCTCACTTAGCTTTAATTATGGGAAGATAAGTGTTTAACATAATGGTCTTCTAGCATGTTAGACCCTTGACATTTCCTAGTATTTTTTTCTATTGGAAAAATAAAATTTATCTCAGAAACAACTTTTGCTACCGATAATATGGATATAATAATTTCAATATCAACTTTAAGAATATATCAATTTCAGCTACATCCTAGTCTTGAGCAAATAGACAAAATTAATAGAAAAAATGTCTTGGAGGTTAGTAAACATTCCTATTTTATAAATCTGTTTGGTAAAAAGTTATTTTCCAATCTTTATTGACCTAGCTTAAATGTGAAGAATCATAATACACTGGTGGGAAAATAATGAAATTCTATACAAATTGACTTTTTCAGTATGTCAGGAGATTTAAAACCATCCAGAGAAACACTTAATGCTAAATGGTAAAATGCAGTATATACGTCAATTTTATTTATGTAAATAAATAAATCATACATTTTATGTAGCAAGCATAGACTATGCACACATTCATCATTTTGCTTTTTTTTCTAAAAACAATAAAACAGTTTTGAAATTCTCTCAATTTTTTAACATTATATGATTTTTTTTAACTTAAAGTGACATGTCATTTTCATATTGCTCAGGTAATGATGAAACCCATAATCTTTTCCTCTCTGTTCATGAAATAGTTTCATATCCTCAATGTGACTATTTGTTTATTCCAAAAGAAATATTAAATATGTCTTTGAGATTACTATAAATTGTAATTTCTCTATGTGTAGTGCAGTGTAGAGGGATTCTGACTTCTTTTATGTGAGTTTCAATATAACAAACAGTTGTTTTTATAATGCAAAGATACTAGTGATTGCTGGCACATTTCTATTTTTTCTGTCCCTTAATTTTGCATATAATTTTTTATAGAATAAATTTTAATTTTTATGAAGTCACACATATATATGTATATTTAATTCCTTCTATGATTTTACAATAAAAATTTACAATAAAAATTTTGGAACTCTCCTCTTGATGGCTGAAGAATATTTGTGATCTTTTATCTTGTTGGTTTTACATTTTATGTTTAATTGCTTGATTACTTGAATCTAGTTGGTGTATCATAGAATGCACAGACTCAATTTTCTTGTTTTGCCAAATAGCTTATTTTAAAAGCACCATTCCATATAATAAACATTTTGCCCTGCTCATATGTCTTTATCATATATTAAGTTTTTAGTTACTCTTTTTCATTTTTTAATGTCACACTATATTAATTAAGATACTGTGTCACGTTTCAAGGGCCAAATAACAATGATTTTTAAAATAGAGACATTTATTGCTCACTTACATAATAGTTCTTGCATAAGCTGCTCAGAGCTGATATGACATCTCCATAATATTGGACATCGAAGCTCCTTATTTTATTGCTCTGCCATCCTAAGCAAACAGCTTCATACTGAAGACACCTATTTCAAACAAGAGCTGTCAAGCTACCTTTGAAGAGTGTAACCCAGAACTGTACATTTCACTTCCGTTTAAAATTCACTGGCCAGAATCTAGTCACAGTTACAGGTCTAGCCACTGTGAAGATGTGAAATGTAAATTAAACTGAGCAACTATGTAACTAAGTGAAATTCTTAGTGCTAAAGAAGAATTAGAGATTAATTTTTGGAAGGAAAAATAGTAATCTCTGTCACAGACTCAATTAACACTTGTGCTTTGTGTTTTGACATCTGGTAAGGAAAAGCTTTGCTTAATTCTTTTCAATACCATATTTATTTTGGCCATCCTGCCCTCCATTTATTCTGCCAAAGAAATTTTAATATCAGTTCAAAATAAAATGATTGGATATTTTATAATATTTTCACAAACATACAAATTATTTTGGAAAGAATTTATATCTTTAAAATATTATGTATTCCCACTAAGTAGATATGACTTACTATTTATTGGAGACCTAACTGTAGTTCTTGGCAGTGTTCTTTTCTTTTTCTTTTTCTTTTTTTCTTTTTTTAAAGATTTTATTTATTCATTTGACACAGAGAGAGAGATTACAAGTAGGCACAGAGGCAGGCATTTTTTTTTTTTAAAGATTTTATTTATTCATTTGACACAGAGAGAGAGATTACAAGTAGGCAGAGAGGCAGGCAGAGAGAGAGGAGAGAGGAGGAAGCAGGCTCCCCGCTGAGCAGAGAGCCCGATGTGGGCCTCGATCCCAGGACCCTGGGATCATGACCTGAGCCGAAGGCAGCGGCTTTAAACCACTGAGCCACCCAGGCACCCGTTCTTTTCTTTTTAATACTAGTTTCTTCATCAAACCTTCTTATAATTTTTCTAGAAGTATTCTTATAGATTAGTTTTTTGTTACTTGAAGAATAAAATCATATTGTCAAAATTTAGAACAACTATTGATATTTCCAGAAAATGAATATTCATTTATCTTAAAATATCTCAGTTGTATTTCTTCATTATTTTATCCAAAAATAACAATGACTTCTCCCTATTTGTATCTAATTTTTTCTCTGGTTTATGTCTCTTCATTTATTTAACTGGCAATCATAGTAAGATTATGATAAGTATTTAAATGAGAAAAGAGGTATTTATTTCTCATTTTTATTATGGAAATGCCTCTATTTTTTCAACTTCAATTATGTAAGAAACTTTCTGCTTGAGGTAAATGTCGTCTGTACTATCTAAGGATAGGAATTTGCTATTTCTAATCTTAATAGCTTTATCTGGAAATATATGTCCACTTTTATGTATTTCTTATGATTCACAATATAGTCAATTTTTAGGTTTTCCACTGATTTTATAATTACAATAGATTTCCTAGTATATAACCACCTTTCCAATATGGGAGAATTGTTACTGAAAATATTTGACAGATCTTTTGCTATATGACCTAGATGTACTTGTGAGAATTTTAAGATTTTCCAAACAAGAGTTTTAACTATTTTTGGTTTATGTCTTAAAGTGGAATTTTGTTTGATTTGTCTTCACTGCTAGGGCATAATACACACGAACGGATAATGTTGTTTGGAGTCGATACAAATCACACACTTACTTATTGGCTTGGCCAGCAGCCTACATTCTGAAACTTAAAGTTTCCTCCCTATCCTCCCTGCTTCCTCCCTCCCTCCCTTCCTTCCTTCCTTCCTTCCTTCCTTCCTTCCTTCCTTCCTTCCTTCCTTCCTTCTATCCTCCATCCNCCCTCCCTCCCTCCCTTCCTTCCTTCCTTCCTTCTTTCCTTCCTTCCTTCCTTCCTTCCTTCTATCCTCCATCTCTCCTTCCCTCTCTCCACTCCCTCTCTCCCTTCTTTCCCTCCTTTCTTAGTAAGCCTGCAAAATCAAGTGTGTATTTTAAAATTATTGTATATCTTAATGTGGACTACCTGCATCTTAAGTGCTCAGTAGCCACTTGTGATTAGTAGCAACTGTGTCATCTTGNAGCCTGCAAAATCAAGTGTGTATTTTAAAATTATTGTATATCTTAATGTGGACTACCTGCATTTTAAGTGCTCAGTAGCCACTTGTGATTAGTAGCAACTGTGTCATCTTGGTGTGTTTGACTCAATGGGATACTTATCAATGTAATAATTTACTTCTGAACCCACTCACATTGCTATATATATTCAATCTCATTTATACCTATGGACATGTTCCTTTAGAGGTTCAGAGTCTGGAAGTAACCTCCACATGAACTCCCAAGATCTATGAGCTTTATTACTTAATCTATAGATCACCTGGAGTCTGGCAATCATTGTTGGTCTTGAAGGATATCTGTGGATTATTTTCACATCCAAATAAATATTTCAGAAATAATTCAGCCCTTGGGAAAGTGGGCGTGAATTTCAATAACATTTTCACTTAAAAGCAGTTAGTTTCACTGAAGCTGTTTATTACTACCTGTTTATCACAAAAATATCAGAAGGCAGCATCTAAAAGGATCTTTCCTGGGACCTGCACCTCTGTAGCAGGGACATATCAGAACACATTGACTGTGGTAGGATATTAATTCAATGTTAGCATTGTTCATCTGAACACACACAATTTACCTATATGATTGTGCCCAAGGGACTCATAGTCCAGACATGTCCTCCATGTGAACTCACCACTAAGTACCCTCAAAGAGGTTTCCATCATTTTTTGTGCACCTAAATAATTCGTGTAGCATGGGGAAAATTCATTCTATGAAACAGTTTGGCAGAAATGTCCAGAAAATCTCTGGGTACGGGATTTGGTCAGACTTCATTTTCTTATCTCTCCCATTTTGGTTGTTTCATGTAGTTCACTATCTCTTTCTTAATTACGACATATTCATAAATATATTATGATAGAGAACATTTTATTATATAAAACAATTATGACAACTTATGAAAAACTTCATTTTCAAAACTATTAATTATATTCAGATTTTCAAATCTACTATAATAGACTTGGTGTTTAGTAATTTTTTGCCCTTTAAATAGTCATTCTAATTTTACTTTATTTTTTTAAGGATTGATTGTTTGATTTTAAGATTTATTTATTTAATTTATGGCAGGTGGGGAGGCAGAGAGTGGTGAGAGAGAATCTCTGGCAGACTCAGCTGAGCCTGGAGCCTGATGCAGGGCTTGATCCAGAACCCTGAGATCAGGACCTGAGCCGAAATCAAGAGTCAGAGGCTTAACTGACTGAGCCAACCAGGCATCCCTCTTCATCAGAAAATTTTATTTTAAGTTACTATAAATTGAAGTTAATTTGTAATGCTTCTGTTTGCAATCCACTCGTTAATTTTATGGAATAAATACCTTCCTTTGTGGCCTAGCTTAGGACGACATACTGTAATACTCTCTTACCACCACAGATAGTATTTGTTTGCATAAGTAAAACTTTAATATTTATCAATAATTTTGCATTTTGGTTTCATTGCATGTTGGTTTTCAATCATCTGTGCCCTCTTTTACTTGTTTACTTAATTCTTGATAGATAATACCTATACATTGGGATAATATAACAAAATTATATGTTTTAAAAATTACTCTTGTGGGGCCCCTGGGTGGCTCAGTGGGTTAAAGCCTCTGCCTTCAACTCAGGTGTCGACTCATGATTCCAGGGTCCTGGGATAGAACCCCTGGGATTGGGCTCCCTGCTCAGCAGGGAGCCTGCTTCCTCCTCTCTCTCTGCCCGCCTCTCTGCCTACTTGTGATCTCTCTCTCTCTGTCAAATAAATTAATAAAATAAAATCTTAAAAAAAATTACTCTTTGTGATTCTAAAATGTTTCTATGTTATAAAGCTAGAATCTTCTGGGGTAAAAGATTTTCTTTTTTCTTGCAGCTTTTACTTTTTTTTTTTTTTTTTAGTTTTCATGGTTTTATTAACACAAATATGATGTGCACAACAAGCTGTCTATTCATTTTCTTCGCTGGGCAGCCTGGCGTTGGGATTGGTGACTCTGATTGCCAGCTGGGCTGCTTTTTCCCCAATAGCTTTGCGGTTCTTGGAGGAAACATTGTGAGCAATCTCTGCACAGTAAGACTCATTGCACATCAGCAGCACTTCAAGCTCCTTGACACTGTGGACTAGGAACTTCCTGAAGCCACTGGGCAACATGTGCTTTGTTTTCTTGTTGCTCCCATAACCAGTGTTGGACATCAAGATCTGGCCCTTGAATCTTCTGCGCACCCTATTGTCAATGCCTCTGGGTTTCTGCCAGTTGCGCTTAATTTTGACATATCTGTCTGACTGGTGCCGGATGAACTTCTTGGTCCTCTTTTGAACGATCTTGGGCTTCACCAAAGGTCTGAGGGCTGCCATGATGCCCAGTAACAGACGGCCGCCACCTCCGCAGGCTGCGCCGAGGAAGAAAGGACAGCTTTTACATTTTATAAATTTTAAAATACTCTTGATTTTAATTTAATGTTTTCTTCTATTCTTTTTATTTTCAAGAATTTTCCTGGCATATAATTTCTAATCTGTTTGGGGAGCTCTTTTTTAATTCTTGTTTTTTTAGTTGTCTTCAGTTAATCAGATATTTGTCTTTCTATTAGATTTAATGTCTCATAACAATATCTAAACCATTTACAATATTTAAAATTAATATACTTAGACTTCAATTTAACATCTACTGTATTCCTTTCCTAACCATTTACTAACATTTGTTATGTATTATTTAAGATTTTACAAGCATTTGGGAGATATATAAGTCTTTTTTATTCTGCTCTCTGTCACTGTTTAGTGTTAAAAAATCAAATGTGTCATCATTTGAAGGGAGGACACAGTGACTGATCTCAGTTTAATCTTAGAAAGTAGAAAATTATAGGGGCGCCTGGGTGGCTCAGTCGTTAAGCTTCTGCCTTCGGCTCAGGTCATGATCCCAGGGTCCTAGGATCAAGCCCCGCATCGGGCTCCCTGCTCAGTGGGAGGCCTGCTTCCCCATTTTCCACTCCCCCTGCTTGTGTCCCCTCTCTTGCTGTATCTCTCTCTGTGTCAAATAAATAAATAAAATCTTAAAAAGAAAGAAAATTATATATTTTCTTTGGAATTCTTTAGTCAACAATTTTCATTTTTTTAGTTTTGTACCTCCTTTTTATGTATTTAAAATAATGTAATGGTCATTTAAAAATATTTCATAATCTATTCATAGTGCCTTTACAAATATTTCATGATCTGTTCATAGTGCCTTATATTTTGTTTCTTTTATTCTTCTTTTTTTTTTTTTTTTTTTTTTTTTTTTTTTTTTTTTTTTGCTAAGTAAGCTCCATGCCCAGCATGGAGCCCAAGGCAGGGCTCAAATTCATTACCCTGAGATGAAATCAAAGGTCGGATGCTTAACCAACTGAGCCACCCAGGCTCTCTCATTTTGTTTCTTGTTTAATTATTTTTAAAGGCTCTTAGACCTTTCAGATCCATATTTTTATTTTAAATGGATTTGGATTCTATTGGTCTTTTTTTAGTATACATGTAAGTACTGCTAACATTCTTTTCTCAGTTTTCCATTATTAGGTTAGGGGATATCCTAGAGGTCAGACAAATATGAGAATTTTAAATGCTTAATGTGACTTCATCTAGTATAGAATCTGCTGAAGCAACCAGTTTTCCTCTCTATACTTAAGATACTTAATTTCTTAAAAATTTAAATTAGTCTGTAGGGAATTTTCTTTTCTTTTCTTTTCAGCTTTATTGAGATGAAATTGACATGTTGTATAAATTTAAGGTGTTACAATGTGAAGATTTGATTTGTCTATATTGCAAAATGTTTAGCAGAGTAAGGTCAGTTAACACATCCTTCCCCTCACATAATTACAGTTTTATTGTTTTTATGTCAAGAACATAAAGCTCTACTCTCATAGTAACTTTCAAATATGTAATACGGTACTGTAGTCATCATGCTGTATACTTTGTACACTTTGTGTACAATTTGGCCAATATCTCCCAATTTCCTATACCCTCAACCCCTGGAAAACACTATCTACCATTTATTCATCATTATACACTCTGTTTCTATGTATTCTATTTTTTTTAAAGATTCCACATACAAGTAATACACACATTATTTGTCTTTCTTTGTGTTTTTTTAGATTTAATTTTAATTCAACTAATTAACATATACAGTATATCATTAGTTTCAGAGGTAGAGTTCAGTTATTCATCAGTTGCATATAACACCCAATGCTCATTACATCACATGCCCTCCTTAATGCCCATCACCCAGTTTCTTTGTGTTGTTTACTTCACTTAGCATAATGCCTCCCAGGTCCATCCTTGTTATAGCAAATGGCAGAATCTTCTTGTTTTATGACCAAATTGTATTGAATAATATGCACACTACATTTCCATTATCTATCCAACTACCTATGGATGCCTAGGATATTTCCTTTTCTTGGCTATTATGAACAATGGTGCAATGAACATAGGAGTTCAGATATCTCTTTGAGATAGTGATTTCATTTTTTTGGGGGGATATATATCCAAAAGTGGGATTACTGGATCATATGATAGTTCTATTTTAAATTTGATGAGACACCTCCATACTGTTTTCCATTATTTACACTATTCCCACCAATAGTGCAGAAAGATTGCTTGTTCTACACATTCTTGCCAACTTTTGTTGTCACTTCTTTTTGGTAATAGCCATTCTGTGTGAAGTGATATCTAAGTGTTGTTCTGATTTGCATTCCCTGATGAGTAGTGATGTTGAGTACATTTTCATGTACTTGTTGGCTATTTGTATGTCTTTTTCTAGAAAAATGTCTACGTTTTCTGCCTATTTTTTTAATCAGGATTTTTTTTTCCCTTGCTATGGAGTAGTGTGAGTTTCTTATATATAATTTGTGAAACTTTAATCAGATATGCAGTTTGAAACATTTTCTCCCATTCGGTAGGTTGATCTTTCATTTTGTTTATTGTTTCTTTTGCTGTGCAAAGCTTCTTTGTGTGATGTAGCACAGCTTCTTTATTGTTATTGTTATTGTTTGTAATTTTGGTGTCATAAAAAAAAATCATTACCAAAATCAATGGGAAGGAGTTTTTTCCCTAAGTTTTTTACTAAGGGTTTTATGGTTTCAGGTCTTATATTTAAGTTTTCAATCCATTTCAATTTCATTTTGGAGGGTGGTATAAGATATGAGTCCAATTTCTTTCTTTCTTTCTTTCCTCTTTCTTTCTTTCTTTCTTTCTTTCTTTCTTTCTTTCTTTCTTTCTTTCTTCCTTCCTTCCTTCCTTCCTTCCTTCCTTCCTTCCTTTCTCTCTTTTTCATATATGTATCCAGTTTTTGTTACACCACTAATTGAAGAGACTATCCTTTTCCCAGTGAGTAATCTTATCTCCTTTGTCAATATTTGTGGGCCATCTAGGCATGAGTTTATTTCTATGCTCTCAGTTCTGTTCCATTGGTCTATGTGCCAGTTTTTGGTTTGTTTGTTTGTTGTTGTTGTTGCCAATACAATACTGATTTGATTACTGTAGCTTTGTAATACAGTTTTAAATGAAGAAATGTGATGTCTCCAGCTTTGTTTTTTTCTCAAGATTCCTTGGGCTATTTTGGTTCTTTTATTATTCCATATGAATTTTAGAATGTTCTTTTCTATTTCTCTGAAAAATGCCACTGGAGATGCTGAACTCTATGAAATAAGCTGAAGGTTGCTGGAAGGGAGGGAAGTGGGGGGATGGGATAATTAGGTGGTGGGCATTAAGGAGGGTTCTTGGTGTAATGAGCACTGACTGTTATATGCAACAGATGAATCACTAAATTTTACCTCTGAAACTAATAAAAAAAGAAAGAAAGAAAAATGTCATTGGAATTTTGAAAAGCATTGCACTGAATGTATAGATGGCTTTGGGTAATGTGGACATTAAGATAATATTAATTCCTCCAATCCATGAACACTGGGTATCGCTCATTTATTTATCTCTTCCTTAATTTTTTTTCATCAATGTCTTATAGTCTTCAGTGTGTTGCTATTTAACGTCTTTGTTAAATTAATTCCTAATATTTTACTGTTTTTGAAACTATTGTAGATGGGATATTTTTTTAATTTCTTTTTCAGATAGTTCATTGTTAATGTATAGAAATGTAACTGTGTTATTTTATTTTTAAAGATTTTATTTATTCATTTGACACGGAGAAAGATCACAAGTAGGCAGAGAGACAGACACAAAGAGAGAGAGGAGGGAACAGGCTCCCTGTTGAGCAGAGAGCCCAATGTAGGACTCGATCCCAGGACCCTGAGATCATGAACTGAGCCAAAGGCAGAGGCTTAACCCACTGAGCCACCCAGGTGCCCCAAGTAACTTTTATTTTTAACACTGATCCTGAACTTTATTGATATGTTTTATTAATTTTAAGAGTTTTTTGATAGTATCTAGAATTTTCTATGTCAAAGATTTGATCATCAGCAAACAGATGCATTTTTACTTCTTCCTTTCTAATTTGGATACCTTCTATTTCTTTTTCTTTCCAGTTGTTTTGCCCAGGACAGTCAGTACTATGTTGAATAGGTGAGCGTTACCACTCTTTTCTTGTTCCTGATCTTAGAGAGAAAGCTTTCAATTGTTCACCAGTGAATAGGAGGTTAGCTGTGAGTTAGTCATATAAATCTTTATAATGTTGAAATATGTTCCTTCTATACCCAATTTGTTGAGAGTTTTCAAACCCAAAAAGGTGTTGAATATTGTCAAATACTTTTCTCTACATCTATTGAGACTATCATGTAATTTTTGTCTTTCACTCTATTAATGTGATACAGCATGTTTTTGTTGATTTGTATATATTGAACTATTCTTGTTTTCCAGTTATATATCCCACTAGATCATAATGTGTGATCCTTTCAGTGTGCTGTTGAATTCAGTTTGCTAGTATTTTTTTGGGGGGTGGCGGATCTTCCCATCTATATTCATCAGGGATATTGGCCTGTAGTTTTATAATCTTTTATAGTTATCTGACTTTGGTAGCAGAGTAATGTTGGCTTCATAAAATTAGTTTGAGAATATTCCCTCCTCTTCAGTTTTTGGGAAAAATTTGAGATGTATTGATGGTAAATCTTCTTTAAAAGTGTGGTAGAATTCATCCATAAAGTCATCTGGCCCTGAGTTTTCTTTGTTGGACATTTTTGTTACTGATTCAGTCTACTTATACATTGTTTGTCTGTTCAGATATATGATCCAGATTTAGTAGGTTTAATGTTTCTGTTATCCAATTCTTCTAGATTGTTCAATTTGTTGGCATGTAATTGTTCATGATTGTCATTTATCTTCCTTTGTGTTTCTGTGGTGTAAGTTGTAAAGTCTCCTCTTCATTTATAATTTTATTATTTAGGACCTCTCTTTTTTTCTTGGTATTCTAGCTATAGGTTTTTATTTTGTTTTTCTTTTCACAAAACATTATTGATCTTTCTGTTGCTTTCTAAACTCTGTTTCATTTATTTCTGCTCTGATCTGTGTTATTTTCATTCAACTAAATTCAGGCTTTTTTTTTTCTTCTCATTTTTCTTATTCCTTGAGATGAAAAATTAGGATGTTTATATGAGATCTTTCTTTTTTCTTAATGAAGGTTTTGATCATTATAAACTTTACCCTTACAGGTACTTTGGCTGCATCCCATAAATTTTGGTATGTTGTATTCCCACCTTAGTTTTTTTTTAAATGCTTTTTGATTTCCCTTTTAATTTATTCTGTTACCTATTGGTTTTTCAGGAATGTGTTTAATAGCCATATATTTAGAATTTTCCAGGTTCCTCTTATTAGTGATTTCTAGTTTCATATTATTATAGTCAGAGTAGATATTCAGTATGATGTCAATCTTTTTAAATTTGATACGATTTTTTAATTTAATGTATAATTTTAATGCTATTTCTTTTTACATATATTTATTATCTACCTCTTTGCATCTTTATATTAAAAATATGAATCTTGGGGTGCTTGAGTGGCTCAGTCAGTTAAGCATCTGCCTTCGGTTCAGGTCATGGTCTCAGGATACTGGGATCTTTCCTCAACGAGAATTCTTCTTCTTCCTCTCCCTCTGACCTGCCCCTTGCTCATGCTCTCTCTCAAGTAAATAAAATTTAAAAAAAAATGTGAGTCTTATTGGCAGCATTTTTGGCTTTTTTTATGCATTCTTTTGATCTCTGACATTTAATTGCCTTATTTAAACCTTCAGACCATTTCCATTTAATGTAAATATTAGTAAGGTTAGATTTGAACTCCTTTTAATATTTGTTATGAGTTCTTTTCCCTGTGTATTTTTTTGTTGGTTAGTTTCTCAGTTTTTCCCTTTCATGTCTTTTTTGGATGATTGGATATTTTGAGGATTTTATATTTTTTTAACTGTATTATATTTTGTACCTTTACCTCTAACCTTTTGCATTTAGTGGTTACTCTACAGATTATAATGTACATTAATGATATCTGATTCTACTTATAGTTAATATTATAATATTTCATATAAAAACTGGTAATTTTGAAATTTTATAGTCCTATACTCTGGTTTCTCTTCAGATCGCATAAATCTTTCGCCTTTTTTGAAATTTTATAGTCCTGCTCCCCACCATCCTTTATACATAGTTGGCATACAGATTTTATTTATATACATTTTTATCTCCACCAGTCATAGTTATGAGTGTGTTTTTAAACAGCCACATACATTTTTTAAAAGACAAGAGGAAAATTGGCTTTTGTATTTACTCAGATATTTACTATTTCTATTCCTTTCTAAATATCTGAGTCTCACTCTGTTGTTATTTGTCTTCCTCTGAATAATTTGCCTTACCACATCTATTATTGTGTGTCTGATAGTGAAAATTTTTCACAAGTTTTCCTTATGTGAATTTTTCTCATCTTTATAATTTCATGACTTTTTCTGGACACTAAATTGTGATTTACAGGTTTTTTTTTCTTTCAGCATTTGAAATTTGTTATTCTGTTGTCTTCTAGTTTCCATTACTGCTGATGAAAATATGTGATCAAATTGTTTTCCTCCAAATATAGGACACTTCTTTAGCTCTTTTTATTTTTTAAAGATTTTTTATTTATTTATTTGACACAGAGAAAGACAGATTACAAGTAGGCAGAGAGCCAGGCAGAGAGAGAGGAGGAAGCAGGCTCCCTGCTGAGCAGGGAGCCAAATGGGGACTCCATGCAAGGCTCCATCCCAGGACCCTGAGACAATGACCTGAGCTGAAGGCAGAGGCGTTTACCCACTGAGCCACCCAGGTGCCCCAATTCTTCAGCTCTTATTGAGATATTTTCTTCATTTTTTAGCAGTTTGACTCTTCTTTATTTATACCTGGAATATATTACATAATTACCTTCTATGAGGTTTGTTGAACTTTTTGAATCTTAAATTTCATGTCTGTCACCACATTTGGGAAGTTTAGAACCATTATTTCTTCCCATATTTTCTGGTCACACTTTCTCTTCTCTCTTTCTTGGGCTTAAATAACCTATATATTTGACCTTTTGATACTGGTACCATAGGTCTGGAGATTCAGCTCATATTCTTATCATATCTTATTATTAATTTTTCTTAAAATTGGGTAATTTTTATTAATCTGTCTCCAAGTTCACTTACTCATTATTCTGACATCTCCAGTCCTTTGGTTAGTTCATATGATTACTTTCCAAATTTCATGTATTTTTTTCACTCTTTAGAACTATGTGCTAGTAGGAATTTTTGTACCTAGTCTTGAGTGCACAGCTGTCTCTTAAAATGACAGTTTGTTAGTAGCTTACTCTTTACATCAACTACGGAACATCCTTACATTTAGAGAATTTTGATGGAATATATGGCCGTCAGCTGGGTGTCTGGACTAGGCAAAAGAATACCAGAGGCATAGGATTTTAATGCAGGAGAACAGCAAGTATGATGTTTATGACCTAAAACACAGTTGAGCCTGAACAATACAGGAATTAAGGGTCTGAACTCCCATGCAGTTGAAAATCCATATATAACTTTTTACTCCTTAAAACCTTATCTATGGGGCACCTGGATGGCTTAGTCAGTTGATCATCTGCCCTCAGTTTAGGTCATGATCTTCGGGTCCTGGGACGGAGACCTGCATCAGGCTCCTTGCTCAGCAGGAAGCCTGCTTCGCCCTCTCCCCCTCCCCCTGCTTGTGTTCCCTCTCTCCCTGTGTCTCTGTCTGTCAAATAAATAAATAAACCTTTAAAAACAAAAGCAAACAAACAAACGAAAACCCTTACCTACTACTAGCTTACTGTTGACTGGAAATCTTACCAATAACGTCGTCAGTTAGCCATAACATAACCCGGTGTATGTTACATGAATTATGCACTGTATTATTATAATAAAGTAAGTTAGAGGGGCACCTGGGTGGCTCAGTCTGTTAAGTATCTGCCTTCAGCTCAGGTCATGATTCTGGGGTTCTGAGCCTGCCTCAGGCTCCCTGCTCAGCGGAGAGCCTGCTTTTCCCCTCCCCTTGCTCATGTTCTCTCTTTCTCGAATAAATAAATACAATCTTTAAAAATAAAAATATAAAATTACAGTAAGTTAGGGAAAAGAAAATGTTATTAAGAAAATCATAAGGAAGAGAAAATATACTTACAACACTATTATAAAAAAAATCCACATGTAAGTGGACCCATGAAGTTCAAACTTGTGTTGTTCAGAGTCAATTGTATTATTATTATTATTGTTATTATTATTATTTTATCCTAGGCTACTATTCCCATGCCATAAGACCCTATATTGTAAAATTCCTATATTGTATGTTTCCTTAACAGGTTATGATTCCTGTAGGATTATTATTCCTATTATCTTAAGATTTTATCAAAGTATATTAAATCATACGATATTATTGGAAAATAGCTATAAAACAGTTTATGGGTTATTTTATTGGTGGGCAAAAAATACAAGTTACTGAAAATTTTTCCTAAGGACTATTAAATGATTAGAACTATATTCAAGAAAGATTTAACAGTAATAATGTGTAGGACTCATTGATTTTATAATAGGCAGAATTCAATAAGTATAGACAGAGCTAATGCTATAGTACTAAGCAGAAAGGAGCACCAGAATGTAAGGAAATAGAAATAAAGTGATAAATAAGATTGAGTATCACATCGTAGATATGGGAGTAGTATATCTGTTCAGTAGCATTACTGTTGTTCATGATGCTAATACAAATGTTATCAACAACTACATATAGAGTCTTTATAAAATAACGTAAGACTAAAATTAGGAAAGTAAAAGGAACTATTGGTAATGATTTTCATACTATATGTTGGGTGAAAACAAATAATGATAATATTAACTTAAAAATAGGAAGCATAATATAGAACTAACTTACATTAAAGCTTTATATATTTGCCCTCTACTAAGAGCACACACTGTTTAAGGTAGTCATTCCAAATGGCTTGAAGTCCTTTAAAAATGTCACGCCTATTTATGCCCTCCTCCTTTTGAGGTAAAGCTCTTTATGATGCTGACACGATAATAGACTAAGCTTTTTAGTTTTTGAAGAATAATATAAATAAAATTATAACAGAACATTTCATTAGAATATCAATCAAGACTAACTTCCCTCCATTATTTGCATAGGTCTTTAATAATATTTATATAACCTCTCATTATTCTCATTGATTAAAATATAACCAGATGATTTTTAAAAACCTTAATCAAAATAGTCTTGTAGTATTTCCAATGAAAAAAAAAGAATTGTCCAAAAGTAAAATAACAGAGTAAGATATTTAAAAATAAATGGATCATACAATAGTTCTATTTTTAACTTTTTGAGGAGACTCCGTATTGTTTTCCATAGTGGCAAAATAAGTCAGAGAAAGACAAATACATAATGATTTTACTCGTATGTGGAATTTAAGAAATGTAACAAGTGAACATAAGGGGGAAAAAAGAGAGAGAGAGAGAGGCAAACCATAGAACAGACTCCTAACTATAGAAAACAAACCGAGGGTTGCTGGGGGATGGGGGTGAGGTGGGGTAGGGGATGGGTTAAATGGGTGATGGGTATTAAGGAGGGCACTTGTGGGGATGAGCACTAGGTGTCATGTGTAAGTAAGTGATGGGTCACTAGATTCTACTCCTGAAACTAATATTACACTCTATGTTAACTCTATGTTAACTTACACTCTATGTAATTTAAATAAAATCTTGAAATTACAAAAATAAAAAATTTAAAAAAAGGAAAGTCTTCCCACCCCACTGTCATTACCCAGTGCAAATATATGGGTTCACATAATTTCAAATAAAAATGGGTAGGAAATATAAATGCTAAGCTCATATGTTTTCATCCCAGTACCACAAGTAAAATTTGATCATTAAAAATAAGTATGTCAAATACAAGAGTTTCAAGCCATAATTGCTTTTGCTGCTATAACATTCAAATACATAAGGACTGAGATATTTATAGAAAGTTTTTTTTATCACTGAACTCAAGAAATCTATTCTCTCTCCCATGTGAACAGCAAAGAACACTTTCTCCTTCATATTCGAATATGTGGTTTCTCTAGGAATAGCTGTGATATTGAGATACCATAGTTAACTATTCATGTAGAATATTCTTTTAAATATAACTCTATGTAAAAATAAGGGAAAATTATATATTTCAACATAAAATGCTTTCTTACTTTCTGACTTCTATTATCAGAGATAAAACAGGAGCATCAAAGCCTACATGCACTCTTGATTACATAATTACTTTTATAACCAGGATACAAACACAGTTATTTATTCTGTCATCTTTGAGCCTCCATCAGTGAAATAGGCTTTGCAATCTTTCTTTAAAAGATATTTCAGTGAAGAACGTCTATAATAGGCTTAGGGTATTTTCCCAGTATTGCATGTGACCTTAATCTTAATGTGTTTTTGAGGTTGTGACTTAATATTATTGAACATATATAAACTATATTGATGTCTTGAGTAGTGTCAATCTAAATTTAAATTTGGGCAGGATTTAGAGCACTGAGATAATTTTAAACTGAACTGTCAATATATTAGTCAATATGTTATTCTATAAATGAAGGTAATATAGAGAACTTGTCTTTAAACTGCCTCTGCCCAAGATATAAAACTTAATCTTGTCCTTTGTTTGTGTTTTCAAAAACTCCTCAGAGACTTTGGCGTAATGCTGCTCCAGGATATAGCACTTTACCCAGGCGCAGTCCGATTAGGTGACGGATTCTTGGTTTGGCTCAGGTCGTGATCTCAGGATTGTAAAATCGAACCACACGTTGGGCTCCATGCTGTGAGCAGAGTCTGCTTGAGTTTCTCTCTCCCTCTGCTCTTATTCTGTCTCTCTTTGTAAAATAAATAAATAAATCTTAAAACAATTAACATCAGGGCCAAAATATACTTCTACTAGTATTATTATTATTATTATTTTTCCCCCACTGGGCTTCCTATTTCTTTCAATTACCAAAAGTATTAGGCCCATGCCATGGTCAGAATAGTACTTATTTTTTCTGAACCTTTATTTGAAATCCTTACTCCTTCTTTATTAAATATAAATAGCTTTAAGTTTTAAAAGCAACTTAATTTTTAAGCACTCTAAAATTTATAGTTATAGATGTATACATTAGGGAAAGAAATCTCTCAAATAAACAAAGTAATATTATAATCAAGGAACTAAGAAAAGAAAACGAACTAAGCATGAAGCCAACAGAAAGAAGAAAACAATAAAGATTAGAGGAGAAATAAATGAAATAGAGAGTAGAAAAATAATAGAAAAAATCAACAAAATTAAAAGCTGATTCTTGAAACAAAATTGAAAAAACTTTAATAATCAAGAAAAAAAGAGCAAGGACTCAAATAAATAAAATTATAATTGAAAGGGGAGACATTACAACTGATAACACAGAAATTAAAAAGATCATAAGAGACTAATAATAAATAATTGATAGAAAATTGAACAACATAAAAGGAAGAAATGGATAAATTTCTAGAAACATAAAACATACCAAGACTGAACGGTGGAGAAATAGAATTTCTGAATAGAGCAATAAGAGTAAGCAGACTATTATAAACATTGGGGTGCATGTGCCCCCTTGGATCACTAAATGTGTATCTTTGGGGTAAATATTTAGTGGTGCAGTTGCTGGGTTGTAGGGTAGCTCTATTTTTAACTTTTTGAGGGACCTCCATACTGTTTTCCACAGTGGTTGTACCAGCTTGCAGTCCCACCAGTGGTGTGAAAGGGTTCCCCTTTCTCTGTATCTTTGCTTTTGCTAATATTTGTTGTTTCTTGATTTGTAACTTTAGCCACAACTCATTGTGCTTGTGATTTGTACTTCCCTGATACCAAGTGATGTTGAGCATCTCTTCATGTGTCTATTGGCCATTTGACCATATGTGGAATTTAAGAAACAAAACAGAGTAGCATAGAGGAAGGGTGGGAAAAATAAAACAAGACCAAATCAGAGAGGGAAACAACCCATAGGAGACTCTTATCCATAGGAAAAAACAGAGTTGCTGGAGGGGAGGAGGTTGGGGGGATGGAGCAATTAGGTGATGGTCATTAAGGAGGGCACATGATGTAATGAGCACTGGGTGTTATATACAGCAGATGAATCACTGAACTCTACCCATGAAACTAGTAATATATTATATACTAATTAATCAAATGTAAGTGAAATAAAAAAAATTAAAAAAAAAAAGATTAAGTGGGGCGCCTGGGTGGCTCAGTGGGTTAAATCCTCTGCCTTCAGCTCAGGTCATGATCTCAGGGTCCTGGGATCAAGGCCTGCATCTGGCTCTCTGCTCAGAAGGGAGCCTGCTTTCTCCTCTCTCTCTGCCTGCCTGTCTGCCTACTTGTAATCTCTCTCTCTGTGTGTCAAATAAATAAATAAAATCTTTAAAAAAAAAAGATTAAGCAGATTGAAGTAATAAACAAAAACCTTCCAACAAAAAAAAACCCCGGACCAGATGGTTTCATGGGTGAATTCCACCAAAAATTTAAAAAAAGTAATGACAATTCTTCTCAAAGACTTACAAAATTGAAGAGGAGGGAACACTCCAAAACTCATTTTACAAAGCCAGCATTACCCAGATACCAAAACCAGAGATAAAGTCACCACAAAAAAAGAATACTATAAACCTATAATACTGATGAATATAGATAAGACAGTCCTCAATAAAACCTAGCAAAGTGAATTCAGCAGCACATTAAAAAAATCATACACCACAGTCAAGGCATCCCCCTGGGATGCAAAGATGGTTTAACATAGGCAGATCAATAAATGTGATACACCACATTAATAGAAGGAAAGTTAAAAATAATTTGTTCATTTCAATAGACGCAAAAATGCATTTAACAAAATTCAATGTTCTTTCATTATTAAAAATTTATGAACAAATTGGATATAAAAGGAATGTACTTTAACATAATAAAGGCCATATATGATTTGCCCAAAGTTAACATCATACAGTGAAAACTAGAAAGCTTTCCTTCTAAAATCCAGAACAGGACAAGAATGCCCCTTATTACCATTCCTATTCAACATAGCATTAGAATTTACAGCCAGAGCAATTAGCCAAGAAAAAGAAGTAAAAGCATTTAAATTATAAAGGAACATGTAAATTGCCTCTGTTTGCAGATGGCATGATCTCAAATACAGAAATCCTAAAGACCCCACCAAAGAACCGTGAGAACTAACTGAGTTTGGTAACATTGCAGCATATAAAATCAATATACAAAGATCAGTAGGATTTCTTTACCTTAACAATGAACTATCTGAAAAGAAATTTTAAAAATCTCATTTGCAACAGAATCAAAAATAAAAAAATACTTAGGAAGAAGTTTAACCAAGGAAGTGAAATATTTATACACTGAAAACTTCCATTGAAGAACACAGAAATAAATGGAAAGATAATGCATATCTGTGGCTCAAAAGAGAATATTTCTAAGTGTCCATACTACCCAAAGCCATCTATAATAAATATAATGTGTATATGTGGACATTTTCAGTTTTATTTACAATAACTAGGTGAGTTCTGTGTGCACTAGAAATGTCTTGACCAATGACATTTCACGTACTGCAACTAATGGCTAGAGTTGTAATGATTCTTTGCCTATGCATATCTATGTGCCTTCAATCTTAATACCCAAAGCATATTTCCTTAAATTTATATTGATATTTTTAAAACCTACCCTAATCTTGTTTTTTGAGGAATATAAAGCCAAGGTGTTAATTTACTCCGGTAATAAATGCAAACTTCCCCCTTAAAATAGAAATATTGCATTTCAAACAAGTAAAGCCCCTTCTTTATTAGTCATTCAGGTTTGGATTTGGGCAAGATTGAAAAAATAATATATTTCACAAATTTTCAAATCTTTTTTTTTAAAGATTTTATTTTTATTATTATTTATTTGACAGAGAGAGAGAGATCACAAGTAAGCAGACAGGCAGGCAGAGAGAGAGGAGGAAGCAGGCTCCCTGCCGAGCTGGGAGCACGATGTGGGCCTCGATCCCAGGGTTCTGGGATCATGACCTGAGCCAAAGGCAGAGGCTTTAACCCACTGAGCCACCCAGGTGCCCAATTTTCATCAAGTCTTTTAAGCTCATAATGTCTCAGTAGCTTTTTCACAGTCCTCCCTGGCCAAAGACATGTCTAAGAATTTCTTTTTTAAAAGTACTTATGTCCAAAAGACATAATAGTATTAATTTGTGTGTTATGCAAAAGACATGTTTGTTTTTCCCCTAAAATTTAAATGTAACGTGGCATCACTGTTAGTTTTCTGGGGTGCCATAGAACTTCTCAAGACACTACTTATGAGGCATAAATCCAGACTCTTGTGTTTTTTTGGTATAAATTGAATACCAAATACATGCAAGTCTCTTTTTTTAAAAAGATTTTATTTATTTATTTGACAGAGAGAGATTACAAGTAGGCAGAGAGGCAGGCAGAGAGACAAGGGAAGCAGGCTCCCTGCCAAGCAGGGAGCCCGATGTGGGGCTCGATCCCAGGACACTGAGATCGTTACCTGAGTCGAGGGCAGAGGCTTTAACCCACTGAGCCACCCAGGCACCCCTTTGCAAGTCTCTTTTATGGGCAAATAAAAAGCCAAATTTAGTAGAAATCAAGTGACTACTCAATTTTGGTAGGTAGGAATGCACAGAATATGGTTTTAATGATGTGCACACCAGTGAAATTTTTATTAAGTCAATCTGTACAATCATTCTGACTAGTTCATGTACGGCTCTTAAAAATGAATGTGTCACTAAATAGAGTCTGTCCTATACCTTAAGTATTTATATTTCATTCTAATTAAGTTTTGACCCAGTATTTTTTAATAATATATTCACATAGTATTGGTACATGCATTGGGTTGCATTCATTATTTATGCAGTCCATGTTCTTTATTTTGCAAAGGACACATTTCTGTTTGCTGACACATTCTCAATAATCCATTTATAAATATTATTGAGGTTTTTCGTGTTATAGTTTTTGTGCTTTGAACTGACCTTATTTAACTCTTCTTTAAACAACTGGAATTGTTTCTTTAAAACTATCTGCCTTACAGAAGTAGTCCTTCTAGAAAGCTTATTCCTTTTCATTTATATGCATTCTGCATTTGTTTTGTTTTCTCTGTAGTAAGAACTTCCGAACTGACTAAACCATCCTATTAAGAGCCTCCTGTTCATTTTTTATTTAACTTAGCTTTACTGCTTGATGTATTCCCATCTGCTTGTGAGCAACCTTCCTGGGTGAAACTGTTTGACTTTTGTTCAACTTTCCTCGGTGAAGCTGTTTGACTGCGTTCAACAACTTTTTATTTCATTAATCTCTTTCCTGCAGCAATAAAATTTAGATTCCAACAGGAAATACACAAAAGAACAGAACGAATGAGACAGTATAGTGTCTTAGATATGAATGGAATAGGAGTCCTCATATCTTGTTAGTTTTTCTAGATTTTCCCAAAACTATTTATATTAATCTGGGACTAAATCTCTCTACACTACTGTCCTAACTGTAGCCTGAACTGATTGGATATTTGACTTATAAGGTCTTTATTAGCTCTAACAATGTCTGATTGGATGGTTTAAGATTTTATAAAGACTTGGGGCAGGGCCCAGAAGGAAACTGACTGGTACACATGTATCAGTGTTACCAACAAGAAAGACCCAATGAAGTTTGCTGGTTCGTAAGCTATTTATTTGTCTATTTATTTATTTATTTATTTAAAGATTTTATTTATTTATTTATCTGACAGAAAGAGAGATCACAAGTAGGCTGAGAGGCAGGCAGAGAGAGAGGAGGAAGCAGGCTCCCTGCTGAGCATGGACCTCCATATGGGCCTCGATCCCAGGACCCTGAGATCATGACCTGAGCTGAAGGCAGAGACTTTAACCCATTGAGCCACCCAGGCACCCTTCATAAGCTATTTAATTTGTGTGGTAAATTACTATATTCTTACGATTTCTCTGTATGGTATTATATATGAAACTTTCCTATGGAATAGTTAAAATAGACCCTAAGTATTTCCTACCAAAAATATGCTCAGAGATGTGTAATTACTGTCATTTAAGTTATTTACTTAACCTATTATTTCCAAGCCATTTGTCCCACTTGCTTATTTATCTATTTCTAAAGAATGGACTTTGTTGCACTCTTCTTTCCATGTGGGTAGCTCCAGCAATGATACCATCTGTTTCTTTAAATGCATGCAATGAAGATATTGCAAGTTCCTAACTATGGACACTCCAAATGTTTATCCTTAAACAAACTGACTTGGAAATGGATGGAATCCTGTGTCTTGGATATGTGTGCCATTGCTTTCATACCCACTTCTAACACAGAAATGTTAAGTGCATATTAGACATAATTTTTTAAATGTAAAATTCTTTATAGAACTTTTGCTCACCAAAAGGACAAAGTCTAATAGCATCACTTATTTGACTAATTTGCATATATATTAAAGTAATACTTACTTGACTGAAAGTACTTCTTCTCATATGAGCACTGATAGTCAGTAGTATTAATAAAAAAATGATTTACCATCCATATTTGTCATGGTAAAGATGTGGATAATGGGACGTTACTTTTCCAGTATTTTTTTCTCTTCTCTGCTTAGGGCTAGGTATAGTCAATACATATAAAATTACAACTCTGATATTGGTAAATTTCACATTTTATTTTGTTAGCAATTCTTTCCCTTTACCAAGTTTCTGCTGCATTTAAGCAATAATTTTCCAAATCTAGGATAAAAATCATATCGTTCTGGGCGCCTGGGTGGCTCAGTGGGTTAAAGCCTCTGCTTTCGGCTCAGGTCATGATCTCAGGGTCCTGGGATCGAGGCCCGCATCGGGCTGTCTGCTCAGCAGGGAGCCTGCTTCCCCCTCTCTCTCTCTCTGCCTGCCTCTCTGCCTCCTTGTGATCTCTCTCCCTCTGTGAAATAAATAAATAAAATCTTTAAAAAAAAAAAAATCATATCGTTCAATTCTGAAAAGTTCACTTTCACATCTTTACAATGTGTTTTAGGCATGAAACACACAATTAGCTTGTTTCTTTCTCCGTTCTGCAAGAATTCTGACTTCAGAATGTCAAAGAATTCCTGTTCAAAGTCTCACATTGACATATGTCTTATATTAAAACTACTCCTTTTGTCATTTTATTTACTAAAGCACTGAATATGTGCACATGTGCGGTGTGTGTACATGAATCCAGAATAAATATGAAGTATATGAATTATTTTCATCTACTGATGGAAACACTGGATATGCTAAAACATTCAAATAAATTTTAACTATAAAATGTCTTAAATATAATTTCTCTATTTCATTCTCTATCTCTTTCTGTCTAACTCTACTCTGTTATGTAAGAAACTGGACCACTATTTATAGTTGAGAGAGAAGAAGAAAGACAATACATTGGGCCATCCTAGCTGTTAGTAGGGTCTTAGCGGCACACTGAGGTCCGAGGGGTGTGGCCTGGAGCACAGAAGGAAAGGAATTGAGGGAGATGCGTAATATGCAAAGATTATCTGCCAAAGTGGAAACAAAGGAAATTTCAGGAGATTTCAATAGTAGTTCTTAAAATTGTTATTTTTAACTCCCTTAAGACTAAAGGACTCCCTGCTTTGTATCTTACATTGAATACAATGATGGAAAGGAGCACCTGTTTCCGTAGAAAAAAGTGAAGTCAGAGAGCAGATGCAACTTGCCCAAACAACTAATTAGTAGAGACAAAATTCAAACTCAGGTTCTATTTGTTGACAGCTCCATATGTAATTAATAACTGATAATAGAAATAACAATAATACTTACAAATATTTATTGAATGCTCACTATAAGCCAAAACTGTGTAGCAATTAAATTATGGGTTTTCCAATTAAACAAAAGAAAATCATGGATTTTTAATCAAATTCCAAGACATTCTCTTTCCTCAACTAAGCTCAACTATTTTAACTTTTCAAATTATTTATTGAGGCATATACTTCTGTTTAAAGATACAGATTTCCATGAGAAAAATGACAAGTAAAATAAGTTTGTGTGACATTAAAACATATCCATTGTCATTTTCACTTATTATTTTCCTTCTGTTCAAATGTAGTGAACTTCTATTGTTTGAAAATTATTTTTGCCCACACTTCTTGTTTTCTTCCCCTTCCTCATGCCTGCATTTTGGTCTTTTTGTTGTTTTTCTTTTTCTTTTTTTTTTTAAAGATTTTATTTATTTATTTGACAGAGAGAGAGATTACAAGTAGGCAGAAAGGCAGGCAGAGAGAGGAGGAAGCAGGCTCCCTGTCAAGCAGGGAGCCCAATGCAGGCCTCGATCCCAGGACCCTGAGATCATGACCTGAGCCGAAGGCAGAGGCTTTAACCCACTGAGCCACCCAGGCGCCCTGTTGTTTTTCATTAGCACTCATGCAGAAGGGGCACTGAGGCCATGAAAGAAATGTAAAAATACACATCAGCCACGTGTGTTTGTTCTCAGGCCTGGCATGTGGTGGACGACTGGTGTGATTTGGGCAGTGCCCTACCATACCAGTACCCTTGGGTAAAGCCTTAATTCTGAACTTCCTGAATACAGGTTAACATGGGATGTTTCCTTCAGGTTATTCTGTGTGTCCACAGAAAGGGCATTTTGATTTCCTCAAAGCAGTGACTTTTAACAATTTATTCAAAATATCTGAAGTAAAATTTTGAATTGTCGACTAGGTAATTGATATAAATGTAATTGGAAATCAAATAATTTTTAAAACCCATTAGACAGGGGTGCCTGTGTGACTCAGTCAGCTAAGTGTCTGACTTCAGCTCAGATCAGGATCTCAGGGTCCTGAGATCAAGCCCTGTGTCCTTGGGCTTGCTGCTCAGGGGGGAGTCTGATTGTCCCTCTCCCTCTTCCCCTCCTCTTGCTCTCTCTCTCTCCCAAAAAAATAAAATCTTTAAAAAATAATAATAAAAATAAAAAATAAATAAAAACCATTAGACATACCAATTTACCTGAGGAAGGAAGAATGCATAGGGTAAGAGATCATCCAAGTTAGCATAATCATTATTGCTATGGAGGCATTTACTGAAGTTGAAATAGTAGGACTTCTTTAGCTGCCAAAGAAAACTTGCATTGTAAACAGTTTAACAGGCAAGGGATTCCTTGTTCAAAACTACTGCAGTGGGGAAGAGATTGAACTCAATTACCTTGAAATAAAAGGCTGGATGATTTCTAAACCCTGGAGTAAGCTAATGAAAGAGTACTGGAAGTCACTAGGGAAGAGGTGGGTCAGTGTGTTAGGCCATCATCAGTGTTTGCTAATTGTCCCTTAACAGCTGTTACCCTCCCACAGAGACTGAGGTCTAGGAGTACTATTTCCTCAGATGATTACATTTCTGAGGGATGGCTCCCAGGTCTTTGAAAAAGACATTCCTGGGTTGTAAAACTGGCTAGAGGCTGGGAGAAGATTTATATTTCAAAAGGCAAGTGTAAGAATTTGAAATCGCAATTTTTTAAAGTTAATGCTCTAAGAAAAGGGAGGTCAGGGGCTGCCAGCCAGAAAGAAGCCTGCCTAGGGTTTACTCAAGCTTAATCAATATTCCCCTCAGAATATTGAGCTCCTCTTGGTCATAGCATATACAGAAACACTGAAAAAAAGTTTCTGAAAAGATTTAGATCATTAATTTTAATCCACAATTCAATAAGGTCTAGTCGTTTTAACCTGACTCCACAGCATAAACTTGAATTCACAGGTATATTATCTAACTTTAACTAAGCTTCATGTTAGTGGAATTTGATACAGCCCTAAGTATTTTTACTTAATTAGTCTAACATGAAAGGTTTTGCTGAGCAATCCCTTCCATGAATTTGCAAAATATAATTGCATTCCTTTCTCATATTCATTCAACTGTCAGCTGAGGGAAGACACTTTCTTTTTAAAGATTTGTGGCACACAGTTCAAGTTGCCATATGCAGTACTACAGAATTTTTCAATAATGCAAAAGCTGAAAATAGCTTAAGAAATGTTATCCTTGGGCTATTTATGTCTTTGGCAAAGAAAGTTCACTTACTATAATTACCTATGCTTATGTTTTTACATGGAATATGCTGGTCTCCAAACTATGGTCTCTAGGCAGTAAATTCTAACTTCCAGAAAGACCTTTCTTAAAAGTTCCTAAAGATGATTTTGAGACCAACAGTAGGCAGAGGGCCACCAGCCATATCTAGGTATCTGCTCTTCTTTCTAGTGATAGTGAGTATATGAAATCAATAAGGTTGCCCATGAAGTAATGCAGATTTAAAACAGCTCCACTGTCAGAACTGAATTTCTTATCTATAAACTTTTGACTTTATAAAAGAAGATTGTTATTATATTTTAACTATAGTGATCACAAATTGTTTTTAAAATATTCTTTTTTTTTATAAAGATTTATTTATTAATTTGAGAGAGAGAGAAGGCACAGAGAGTGGGAGGGTCAGGGGGAGAGGAAGGGGAGAGAAATCCTTAAGCAGACTCCCCGCTGAGCACAGAGCCTGCCACAGGATTTGATGCAGGGCTGGATCCCAGGACCCTGAGATCATGACCTGAGCTAAAAAATCAAGAGTTGGATGCTTAGCCAACTGAGCCACCCAGGCGTTCCTTAAAATAATTTTTAAATGGAAATAGCATTGAGGGCGCCTGGGTGGCTCAGTGGGTTAAAGCCTCTGCTTTCGGCTCAGGTCATGATCTCAGGGTCCTGGGATCGAGGCCCGCATCGGGCTCTCTGCTCAGCAGGGAGCCTGCTTCCCCCTCTCTCTCTGCCTGCCTCTCTGCCTCCGTGTGATCTCTCTCCCTCTGTGAAATAAATAAATAAAATCTTAAAAAAAAAAGAAAATAGCGTTGAGAAATACATATTTAACTATGTAATTAATTTATGTAATTAGTAAGAATTATTCACAAATAGATAAAGTTGACTGCATTTTCTTATTGCAAAAGGTGGAAACCTAGTTAATTATACTTCAAAAAATAAAAAAGAGAGAAAATCTAGCTCAAAGTAATTTAACCCAAAAAGGTGAAAAAAGTGTTAATAACAAAATGTCTGAAGATAAGACCTCTCCTTCCCAATTCCCCATGTTGCACAGGTCCTTCTCTACGCCCGGGCATGTAATTACTGACAAACTGGCCATAAAAAGCATATCATTTCTCCCTGGGATGTTTTTCCCAGTCCTGTGGACATTCTGGGTTGTTTGCTCTGATATATACTGCTTATTTTCTTGAAAAGTAAAGACATACTAAATGACTTGTGTCTCCAACAGATTAGTGTTTTCCCTCCTTGGCCAGTTTGATTCTTTACACTAGAAATACGTAGTTTGCAGACCTTCCTTCTGCCGCTGAGTTTAAGAACGACTATACTTTCTATCATTCCTTGCTTCCCAGGCTCCTTTTCGCCTCTTACTTTCTCTGTTGCACCTCTGCCAAAGAATTCTTGGTTCCACTGCCACCTAAAATGTGGTCTTATACAGTAGGCGTATCATCTCCAAAGTACTGTTGAAGGAGGTAACTTAATGAAGCTAAAAGTTAGGAAAGGGTGGAGTGGGGGGCTAGGGCATCCTGAGAGCAAGGGAGGAGTGGCAAACAATTCTGGCCGTGTCAGATAGTGAGAGTACTTTCTGTGCATTTTGCAGAGTGGAGGCAGCTCTTTACCCTTGTCATTTTGTTTTTACTGTTTTGGATTTAAGGGCAGACTGTGGAATGGGTTACAGATTCTTGCTCCTTGATTGATTAGGTTGATTAGGTTCCCCTACTTGGTGTTATTTCAGAGGATATTAATCTCTTAGACCAGGACTTTTTTTTGTCAGATCAACATCGTCAATATACTTTAATGAAACTTCATCCCTTCCTAGATGGGAAGGATCTGTTCTGCATTTCAAATTTTTTATCAGAGTATTTATTTCAAATCATCACACCTGGTGTAAAATATTCAGATAATAAATTCCAATTTTCACTGAGCTTCCTGCGTGCCTTAAAATTCCTTATTTCTATGCCATGATTGATGAGATATACTTTATGTTTATAAATGAGAAAGTCTCTGTTCTCCTGCAGGTTTTAGGGTCATGAACAAAAACCTGGATTTTCTTGAGAAATCTTCCTTCCAGTCATTAATGAAAATGCTAAATAGCGTTATTTTAACTTTTATTTTGTGTTTATTCAAGAAACCGTATATTAATCCATTTTAGGCTAATAACCTCAAAGCATTTGCTTAATATCTACGCTGTCCTTAGTATTTTCTAATGCTGTGGAAGATATAAAATGTGTTATGAATATCCTTTACCAGGAAAAACCTCAGGTGTCAAAAACATGAAATAATGTTTGTATCAAGCAAGGGAATTTATAATTGAAGGCAAAATTAAGAAAAGTGTTGGAAGTTCAGAGAATAAAGAAGTTAGTAATGTCAGGGTTAAACATTGACATACCGGGACTTTGGAAAGATGAATAGATCAGAGGCATTACTCTTGAGGAACTCATCACAGAGTGTACAACAAAGAAACTATATTATAATTGCAAAAGCACATGATAAATGCAAGAGTAGAGATAAAAACAGTGTGGTAGAAGTTGACTCTAGGGAACGTTACATAGGTAGATACAATGCAGTGAGTTAAACACAGGTTTTTTTTCTAGATTGGAAAGGCAGAGCTAAGGAGATTTCCTGCAGAAGAAACAACTTATGGGAAGGTCTGCATATATAAAGAAACTTATTGCACTTAGGAAAAGTTAACTAGCATGTGGAGCATAGGAGAGGTAATGAAATTCAACCTAGACAGCTGGATTCCCTCCCTGTTGTGAAGAGGATTGTACACTGTTTGAGGAACATAGTCTTGTTTTAAGTAAGCAATGGAAAGTCATTGAATGTATTAAGCAAGAAAATGACATGAACCCATTTGATACTTTTATAGCCATAGGGTAAATTCTGGCCTCAAGAAGAATGAGCTAACAGATAGGAAATCAGTTATATTAAAGCAACAGATGAGAGATGGTCAAAACTGTATTAAGAGAGATAGATTGGAGTGTTGTGAAGTTTGAGAATAGATACCATTCATGCCTGCTCTCGAGATGGTATAAAAAATGGTGGTGGGCTTAGTAGCAATACCCCTAATCTGTGGAACCTATGAATCTGTTAATTTACATGGCATAGGAGATTTTGTAAACCAGATTAAATTAAGTGTTTTAAAATGCTGATAATCCTGGATTATCCATCTGGGTCCAATATAATCACAAGGTTCTCTATAAAAGGAAAGCAAAAGGATCAGTTAGAAAAAGATGTGTTAACAGAAGCAGAGGTTACTTGCAAAGTAAACCAAGGAATCTAGTAGCCTTAGGTGTGGAGAAGTCAAGGAAACAATTCTTTCTGGAAGTCTCTGGAAGGACCATCTTGCTTTTGGACTCCTAGCTTCCAGAACTATAAGAGAATAAATCTGCACTGTCTCAAACTACTAATTTTAGAATTGCTTGTTACAGCAACACTAAAGACAAATAAAGTAAGCTATCCAGTAAGTGATACATTCAGGATTTGAAATAAGAATCTTCTATCTATACCATTACTCCTTCCCGGCAAACTAAGTCTCAATTTCCTTATACTTAAGACAAGTTGATAATATTACATGATTTCTGAAGTCTATTCCAACTAAAAACATGTATGATTATATAGGGATAGATTATTGTAAATGAGGAAATGAAAGATTTTGTGAACTCTTTTATACAAAGTAGGTAAACTTAGGTTGCCACCGTGAGTACTGCCTTTTTAAAAGGGTTAAAACATATTATCTGCAACAAATTTCTGCTAGATCCCCTGAGACTCCAGAATATGCTTACTGATTAACATATCTTCTTAAAATATGTAATTATACAAGCAGAAAAACACTGAAAGCCAGAAACCTGCTGTGACAAAAGGGAACTGTGGTTTCAATCAGTTTACATTTAGAATAACAGATTGTGAAACCATGGGTGGAAAAAAAAGTCTCCTGAGGTAATTTTATCTCTAATCTATAATCCATAAAAAGGGAACAAATTATGTGCAATCCATCACCTTTTAATTGAGCTGTGAATCTGAACTGTTTTAGAAATAATTAAATGAAATCCATTTGTGCAATTATCTAAATGTATAGTTTCCTCTACGTGACAAAAATTATTGTGTTGTGGGGTAATGAACATGAGCAATTAATTGTGATGTTAAATTTCGAAACCGAGTCTTAACAGCATACAAAATAATTTATAACTGTATAATTATGAAATTATTGTACTATGTTTGGAATTATTAATGTTGAGGGTGCATCTCTGAAAAAGATTAGAACACAATAAATAGCTATACCTTTACAGTTTTAAATATTCATAAGTTGTACAAGGACAATTCGGCGGGCACGAGAGAGACGGTTTTTATCTTTTGAACTTAGATATTCTTAGTATTATGCTAAATCCTCACAGTGATCTCCTTCAAGACTTCTCTGAATGTGAAAGAATAGTGGGGACAATTAGCTCTTGCCAAATTAATACAACTAATTATGTTCTCTTTTATCTATGTGCATAATTTATGTTCTAGTAATAATTCTGGGTTTAATGTTTAAAGAACTGGAACCCTAAAATGTGTTCATTTAAATTCAATTGATTTTTTTAAGTGTAATGAGGATAGAGTTTATTATGAAGACAAATATAAGACACAAAATACGGTCCACCTGAATAATTAACTCCTCTATGACCATCATAGAATAGAATTCTTGATTTCACATACTAAGGTCACAAAGAACAATATAAAATACAAGGTGCCTAATTTAAAACCTAAACTAAAACCAGAGTTTTCAAATATAATTTTCAAATACAACATTCTCTACTAACATCAAGCATTATGCATGCTCTTAACAGCAGATGACATATTCATATCATTTACTTTATTTTCATATCATTGCTAGAGGTCATCAGGATTGTAGAATTTCTTTCTAGTGCCAATTTCTGGTCATAGAACTGGTTGAGATATGCTGTATTATCATGATCATAATTTTACAAGTAATGAACAAGAGCTGATACGATAAAAAAAGATCTATAAAGAAAGGAAGCTACACGAAGGGTATACAGTTTCTATACAAAAGATTTTGTAGTTTATTAGCATTTTAATCAAATCCATTGGTTGGGAAGCATTTACCCTAGATTCGTCTTGAGAACTTATTTTTTATCTCAGCGACATCCAAGAACATACGAAAGTCTTTCACTGGTGGAACCTAGAGAATCTTTATGCCCAGTTCTATGTTGATGTAATGTACACTGAGATGTCATTCATGTTCCTACATTTTCTGATAAAGTCTAGAAGTTTCTCTGTAACAATGTTTGAATATAAAGGGAAGTGGCTACTGCAGCAAAAGTAAATGTGAAACGTTTATATAAATCACCTCTGAAGACGATTTTACTCTGCAATCTATGACTAACCATATGCCTTACAGAATGACCAACAAAGAATATGCATAGCTCTAGAATATTCACACCAAAAAAGAAAGTTTACAATAATATATGGCTTCATCAACTCATAATTTTTTCCTTTTTTAAGAATTTTATTATGGTATGTTAGTCACCATGTAGTACGTTGTATGGTGACTAAGGCGCCTTCCATTTCCTATAGCCTCTGTCTTTTCCTAGTAGTGAGATACTGCCCAGTACTATCCTTGTCACATTTACTTTCGCCCTTATCTTTATGGCATGATTTAGCACATTTGAGGGTAAGCTATAATAGTGCTTTGAATGATTAAGTATCAAATTAATATTTCTTTTCTTCTCATTTTCAATGAAGAACGTGCTATTTTATATGACTACTATTTTCAAAATACCAGTATTATAATATGAGGAAATTGGAAAACTTCAAATTGTGACAGAGACTTGTTATCTTGGAATTTGGCGTGTGCTTTGTGTCTAGATTCTTTTGCTCAATAAGACATTCTTTTGTTTGTTTTTATGATTCACCCATGCTGTCACAGGTATTCATATATCACCTTTTATTGCTGTTTAATGTTACATCGCATGAATATATCATTTCTTTTTAAGATTTTACTTATTTATTTGACAGAGAGAGACATAGTGAGAGAGGGAACACAAGCAGGGGGAGTGGGAGAGGGAGAGGCAGGCTTCCTGCTGAGCAGGGAGCCCAATGCGGGGCTCAATACCAGGACCCTGGGATCATGACCTGAGCCAAAGGCAGATGCTTAATATCTGAGCCACCCAGGTGCCCCTGAATATATGAATTTATCACAATTTGAAATTTAGTCATTTCCAGTTTTTGGTTGCTATAAATAAAGCTGTTTTTTATGCAAGACTATTTGTGAACATATATTTTAAATTCTAATATGTAAATATATAGGAATGACTTTGTAGGTAATATGGTAAATATATTTTTAACTTTATGAGAAAATGTCTAACAAGTTTCTAACATTTATATCACTTTACACTACCATTAAAAATGTATGAGTTCCAGTTACTCTACAAAGTTGTCACTATTTAGTATTGTTAATGTTCTTTTTCTTATTCTAGGAATTGGTATAATAATATATTATAATTCATAATTTTATTATGCAGTTATTATTGAGCACATTGCCACGTGTCTATTGGCCATTAATGTATCTTCATCTGTGAATTGCCATTTTTATCTTTTGGCCAATTTATAATTTTACGAGTGTTTTCTATCATTGACTAAGAGGCATTTTTACATGTTATGGATATGATTCCTTTCTGAAATAAAAGTACTGAGGATATTTTGTCTTTTAGTAGAATTTACCTGTTCTATTTTTAATATCTTCCAATAATTAGAAATTATCTTGCTTAAGTAGAATGTATCACTTTTTCTCTTATGTTTAGTAGGTTTTGTTATTGTTCAAAAAATGTCTTTGCTTATTCCAAGATCATAAAGTTATACTCCTATGTTTATATTAGGTTAATGGCTCCAGTTTGGTCCAGATCCATGATCCACCTTAAACTATTTTTAATTTTTTAGTATCGAGATAGGACTTAAAAGTTTATTTCCACATATATATACCTGGTTGGTCCAACACCATTTGTTGCATTGGTTTTCCCATCATATTGCCTTGGAAATCAATCATATTGATGTTGGAAATCAATTGATGATATATAAGTAGGTCTACCCTTGATTTTTTATTCTGTTCCATTGAGCAATTTGTCTACATTTATGCTGATAAAACATTGGCTCAATTGCTCTATCTTTACAGTAATATGTAAACTAAATTTAAATCTGCCAACTTTGCTTTTGTTTCTTAAGCTTGTTTTGGCCATTATAGATTCTCTGCATTTCTATGTAAAATTTAGAATCAGCTTGTTAACTTTGACCAGAAAAAAAAAAATCCCACTGGAATATTTTATATAGATTTTGTCAAAGCTACAAATCATTTTGAGAAGAATAGATACCTTAACAATACTTATACTTGTAATTCATGAACACAGTATACTTCTGTATTTATTAATATAGTTTAAAATATTTCTCACTCATGATTTTTTTCAGTTCGATGTTGAAGTTTTACATTTACTAGATCTTCCCCCAAATTGTGATGCTTTTGTAAATAATATTCTAAAAATTTAATTGTCCAAATGTTCATTTACTTTTTGAATATAGTAATACAATTCATTTTTAAATAACTTTATATTCCTAGGCTTTTCTGAACTCATTTATTAGTTTCAGATTTTTTTTTTGTAAATATATGGGGTTTTAAACAGACACACAAGCATCCATGCATACATACATATGAATATATGCACAAACAATTGAATTACATTTTTAAAAGTTTTCCTATTCCTTTCTCATCTTTATACTTTATATTTATTTGTCTTTTGCTACACTAGATAAGACTTCTCATGAAGTACTGAATGGATAAGATAAGAATAGACATACATTGTTGTCTCTTATCAGAAGGGCAAAGCTTTTAATATGTTCCAATTAAATATGATGATAGCTGTAAATATTTGTAGAAGCGTTTTATCTTATTGAGGAAGACTGATAAAATATTCGTATATGTTTATAAACACACAATATATCTTCTTATGTGTGTATAAGATACATATTCTTTGTGTACATTTTCTTATATACAAATGTAACATATAGTTTTATATATGGATGTATTTTTACATATGTTTGCTGAGGATATATATGTGTATATGTACGTGTGTATTTATTCTTGGCAAACTTCTTCATCGTATATTCTTATAGTATAAATATCTGAATGTCCAATCCTGTGAAGACTGTTGGGCATTTTCTCTTCAAATATTTCTTCAGGTTCATTACTATTTAATCTCTTCTCACTCTCTGTGACCCTAATTGCACACATATTAAACATGTGGTATTGTCCCCTAGATCTCAGACCTACCTTTTTTTAATGGGTGTGTGCTTCAGTTTGGTTAATCTCTAGTGATTCATTTTCAATCATTTTCAAGTTCATTCCTTTTTTCTTTTTATTCCTGTTGCACCCAGTCTCCTACTGAGCCCAGCAAATGAATTTGTCCTTATATATTTTATTCCTTTTTGAAGTTTTGATTTTCTTCCGAAGATCTCCCATCTTTTTATACATGTTGCACCAGTTGTTCACTAGGTTATTTAATGTATTTATATTATTTTTCTAGAAGTCCCTTTCTGCCTATTCCAATTTCTGTATGCTGGCCTCTATTAGTATTTAATCTCTTGGTTCATGGTCTCATTTTTTTACTTCTTCGCGTATCTTGTGCTTGTAAAAGAGCTGTAGATACTTAAGTAGAAAATACATTTTCAGTTCTTTCTCTGTCAGACTGTCTGGATGGAAGCATAAGTCAATTTAACTTACAGTTGAGTTACTTCTGTGTTTCTTGCCTTTTTTACTTATTTTGATTCAGTTAATCACCGACTTCAAATGTTTTGAGATGGAATCAAAACTTTCTTTTAGGCAAAGCTTGGGGCCTGAGAACTGGCAACCTCTAGTGATCTCTCTCTTTACAACCCACTCACTACCTTTTGGAGCTACTCAGGGGTTTTCTTTCTGTACTTCAGGTAGTCTCCCTTAATCTTCTTTCCTTTCCATAGCCTTTAATGGGTGCATTCAGTGGCTGAGGACTTCATGTGCTTAGGGGGATTTCTCTGAGCTATCTCAGTCTTTATACCGCCTCCTCCTGGCGTTTGCTCTGAGCTCAGCAAAGTCCCGGTGTTCCTGTGGAAGATCTCTCTCATATGTCTTTTTCTAACCAGTCTTTTTCAGACAGCTGCCAGGCACTCGAAAAAGGCCATTGCATTTTAGGTAAATTATTTCAGTTTTCCTGTACTCCTCCCAGACTTTGGTGAGCAATCGCTGTGCCTTCATTACGGACCCGGTGCCTTGAAATTTTCTGTGAGCTCTTCTGACCAGCCTTCAGTTCTCAATAGGCTGCCGCCTTCCTCTTGTAAGGTGCAACCGGGTATACCTCAGGTTATTTCTTTCAGTTTTCCCACGCTGCCCAAAGTCCTTGGCCACTTGCTGACCTTCAATTTGCAAAGACTCATGTTCCTGGGGGTTTTTCTCAACCCTACTTCCTTGCCTCTGCTTATGATATAATATGCTCTTGTTCTGCACTCAGCGAAGATCCTTCAGGACACATGTGGCAAGTGAATTCTTGTGATTGGGATTCTTTAAATTTCTGATCTGTCAGGGCAGTCCTGATGTGGCCACTGGAAGTTAAAAGTCAAATTGGTTACTCTTTACACTGATCTATACAGTTGACAACACAAGGGTTAGGGCGCCACCGCCTGCATGGTCGAAAATCTGTGTATAACTTTTGACTCTCCCAAAACTTAACTACTAATAGCTTACTGTTGACTGGAAACATCCATAACATGAGTAGCTGATTAACATGTATTCTGTATGTTACATGTATTATAGACTATATTCTTACAATAAAGTAAGCTACTGGAAAGAAAATGTTAAGAAAATCCTCAGAAAAATACATTTACAGTACTTCACTCTATTGAAAAAAATCCACATAGGAGTGGACATGTACGGTTTGAAGTCAGGTTGTCTGAGGGTCAGCTATTTACTGTTGGTTCCTCTTTGCTCCATGCTCATGATTGTTAGCAGCCATGGACTTCCTTTTTTTTTTTTTTTTTTTTTTTAAGATTTTATTTATTTATTTCACAGAGGGAGAGAGATCACAAGGAGGCAGAGAGGCAGGCAGAGAGAGAGAGGGGGAAGCAGGCTCCCCACTGAGCAGGGAGCCCGATGCGGGCCTCGATCCCAGGACCCTGAGATCATGACCTGAGCCGAAAGCAGAGGCTTTAACCCACTGAGCCACCCAGGCGCCCAGCCATGGACTTCTTTCCTGGATTTATTTCATACTTTTTTTGCATGGTCAGCTCTGAAATTTTCTTAAGTAGGTAGCTTGTCTTCATTGTTAGTGTGGCAGTGATGATGACTTCTTGTAAATTTCTATATTCTAATCAAAATGGAAAGCCAAATGGTATGAGTTTTACCCTCTGCAATTTCTGCTTTATGGACTAAGTACTTGAAAGAGGTGAGTATTATTATTTTATGGGTTCATCTACTATTAAATTAGATTTTTCCAAAAAAATTATTCCCACATTTATGATGCCTAATGAAATTATATATGCTGATCCTGGAATATAGCAAATGAGAACCATCTTGAATAAATTTGTGATTAGAGAAATATAAAATTAACAATTTAATTTATTTGAGTTGTATTAGTAATCTGTTGCTGGCCCTTTTCCCATTTTAAATTCAGTGGCTCTTAATAAAATGAAATAAAACTTGGACTTTTTATCTGTCATTGGGGCTTTTCTGTTATAGTCTATCAATGAAACACTACTCCTATTCTGCCTACATGTGATGAATTTCTCTACTCCTACTTTAAAAACACCAGTTGATGATAATATCCTACCATAGGATATCATTAAAGCTAATTATTAAAGGAAAAGAATCTCCCAAATATATATTACCAAGATACTGGAGAGGGTTTTTTAATATGGTAAAGAAGTAGTGTATTTTCAGATCAGTAGACTAGTAAAATTGTGCCCCCTTTCCACTTCCAGTCCTTGCAGTTTTTTATAAGATAAAGTGCAAGCTTTATTAAAAATATACACCTAAAATCCATTACAAGTCATTAGACTTTGCCCTCACACTGGTTTTGCTGATATAATTATGATCTTACCTTTATAATCTCAGTCCATTAGATAGGAAAAATATTGTTTTAATATTTTCCAGTTACATTAATGTAATAAATATTCTTGCCATGATTAATGGAGGCCATCGATTTTACATTCACACTCAAAATCATTTTTCTTATTTAAACAATGATTGCCACTTTCAACGAATGCCTTTGCTTATTAAAGGATAACACCTGAGAAAATGAGGTGAATCATATGCATTTATTTCCCCAAAACAGTATTTTTCAACTAATTTCAACAGTATTTTTCAACTAAACCTCAAGATGCTTTAGGAACTGTCCAAATCAGTAGTTCTTAAACTTTTGGTCTTAGGATCACTTTATACATTTTTTTTTTTAATGTTCAGTTAGCCAACATAGAGTATATCATTAAGTTTGATGTAGTGTTCAATGATTCATTAGTTTCTTTACACTCTTTTAAGTAGTTAAGAATCCTAAAGAGCAATAATAATAAAATATAAATAAATAAATAAATAAATAAATAAATAAATCCTAAAGAGCTTCAGTTTATGTCAGTTACAGTTATCAATAGTTACCATATTAAAAATTAAAAAGATGGGGCGCCTGGGTGGCTCAGTGGGTTAAAGCCGCTGCCTTCGGCTCAGGTCATGATCCCAGGGTCCTGGGATCGAGGCCCACATCGGGCTCTCTGCTCAGCAGGGAGCCTGCTTCCTCCTCTCTCCTCTCTCTCTGCCTGCCTCTCTGCCTACTTGTAATCTCTCTCTCTGTGTCAAATG